>NW_004624750.1:12847099-12912578 GCF_000247695.1 Heterocephalus glaber | reverse complement strand
GAAGGCAGGGGAATGGGGAAAAAATAAGAACCAAGAGAGATTATGTAAAGGTGCAAATTTCCAATGATGAATGTCATTATATTGTATACCTTAAATGAACTAATATCATTAAGAAAAAAATAAAATAAAATAAATTTTGTTTAACATTTACATAAACCCAACATTAATAGTTGGCATTGTTAACATTCCCACTTAAATTCTTTGGAGGGCTTTAGTCATCTTAAACAATTAGGCATCCAAAACATTATTTAATTTATGAAAAAATATGTCCAAAAATAAGGTTCAAGTTCATTATATTATGTCCTTAATGTGGTAATCATTAGTGCCATTGAGCAAATATTTCCCATTCTCCTTCTGTATGGCAGTGGGATTACATATTCTTCCTACTGTATGCAAAGTGAGGTCATGTGATTAGCTTTGATGAAGAAAGTACTGTATAATGTGGCTTACAGGCAGAAATTTTAAGAAATGTATAATTTTCCAGAGTGAGCAATTAAAATTTGTTGTTTCATGTCACCTAGGCTTGGGAGTGTTTGTTATTGCAGTTTTGTGATTCTGACTGATAACAATGGAATACTAGTCTACAAAAAGCATGTAGTAAAACAAAATTACATTAAAGTATAGATAATATGTTACATAAGAAAGTGCAAATTTAAAAAATATTGTTCAATCATTGCAAAATATATGTGGAATGGGTTTTCCTGGGGTATATTGGATCTTTAGAATTTTAAAGTTGGAAAAATTTCCATGAAAAGGGTGTCTTTGGCATGTGTGCATTGATAGATGAATGGATAAGCAAAATGTGATATATTCATATAATGGAATAATAATTCAGCCTTTAAAAAATATATACTGACATACGCTACACCATATGAAGACATTATGCTATGTGAAACAAGCCAGTCACCAAAAATACAAACGGCATGAATCTGCTTATATGAGTTACTCAGAGGAATCAAAGCCATAGTGACAGAAAGTAGGTGTTGATTGCAGGAGCTGGGAAGGGGGAAATGGGATGTTGTGTGATGGGTATAAAGTTTCGGTTTTACAAGGTGAAAAGAGGTACAGAGGTGGATGTATGTACTGCACAATAAATGTATGTTATGCCACTGGCCCGTACATTATAATGGCTAAGACAGTTAATTTATTGTTAAATGTATTTTGCCAAAGTAAAATAAAATGAAGGAATTTAAAAGTATCTTTGAAAGGGGAATAAAGTCGCCCTTTGGGTTGAACTGCCCCTTTAGGGGACCCTTTTAGTTTTGTACCTGTAAGATAACTAAATGCTTTTTTTTCCCTTGGTGGAGTTGAAGGGGATTAAGTCCTCTTTCTGGGCTTGGAGAGGCAACTGTGCATCTTCTCCCAGAAAAGAAGAAGCCTAGCAATTCCTGGTGCTGGGAGAAAGGGTATCCTGGTCTCAAAGAGGTTGGTCAGTGGCCAGGAGGGAACCAACTTCATCTGGGACTCTAAGCACAGCCACATGATCTAGCAGCTGGGACACTTGTGCTGCAGAGGAAAGAGGTAAGGAAAGAGTGTGTCCGTGTCCCTCCTGGGAGCTCCCTGCAGATGCCTGAGTGTCAGACACCAGCAAAGAGTGGCTGACGGCAACAGAGCCACCAAGAGAGGATTTGGCCACAGAGTAAAAAGGCTGGGCCCCAATGAGAGTCGTGGCTTCTTCCTTCAAAGCAGTAAAACAGAGGACTCCGCTGGAGATACAGATGACCCTCAGCATCCAGTCCTGGGCATGGATGCATCCCCATCCCTCCATCTAGAGGACAAAATGCCCTCAGTGTGTTGTCCTGGTGAAAAGGCAGGAGAAAGCAAATGATCGGAGCTGTACCCTGAAGACAAAAGAAGGTGACGAGAAAGGAAAGCTCACCCTATGAGCGTTTCTCTGAGAGTCTAAGTGGCTCTGACAGGGAACAAGAGCAAATAATTGCCCAGAAAGGCTCCAGTTATCAGTGTCAGATTTAACCTTTGTTCTACTGTGAGAATCTAAGACACCAAGTCATCACCTTCGCCCTGGGACTTGTGTCCTTCTGTGTGGAAGTCACTGCTTCCTCCATCCAGTGCCTGAGTTCCCAAAAGGCAGTGCTCCCTCCACATCAGCCTGTCAATGCCCAGAAACTAAGCAGGGCTCTGTGGCTCCATCCTGTAGCCATCACCAAACTAGCCCTTTGGATTGCCCCCTCTCCCGGAGAGCCTACTGCCAGACCGAGATGCAGATGCCACTCTTGGCATTTATTAAGCAAATATGAAGCAGCTCACTCAAAGCTGTGGCTATGGAGTAAAAATATTCAAAGTACAAATTAGAAAATCTGTATGAATAGCAGGTTCCTGTGAATGGTGAGGGTGGGGAGAACATCATCAGTGTGTGTGTGTGTGTGTGTGTGTGTGTAGGGGCTGTGCATGTTCAACAGACAGATATTCGTACAAGACAGCATCAACAGTAGCCTTCAAGGACTTGGTACGGAGGTGGAAGTGTAAATCTACGCCTTAGCAATGGTTTTTCCTTCTTCAGTCAAATGACATTTTTTCAAACATCTGTTCTGTGAGCAAAAGGAGGAGGGATGTACATCAGTGTTAAGTGCTTAGGAAAGGAATTATGGAGAGACATTACCCACTTAACTTATCTCAGCTCTGTGAATGATTACAGGGTTGTGGCTGTTTCTGGCCACATCTGAGTGTCTGTTGAAAAAGTGGAAGTAAAGTCATTAAGTAGAATGGGCATTTGCGCATTTTAGTAATTTGCCTTGAGTCAGAAAGTCTAGACACTCTCTTGGTAATGTGAGGCATGTGTATATTTCTGTGACTTTCAAGACTCTTGTAACTGGAAATACAAAGACCATATGGAAGGTTCTGAAGCCAGTGAGCTCTGTGATCGTCATCAGGGCACCTAGAGCAAAGTGAAAGCACTCTGCTCTGATGTCAGACACGTGCCAGGCCCTGCCCCTCCCACGGAGAGGTAGCCCATGCCAACCAGAGGTTCAGAAACCATGGCTAGATCTGAGCACCACCAGTGTCCTCGTGTGACAGCCCAAGAGTTTAGTCACTGTGCCCCAGTTGCTCCGTCTACTTCACAGACACAATCATTTAAGCAAACAGAATAGCTAGTACTTATTAAGGACTGCCAGGTACCAGCACTGTAATCAACACTTGATTCATTTGCACTTTGTATTAGTATCAAAGCTACTGTGGTTAAAACAGCATGGTATTGGCAAAAATAAACCAGACCTGAGGATCAGTGGAACAGATTAGAAGATGCAGAAACAACTCTAAACACACTCAGCCACCTTATCCTCGACAAAGGGGCCAAACACCTTCACTGAAAGAAAAATGGCCTCTTTAATAAATGGTGCTGGAAAAACTGGCTTTCCATATGCTGAAGACTAAAACTACACCCAGGTCACTCACCATGCAGTAACCTAAAATCAAAATAGATCAAAGATCTAAATATTAAAACAGAAACACTAAATCTGCTTGAAGAGAGAATAAGTCGAACTCTTGAAGACATAGGTGTAGGCCAAGACTTAATGAACAAAACCCAATCACATGAAAAATATCATAAAGAATCAACAACTGGGATCTCATCTTATTAAAAAGCTGTTGTATAGGGCCAGGGATTTAGCTCAGTGGTTCTGCTGCCTGCCTCACAAGTGCAAGATCCTGAGTTCAATCCCCGGTACCAAAAAAAGAAAAAAGCTATTGCACGAGAAAAGAAATCACCAACAATATGAAGAGACAACCCACAGAGTGGGAAAAAAATTTTGCTAGCCATTCCTCAGACAAAGGAGTACTATCTAGAATATATAGAGAACTCAAAAAATCAGACCCCCCCCAATTTTTAAAAAAAATTTTTTTGGGGGGTACCAGGGATCGAACTTGGGTCCTTGCACTTGCGCAGCAGGTGGCAAAACCACTGAGCTAAATCCCCAGCCTGAGACTCCCAAATTTAAAGACCCAATCCAAAAATGGGCATCTGAAATGAATACACACTTCTCAGACAAAAAAGTACAAACGGCGAATAAATATATGCCCTTTGTATTAATCAGCTTTCTGTTGCTGGTACAAAATAGCTGACATACAAAACTTAAGGAAGGAAAGGTTAATTTTGGTTCATGATTTCAGAGCTTTCAGTCTGTGTTCAGCTGGTGCATTGCTTTTAGGGCTGTGGTGTGGCAGAAACATCATGGCAGAAGAGTATGGGAAAAGAAAGCTCTCACCTCATGGCAGCTGAAAACAGAAAGAGTAAGGGAGAGCCAAAGAGAGAAAAAAGTGGATGGGAACAATATACCCTTCCAGTCATGCCCCCAGTGACCTACTTCCTCCAACCCGACCTCCCTCCTAACGGCATAGTCCAGTACAAACTCATCAACCAGTTATCAACTGATGAGTAGACCCCTTGATCCAATCACCCTCAAATGCCCTACTTCAACACCTGCAGTCTGGAGGACATTTTTGATCCAAGGCAGAGCACTCTTCTTGGTTACACCATGAGGTTGGTAGTGTGAAATATGTCCTTGCTTCTAAGATGTTTATTCTTTTCATATTTTAACATTCTCTGTTATCAGGATCCACCAGGAAATTGATAAGGAAGCATATAAGTCATGCCTGAATGTAAACTTTTAAATCTTAGTTGGACATGAATAGGTGTGTTAGACTCAAGGAGAAAACTGAGGCAGAGATGAAAACTGACACTCAGGTAGATTAAAAATCCTACCTAAGATCACCCAGCTAGAAAGTGGCTGAGGCAGGATTTGAATCCAAGTTCGTAGAGTTGCCTTTCTTGTAAGGAGTCAAAACTTGCTGGGTTTTATCATGGTTCCTTCATTTACTAGTTGTGTGATCTCAGGCAAGTTCTTAACCTTCCTGTGCCTCAGCTTCTTCATCTGTAAAGTGGTGATAATAAGAATAGTGACTACTTCATAGGATTATAATGGGGATTAAGCAAGTTCATAGTCTTTAAATAGCGCCTGACACATGGTAAGCATCCACTAAAATGTAGCTGTGATTAGCTTTAATTATCAGGCAGAGAAAACCAGCATCATGTGTTATGAAGAGAAGACAGCTGGGGGAAAAAAAGAAGAATGGAAAAAGGGAAGGGAGAAAATGTTCATCTATACGTCCCTAGAATCCCCTCGGCCCCATGATGGCTATGTTACCGTATTTTAGGAAATGCTCTTTTTGTTCTATCACCCCAAAACCAAGAAATCAAGTATCTTAGTCATTTTTTTGTCACTGGGACACAATGCTCTCCACCCACAACTGAAAGGAAGAGGGGTCTTACTGGGTCATAGTTTTCTATGTTTTTTTTTTGAAGGGCAATAACCGGGGATCGAACTAGGGACCTTGAGCTTGCAAGGCAGGCACAGGAACCACTGAGCTAAATCCCCAGCCCTACTGGGTCATAGTTTGGGGTCATAGGACTGGCTCCAGGGCAGAGATAGCATAATGAGGTTCTGGTGGAGGGAAGCGCTCCTCAGGGAACCAGGAAGTAGGGAGAGAAGGGAGGGGCCTAGGAGGGAGGCCTCCTTTCTAGGCCACACCTCCAGCCATCGGCCTCTTCCTACCAGACCCTGAGTCCCAACAGCGCACACTCAGCCACTGAACTCACCCCTGAATGAATTCACTGATGAGTATAGCTCCCCCATGATCCGGTCACCCTCCAAAAACCCTGCCTCCGCGAGCATGAAGCTTAGGAGAACATTCTTAATCTAAACCACACCTCAAATGAAATGACATGGGAGAATGAGCTGAAGGAGTAGCTGACAGAGAGAGAGGGAGTAGGAAGGAGAAGAGAGGCAGAGTGGAGGGCTGCCTTGCCGACAGGATTTGCTGCAGCAGGTGTGAGTGGCCACGACCAGGGGCCTGTGCTGGGATGGGCGGCGTGGTAGGCTGAAGAAGTTACACTCCACCAAGCAGTGGCTGAACTCCAAGCTGGAACAAAAGCATGGTTTTCAATCAGCGTGGTGCAATTCCTTGGTAGGTTCTGGGGTGAATTTGCTGTGTCACCACCAGCATCTGTGGAAATGCAAAAGAAGAGACAGGGAGCAACTGGATGCCAGGGAAGGTAAGTATCCTGCAGTATCACTGTAATGACAGTAATCATGGTTTTGCGGAACCTGGGTTTCAGTTAGGTGTGTGTAGATGTGTTTCGTGAGTTGTGGAAGTGTGGGTCTCAGTGCAGAAGTTCAAAATCTACTGCGCTAAAGCAAAAATGAGAGTAGGCATTGACTGAAAAATAAGTACACAGTATAAGCTTAAAGTAATTCATTTTATATTAACAGCCAAAGACCCTGGCATCTATATGAGGACACCTTTTTAAAAACATTCTGGTTCTCTGACACACCTTAGGACCCTAAAAAATACTCCTCCTTTCTGTGTCTTTTTGTCTTGTGGAAATTACACACACACACACACACACACACACACACACACACACACTCAATCCTTCCTTATCTAGCAGCAGACTTTGCCTCTCCTTGACTTAGCCACTTTTGCTTGGACCCAGTTCTTCTTCCTCCCTCCCACTTCCTTCCAGATGTCATAACCCAACCTCAGCCCCCTCTAGGACAGGGGCTGGCTTTGTTAACCCATAGAGCCTGGGCCCTGAACACAGAACCCCATTCATCTCAGGAGGCTGAGCTGACTTCTGTACTTTTTAAATGTTACTGAAATATAAATCACAAAGAATGGTAGAGAATGAACACTCCCCAGTAGAAATATCAATTCAAAGCTATTGGAGACCTGACTCTGAGCAGCTTGATTTAGCACTTGAATCAAGAGTTGGGTGGAGAAGAGGACCAAAGATAACTGAATAGGGGAGTCCCATGCTTCCCAGAACCAGAGCTGCAAGGCGAGAGCACTGGGACCCAGCAAAGGAGTGACAGAAAACAGAAAGGCACAGATGGCAGCACAAAGAGGAGCAGGTCACACTGCAGCTGCAGCCGTGGCTCCCCGGATGGTGGGGTGGGAACTCTGCATTTCTGGGGAAAGTAAGCAGGAAGGCCCAGATGCCCCACCATCACTGCAGACCGAGAGTCCTGACTGTAGGACAAGTCCACAGGTCTCACGGGCATAAAACTAGTTTGGGGTCTGCACATTTGCATTGCTCCAGAGAGGGAACTCACCTTGACCCCCCTCACCCTGCCCAGAGCCCACGCTGCTACAGCATGTTGCCCTCAGAAGATCAGGGCCACTGCTAGAGTCCACCCCACCCTAGGGACCAGTGGGCAGCTCCTTCATCACAGCTGCCGCTCCAGAAGCCCTGGAACCAATGATGCTACCCTCCGGGCACAGAAGGACAGGCTCATCTGCAGCCCGCAGCAGCTCTGGGTCACCACCACCACCACTGGAAGCCCTGGCAACTGGCACTTGTCCTACCGGGCCCTAGGACAGACTCTTCCACAGCCTGTGGCTCTGGCATTGCAGATACAGCTGCAGGGCCTGGGGTTACACCTGTGTGTCACCAGCACCCCCCAGAGTCATGGCTACCTCCACTGCCACAAGCACTCACCTCCGCTGAGCACAGGATGTGTCCCGGTGCAGCCCATGTGCTCAACAGCAGAGTGGCTGCACCCAGAGACACCATGATTGGTACCCATGTTCCACCGTGTCCTGGAGCCCCCCCCATCCCACCGTGTCAGCCCTGCTGCTGCCACCATTGGCACTCACCTGTGTGGGGCCTGTGACCACTCACTTTACAAGTCATGTCTACGGCAAGGTGGGACCATCACTTCCCCCACATAACTGCCATCTAGACCATGGAGTTCTCAGGTGTCCCTGATGTTGATTACAGCTGAGGAAGTCACATGGAGAGCACACCAAGGTGCTCAGTCAGAATCAAAGCCACAGCATGCACCAAAAACATCCAAATGAAAAAGTCCATACAACAGCTGCAGATGACTGGAAGGGGCAACTATTACAACAGATGCACAGACAACGTAGGGACACCAGGAGCCTGAGAAGCAAGGCAACACGACATCTCTAAAGGAACACAAAAGTTCTCCAGGAACAGACTCCAACATACAGAAAACCTGTGAAATGCCTGAGTCAGAATTCAATAATGATCCTCTGAACAGGGGCTTGAAAATAATGAAACAGTGAGATGCAAAAGAATGCAGATGGAAAATTCAACAAAATTGCATAATTTCAGATCAAATTCAAGATATGAAATGAGATGTTTGAAAAAGAGTCATCATTAAAAAAAAAAATCAAGGAGCCAGGTGTGGCAGTGTATGTCTGTAGTCCCAGCCCTCGGGAGGCCGAGGCAGGAGGATCACAAGTTTGAGGTCAGCCTGGGCTATATAGTGAGTTCAAGGCAAGCCTGAATTATATAGTGAGACCCTGTTTCAAAAAGAATCAAAGGGAAAAAAACCAAATAAACAAAAACCTTGGAGATGAATAAGCCATTCAATGAAATAAATACAATCAAGACCTATGAAAACAGACTAGACCAAACAGAAAAAAGAATATCTGAACTTGAAGGCTGGTCTTTAGAATAATCCAGTCATGGAAAGACAGAAAGACAAAGAGGAAGGGAAGGAGGGAGGGAGGGAATGAAGGAGGGAAGGTAGAAAAAAGGCAACTACCATATGATGCAGCAATCCCACTACTGAGTACATATCAAAAGGAAATGAGAATACTGTACCAGAAATACTTGCAGACTCAGGCTTATTGCTTCGCTATTCACAATAGCCAAGATATGGGATTTTTCCACAGTGTCCATGGACAGGTGAATAAAGAAAATGTGATATATATATATATATATATATATATATATATATATATAATGGGGATGCTATTCAGCCATAAAAAGAATGAAATCCTGTTTTTTGCAGCAGTGTGGATGAAATTGGAGGACATCATGTGAAAGGAAGTAAATCGGGTGAAGAAAAACTAATGCTGTCTATTCTTATTCATTTGTGGAAGCTAAAAGGAATGATCTCACAGGAAAAGAGAATAGAATAGTGGTCACTAGGGATTGAGAAAGGGAGGGGAGAGGGGAGAAAGAGAGAAGCTGGATAAGAAGTACTAAAACATAGATAAAGAGAATTAGTTCTTACAGGGTAACTATAGTCTACAATTATGATATATTTCAAAATAACTAGGAAAGGGGAGTTTGAACCTTTCCAACACAAAGAAATGAGAACTGTTCGAGGAAGTAGAAATGCTAATTATCCTGATTTGATCATTACACATTGTATCCATGTATTGAACTATCATACTGTTACACCATAAATATGTACAAGTATTTTATGTCCATTAAAAATAAAATATACCATACTTAGTACAGCTCCCAGCACAGAGGAAGCTTCCAGGTCAATGTGTCACACCTCCCAGTGCAGAGTAGGAGGCTTCAGGGCCAACATACCACCACTCCCAGCACAGAGAAGGTGAGCCACGCAGGTGCCAGCAGCACTACCACCCTGTCGAAATGAGAAGACACATAAATAAGCCTCAGAACCAGACTTCCAGATCACCTACAGCAACCCCAAAGGGAAACAAGATGGAACACTCTGATACTCAATCACCTGGACTCCCTGAACTGGCAACAAAAGAGGATCTGGAAAAAATGAAATCAGAAATATACCATACTTATATGCAAAAAGAGTTGGATAGCAATGGATTCTAAACCAAGAATTATCTCTCAGGTTGCAACTGGGTAAAGCAGTTAAGAAAGAATAGATCTAGTCTCATTTATACTTAAAAGTCACCAGTGACAATATTAAGTCTAAATCAAATTAACATTGTCTAAAAATATTTACATGCAAATTTCAGAATAATGTGGGATTAAAATGCCTGCCAAAATTTTGAGAGGTTCCTTATTTGGCAACGTAGAATAGGACCAAGTGCAAATAGTTTGAAGCAACTCTTAGCAAGATGCCTGGCATGGTACCAACCATCACCACCCTCCCTCTTAATGGCTGCACTGTTCAAGCTGCATGAGCTTGTGTGTTTTCTAAGTGACTTTCAACTTCCACATAAAACAGTGACTAGAAATCATTAGTTCACATCACAGGGAGGCCCCCTCTAAGAAAAAGAAATCAAAGCTCATCAATATGTAGAAGATTGAGGTTATCAGCTTTTTTTATAAAAGATGAATGAAATACAGACATTAGCAGGTTCAGAATAACTCATTAATATTCTCTCAAGAGTAAACAAAGTACAAAACCTGGGCATCACTGAGTGTGACAAAGACTTCATATGCAGGATTCCCATAATGGCAGCATTTTAAACACATCTACTATTTATAACTGCATGGTGTCTGCACTTTGATTAAACATACTGCCTAGTGGTTTCTTTTTGGTCCTATTATATAACCTACTTTTTCCATTACTATTCTCCTCATTAATATGAAACAGAAAAAAATGAAGCTTATGGAACATATACATTGCTTTAAATATATTTTAACAGAAAATGGATTTTATATAAGTACTTAAAGATTTCCCAGCTCTTACAGGAACTTAACTATTGAATAAATTGCGAAGTAAATGTGTTACTTGAGTCTTATGAGAAATCCAGATGGGAGAAAAGATTGGCCAAGTTCCTGGGGTCTACAGGGGCAAATAGCAAGCTGGTCCCAGACTAACCAGGCCTCTGTCCCCAGACCTGAGTTGGGAGGAAGCCCAGTTCGACCACAACCATTCCTCAAAAGCATTTCTGGAACTCCTCACTTGTAAGCTCCTTTAGGGCCTGTGGCACCACATTTGTGACTTTTGTGGAAGTGGCCAACCTTTGTTCTTTTCAAAATGGCCAGAAGTCAGTTGTAGTCAGACTGGTTCATCAGCCCCAATATGTTAAAACAAGCTGTGACTTTGATGTGACAAGTCTGTCTTTCTCATCTAGTTCATAAACACTCCCTACGGGCATGAATACATCAGTGCACTAAAGTTCGTGGAAAATGCTGGGGGAGAGGAAGGAAGAATAAACCTAGGAAAATATTAATCTTAATGGCATGCGGCCATGGATTAGAGCTAATGAAGTTGGCACCACCTCTTCCAAATTTGATTTATAGTTTAACAGCAAGGGGAAAATAAAGATAAGGAGTAAATCCCATCTCCTCTAATGAGAACTAAGTTCCAAGATAATCAAAAAATTCTAGGGAGAAGAGCTGATCTCCAAAAATATTCTCTTCTGTGTAATTCTTCTTTTTCTTCAGGACTTAAGAATAATCAACTTAAAATAGGAAAGGAAAATGCACAAAGAAAAGGAATGTTCAGGATTTTCTTTGTTCATATGAGTCACAAGTATAATACCAAAAAATGAGAAAATAAAATCACCTTGTAGGTGTGGTACTAAGAACTAAGCACTATTATACTTTGGTGTGTATCTTTCAAAATGTTTATATATAATTTGTGTAAATACAGATTTATATAGGGAATGTAAGTAAACATCCACGCATAAAATGTATTTTCCTTCCAAATGATATATTATTGATGCTCTTTAATAATTTTGATTTTTGTTAACAATAAAAATGAATATTTTATATGTCAACAAATATATATTTATTTTATAATTTTAAATGGCTATTTGATAGTATTTCATGGTGGGTCATAGTTTATTTAACCAAAATCTAATTTTAAACATTTACATTTTTACAGGTTTTTATAGATTATGGATAATGCTGATATCCCAGTGCATGTGCAGCTTTAAGTATTTATCCAATTTCTTCCTCTCTACAATAGGAAAGATTTATTGCTTTATTTCTGCTTGGTATGATCTGAATGTTTGTGTCCCACCAAAATTGCTAAGTTGAAATCCTGATCCCCAAGGGGATGGCATTAGGAGGTAGGATCTTTGGGTGCTTATTGAGTCAAGAATATGGAGCCTCATAACTGAGATCAGTGCCCCTGTGAAAGATACCCCAGAGAGCTTCTTTTCTCTTTGTGCCATGCAAGGACACAGCAAAAAGATGGCACCAGGAGAGAGGCAGAAAAGATGGCTGTTAGTGAACAGTTATATGGGCCCTCACCAGACCCTGCTGGCACCTTGAGCTTGGATTTAGTCTCCAATATAGAAAGAAATAACTTTCTGTTGTTTTTAAGCTACTCAGTGTAGCTCATTCTCTTCCAGTAGTCTAAATGGACTAAGATGCTACTGACACAAATAGAACATACTCACTTCAAGAAATCATTCCATTCAGGAAAAGAGTAAAAGTCATGTGAAATTCAACTTTCTGAGAGAACAACTACATAAGCATTCTTTCATGTAATTCTGTAGGCTTATGTACACATAGGTGTGATTGTATATGGATATGCTATGTATATGTCTGTATGCACACATATGCAGTGTTTAAGAACACATTTTTAAAGAGATTGGTAATATAGAATTATCTGTATCTTAACAATATATAATGGAAATTTCTCCAGGTCAAATAGTATAGGTCATTAATTTTTAATTCTTGCATAATATTCTACTATAAGGGTTATCATAATTCATCCAGCTGTTATTTTATTAATGAAATTTTATTTGTGACCAGCTTTTTATGATTAAAAATAATGTTGGCATGATCATCCTTATATATACCTACTGATATATTGGGTCTTTTATTTGTATAGTTTGGAGTCATAAGACTGGAATTCTAGGTTGAATTGTATGTGCATGTAAATTTTTAACACAAATCATAAATTGCTTTTTCACATTTCCCCCAGTGACTATGAGTGTGCCCCTGCCCTGGGTTCCATCTCAGCTAATAATAGGTGCTATTACACTTTTATTTTTGCCACTCTGGTGGATATCATCATGGTAATTTAAATTTCCATTTCTCTGCCTATTAGGGAAGGTTGAACATTTTATCTTACCTGCTCTTCTGACAACTGCCTATTCATATCGCTAGCCCATTTGGCTATTGGAATGACTATATTATTAAATTGTGAAAGTGCTTTTTGTCTATTATAGATACTAATTTTTTATCTAGCACATGAATTTAAAATATTTCCCTCAACTTATTTGCCTAATGACTTGATTTTTGCTGTCTCTTGAGTCATAAATAATACTGTAAAATTTTATGTCTGTATGTGTGAGATATGTGTAGCTCATACATATTTTGAAATTAGTCTAAAAGATTTCTCCAAGCCCTAGATGAAGAGACAGTGTCCTAATTTTTTCTAAAATCATTTACTTTTACCTTCAAGTCTTTAATCCATTAGGAGTTTATTTTTGGAATTAATGTAGAGGCTTAAGTTGGTTTTCTTCCAGGAGTAAATCCAATTGTGATGAGATTATTAATTAAACTTCACAATGAAATTCCATCTTCATTAGGTCTCACATACATACATACCTATACATTAAAATCTAATTCTGAGCTTTCCACTATTTTTCACTCATTTTTTTTTGCATCTTGTAGTAGTTTTGTACCAATACTGTGATTTTTAAATTATTCTAGATTTTAAGTGGCTTTAATACCACCATTCTTTATTCTTCAATTTAAAAGTACTTTATCCAGGGCCAGGGATTTTAGCTCAGTAGTTTTGCTGCCTGCTGCACAAGCGCAAGGGCCCAAACTCGATCCCCGGTTACACACACACACACACACACACACACACACACAAAGTACTTTATCCAATTTAAAATACTGAGATTCTATTGCACTAAATTGATATATTATCTTCAGGAGAACAGATTTTTTAATGATAATCTCCCCCCTGCCGCCCTCTTAATGGCACTGAGAATTAAACCCAGGGTCTTGTACCTGTTAGGCAAGTCCTCTACCGCTAAACAACATGCTCAGTCCTATTTATTTATTTATTTATTTATTTATATTTTGACGCAGGATCTAGCTAACTTGCCTTAGCCTCTGTAATAGTTAGCTTTCCTGTTGCTGGGACCTAGTACTTAACATCCACAATTTAATGAAAGATAAGTTTAATTTAGCTCACAGTTTCAGGGAACTCAGTCCATGGTTCCTGGCAATCCGTGACTCCAAGGCAGGAACAGCAAGGCAGATGCGCATGGCAGAGCAAAGCTACTTAATTCATGGTAGCCCTTAGTTCTCAGGGGAACAGCACCAAAGAAGAAAGGGCAAGGGACCATAGGCCCCAAGGCAATACCTCTATGACCTACCCAGAAGTGTGCTCCACAGAGTCCCTGGGGTGGATCCCAAAGCCAATCAGGATGCAATCTACTCTACCCCCTACCCGCCACAGCCTCCGTTGTAGTTGTGATTACCAACATGTCCCACTGGGCCTGCCTGTCTTTTTGTTTGGTTTGGGTTTTTGTTTTTGAGACAAAGTCTTGCTATGTAGTCCAGGCTGGTCTTGAACTCACCATGTAGCCCAGGGTGGCTTCAAACTCAAGGCAATCCTCCTGCCTCAGCCTCCCGAGTGCTGGAATTACAGGCGTACACCTGTACACCTAGCTTGTGCCTCCCTTTTTAAGAACATAATAATAATATAGATTTTTATTTCTTCAGATCATATTCTTACCCTTCAGTAAATTTTATTTTTGTGTAGATCATGTTCCTTTCTTGTGTAACTTATTCCTGTTTTTATGATGTTTTTCACTGTTATGAATGAAATCTTTTCCTCATTTCCATTTCTAGGTAGATACTGTTCATACAGAAAAAGTTAACAATTTTATATTTTTATTTTGTATCCACCCAGTTTATCAAATTCTTTCACTTTCTATTTGTTTTTTATTAGAGTTTCTTGGTGCCATCAGTTATAAAATTATATTACCAGCAAAACTTTTACTTTTTTCTTTCCATGTTTACAAATTATGTGGTTTTTTAATTGCATTTCCTAGAACGTCTGGATGATATAAAAATGGTGATATTATGCATCCCTCTCTTGTCCTTGATTTTTATAGGAACAGCTTCACAATACAAATACCAGTATAAGGAACTTTTTGTGTATTGTTGGATTACTTAGGTCATGCAGTACAACAGAACATGCTAAAAATCAGGGCCTTGGAGCAACACAGCATTCTTTTTTGTTTACGTTACATACTGGTTAATCGGCCGTGGTTCTGCTGCAGGTGTCTTTCACTCTGGATCTCAACTAAAGGTAGAGGATCTATCTGGGATGCGCCACTCTATGGTGGAAGGGAAAGAGCAGTGACCAAATCTTAAGATGCTCCTTAATTCTTTTATTCAGAAATCACATACATTACTTACACTCACGTTCTTTGGACACAGCAAGTGACAAGCCAACCTAATGTATTTGCTGTTGAAAAGTATAAACCAAAAAGGGAGAGAAGGAAGCTGAGTGTGGTGGCACACATCTGTGATCCCAGCACTTGGGAGGCTGAGGCAGGAGGATCGCTGTGAGTTTGAGGCCAGCCTGGGCTACTCAGCGAGACCTTGTCTCAAAATTAACTTAAAAAAAAAAATGGAAAGAAGGCAATAACTAGAAACAATAATACCACATAGTACAACCTGCCCTCTAGCTCAGATTACTTCATTACTTCCCTTTCACGCACAAAATAGACTCACATGCCCTTCCCCTAAGGAAAACCCCATAAAAGTCCCATCCAACACCAGTGACAAGACCAGTCAAGATTTCATGAAATTCCCTACATCCAGTTTGGATGTGGTTCCCCTTGATCTTGAAAGCCAGTGAAAATTTGTCCTTTTTCCTTAAGCCTAAAAACTACAAAAATGGATGTGGGCTCAGCATTCCCAACATACAAGGGTAGAGAACAAGGAAGCGGCAGTCTCTGATCATACTCCCACTGAAAAGCAGGAGGGATAGAAGGTATGCAGCAGCCGCTGACCCACAGAGCCTCTGAAGTCAGAGAAAATGCTACAAAGACCTCAAATCCTGGGTGGCGAGTTCTTTTGTCTTCTCTGCCCCTGCAAGCAGTTTTCTAATCCGTTGTTTTCCATCAGAGAGGCTCCATCCCTATCACAACTCTTTCTACTTCTCTTATCCTGTCAGTCATATTTTTTAAGGGCATTGGTGAAGGCACCCTCGTTTGGGGCTAAGCACCATCTCTCTCCTCTTCTGCTCTGTTAATAGCAGCCTGAAGGCCCAAAAGTTGTTTCCAGTCTTGAGCAGCCACAGAGCACTCTAGGCTCATTGCTCTTTGGCAGTACAACATTCTCAACAATGTCGCCCATCTTCCTAACTTTATTGGGAGTAATTTGAGCTTAGAAACTTCTATAGGGAAGGCATAAAATAGACCTTTTTCAATGAGTCATGTTTTCCAAGTGAAAAGACTTGCTGAGTACCACGGGCAGATTTAGAGGCTTTGACAGGTCTGATGGCCATAGTCTTGGTGTGGCTCTGGCCACCCGTGTCTTAATTGGCCTCACTGCTCAAGGCCTGTCTCTATTTTATTTCATACTTGTTGGAGATGATAAGCAGTTCTATTGCCCAGTTATGTTTTGCAAACCAGCTAATTCTTTGCTGAGTTTCTTTCTTTCTTCTGATAACTTATCAAGCTTAAACAATAGCAACCAACACATACTAGTAACATTTTGTTTCCCTACTTCTTGCTATAAATCCATAAGTTCACTCAATACATTACCTGCCTTCTGAGATACCACTGGTAATAATTCTGAGACTGTTTCACCAGTAGATAACATGGGCCACCATCTTTCCAGCATCCAGTGATAATTACCTTGTCAAAACTGCCCGGATTTCTGGGGGCCAGGGATTTAGCTCAGTGGTTCCGCCCCTTGCCTCGCAAGCATAAGGACCTGAAATCGATCCCCAGTACCAAAAGAACCAAAAACAAACAAAAAAACTGCCTGGATTTGAGAGCTATGCTCAATATCATATTTTCTTTGTTCCTTTGATTGATTTTTATTTTGCTTGTTTACGGTAGCCCTCTATTCTTGGTGGTAATTTTTGTATTATATAGCATTTGTTACAGTGCACTGTGATTGCATCCAACTAGAAAAACCCAGTGGCTTGCAACACCAGAGTTTTATTTTACAGTTACCTTGCCTTGGGTATAGGTCAGCCGTGGCTTTGCTCTTGTGTCTTCTCATTCTGTTTTTCATAACAGAAAACTGCAATGGCCAATTGACACAGTGGCTCTTAAACTTCAGCTCTAAGGTGATGTATGCATCACTTCCCCTCATCTTCATTGGTCAGAGCAAATCAAATGGTTACACCATGGCCCCGAGATGTCATGAGGTCAATGTCACAGAGAAGTATAATTCTCTCACAAGGAAGGCAATAAACAATAAAGAACAATAGTAAACCACCACAGCATTTTACCATTTGTATTTGCTATTGCTTTTTCATGCATAAACTTTATAATCTGTATCGTGAACTGAGTAGCTTCCTTCTTCTATTTTACTCTGTGTGTGTAAATGTTTTGAAAAATAGTTACTGAATTTATCCAAACTCTGGAGTGGTTTTATACATTTAATTTGTTGAGCTCATATTTATAATTTTATCTATGCTTAACTACTCTTCAATTTCTGGAATAACTGGACTATTCTCTTGATAATCTAATGAATCTATCTAAAAAATGTAGAATTTTTACCTCTATAGTCGTCAGTATAATTAATAAATAATACGTTGAGTTTAACTTTTATAATATGCAGTTTTTAACTTTTTTTTGAGAGAGAAGGTCTCACTATGTAGTTCCAACTGGCCTTGAACTCACTGTGTAGCCTAGGCTGGCCTTGAACTTGCCTCGATCCTATTGCCTCAGCCTTCTGAGTGCTGGGATTACAGGCATGCGCCACCATGCCCAGCTAGTTTTTAACTTTTTTATAAGCTAAAATAATTTTCTAGAATTAAATTGCTGAAATATTTACCACTAGAATCATGTCTAAACCATCAGATTCTGGTGATTTTTAACATTATAGTTTATTAATTATTTTTATACTCCTGAGGTAAGTGATCTTGAGTCACTTGAAAAGTTAAAATTTACATGAAAATCTGTTGTTTACTGTAGCTTTTCAAATTTGTTGCCTAAAGTTGTGCATATATTTTACTATAATTTTTGTTTATTGTATATATGTGATTATCTCTATTCATTTCAAACTTGTAAATTTTTACGCTTTTTTCATAATCAAACCTATAAATTGTGTCTATTTTATTGACCCAGAAATACTTTTTGAATTTAGTTCTTTTATTATTATTTTGTTCTGTTATTCGTTGCTTTCAGCTTTTATCATTATAAATTTATTTTTAGCTTATTCTCTAATTTCTCAAGGAAAACACTACTTTTTTGCAAATCTTTCATCTTCTAAAATAGCAGAGAAAATTGCAACTATAAATTTTTTTTTAGCATTCTTTGTTTCTTATGGGATAGACTCATTTTCATTGCTTTGCAGTTTATATATAAATTTTATTGCTACCCCACTCTATTTACCTTCAGACACACTAAAATTATGCTTATATATTCTCTTTGTGGTTAATTTCATTCACTCCCATGATTTAAGCTGCCACTTTTAAACTAATGGCTACTAGATTTCCCAGAAGCTGTAGGTTCTGATATTCACCTTGCCTCATGTATGTAACTAGCTCAACAGGCTTAACCTTGTCAACATTTTTCTGAATCAACAATAAATGCATATTTTTCTCAGTTATCTATATGACTATCCACCTAATCACTCAAGTTAGAAAGTTAGGATTTATCTTTCACCCCTGCCTGCCCTCATATCCATATCCATTCAAACACCAAATTCTTACCTTTTAAATAAAGCTTAACTTCATCCTGTCTCCTTTATCTCTGCTGTTGTTGCTTTAGTTTTAACCTTCATAATCTACAGCAGATTAGTTTGAAGGTGTGAGACTTTTCTTGCGTTTTCCTCCCCACAAACCCTTCCTACCACAAACATACCCCACAAAAACCTCTAGACTGATTTACCTAAAATGAAAATCTCGCCATATTGAAAGCCTTCCCATGCTCTGCTCTCCACTTCTGACACAAACTCGACATAGCTTACAAAGTTTTTTATATTTCCTCCTGAAGAGAAAAGCAACTAACAACATGAATAATAGTATGACCGTTTATTGAGTTCTTCTATTAATGTGCCTTTGTGTTCCAAAAGATACAGAGTGCATCCTGTAGGCGTTTTAAAAACTAACATTTGTTTTCTGCCGCTGAGTACCAAGTCTGTGCTGGGGTTTGGCATCTCATCTCAGGCTTGTGAGATGTTAATCAGGAATTCTTTTGGCTACATCAGAATATCTCACTGATGGTAACTTAAACCACAATGACAATGAATTCTCTCATGTTCATGAAGTCTAGCAATTGGTTTTTCCATCTCAGCAATGCCATGAAATACTCCCAGACCCAATTTTTCCATTTTGCCATACTACTTAGCATATTGGCTTTTTATCCTTATGCTTATTTCATCATGAAAGAAAGAGGGCTCATGAAGCTCTAGTTTTCACAAGGAAAAGAGAAAAGAAGTGATGCTAATGAACTCTCCTTCTGAGCCTAGCCCCTTTACAAAGAGGCGAAAGTGCTCTGGAAGCCACCCACAGGTCTCCATTTGCACATCATCTGCCAACCTCGATCACCCGACTGACTACCCCATCTGCAAAGGAGAGGCAAGAGCAAGAACTTAGGGTTTCCAGGCTGTCTGGTGTGTGGCAGCGAGGAAGAGAGGAATTGGGAGAGTCCGGTAGGAATACTCACAGCGGAGACACCACTGGCATTATTATCTCTAAGTCACAGATGAGGCCAGAGTTCTGTTGCGGGAAGTACGAGCTATGAAATGTTCTATCTCCCAACCTGTTAACTGTATGATATGCCGAGTACTTGTTCTCTAGAAATTGATGAGTCCTAGCAATGACGGAGGTTGAAAGTAGGAAGGTATTTATTGATAGAAAGGCTCCTGAGGGGCAGGCGAGGTCCCGAGTGAGTAGCCCAAGGACCCCACTTTACAGAGAAGTTTTATAAGGAGAAACCCACGTGGGTACAATGTGGGCCACAGCCACGAACAACCAATAAGGTTACAAGTATAGTCACTTAGGTAACGGTGGTCCAATTGGGAAGCGAGCCACGTACCAAGCGTGGATGGAAAGAACAAGGATTCTCCTAGGAGGCGGGGGGTCCAGAAGTCTCTGGTCACCCCCAGGGTGGTTGATGCCTATCTGTACTTCACTAAGCCCAGTTCTTTGGAGAAGTGTGTGGGTCTGGTCATCTTGTCTCCATCTTGAGGCCTGGTTTTCAGCCAATGTGCACCTGTGGTGTGTTTCACCTTTGTCCTGGCCCTCTGGAGGACTTAGCCCTATCTGACTGCCTATAATAGTTCTAGCTAGCTCATGTATCTGTAATACTCCTGCTGATAATCGGAGGATCTTGGACTGGGCATTGAGTTTCCAAAGTTTATGCTATCATCTCTATACTACCATAGATCCTCCATCCACTCCTAAGAGTAGAATATCATATATTTAGACGTGATTGAGGACCATTTCCTACTACACGCTGGTTTCCCTAAAATCACTACAATATGTTCCCAGGTACCAGATAGAATTACCTAGCATCTTCTAAAGATGAAGCTACACTTTTGCCTCTTTGATGAAGAAACATATAAACGGTGTCCCTTTTGTAAACTGAAACATTAGGGGCTGCACTAAGGCTGGCCAACATTGACTTTGAAGCATAGTACTTAAATGAAACCACGTTCAACCGCAAGCTTTCTCTGACCTTCTGGATCCCCAGTTGGGACTCCCTGCCAAAATTAATCATTTAGTTGTGAATAAAGTTTTAGACACAGTCCTCCTGACCCTTGGACATCTCATTTTGCCTAATGAATAGCTTCTAACTTGGGAATAATGTTAAACTTCCTCTTATATATCAAAGAAAGAAATTTTAAATACCTACCTTAAGAGTAGGTTCATTTCAAGATAGAATTTCTAAGGAAAGAAAATATGCAGATGAGACTTTGTAGCTTATGTTTCTTTCATCTTTGCTTTAATAAATGAGAATCCACAGGGCAATATTCCAATTTTTTGCTGCTGTAAAGGGAATTTAAACAGTTTATTTGTTACTGTGTGATGTTTGTAACATTACAATGGAAAGATTATGATTTCAGGTCATAAGAAGTGAAGGAAGTATATATAAGCTCTACAAACCTAAAATGTGTACTAATTCTAACCCCAGTAGAAGTCATTCTTCTGTGGCAATAATTTTCAGTTCCACCTCCTGAAAACTCATTTTTATAGAACTGAAACCACAGGCAACTTAATAGCCAAGGTTACATAAAAATGGTCTTAGAAATATGTAGATGGGGGAAATTTTTTCATATCTCCAATCTTTTCCTTTTGAAGCAAACCAATCTTAGCCATTAAAATGGTTCAAAAAGACCTACATCCATCATCAAAGACCAGATAATCAAGAACACTCATATCACTCTGAAAAACATTAGACAAAAAATTACTGTATTGTTTCCAGCCTTACTAATGGTTTTAATGATGTCCTCATTCTTCTTTCAAACACTGACAGTCGATTTTCCTGTGACGGAAGCATATTACTTTTGGAGAAATAACATCTTGCATGGAAATTTGTAGTCTGGAATAGGGGATGAGTATCTGCTTATGCAGTCTTTTGAAAAAAGGATTTGAAAGGCTTGAATTTGTGCTACTACATGCATTTCCAGATGAGAAAAATGTAGAAAACAAATTATAACAAGTCTATGCAGTATATAATATAATATAAATATATATTGGAAGTCCTTGACTTTCAATGTTTCAATTAAGATTTTTTTACTTTACACTGGTACAAAAGTGACAGGAAGTCTTTAGAAACCATGCTTCAAGTTTTGAATTTCAGTGTTTTCTCAGGGATACATGGTAAGATACTGATGCTGGGTAGCAGCAATGAGCCCCAGCTTCCAGTTAGCCATGTGGTTGTAAGGATCAACAACTGCCACTCTACCAAGTATGTGGTTGCTAAGCTAGGATGTAGGTTAGGTGTGTCAAGCATATTTTCAACTGATGATATTTTCAACTTGCAATGGGCTGATTGGGATGTTTCCCCATCATAAATCCAGGAGCATAATCTTGACCCTGTCTGTAATGTATGGCATAGAGATGAAGTACACTACAGAAGCAAAACCTGCAGCATTCTTCATTCTTAGTTTGCTCAGTAACTGTTGCCATAGCAACATTAAATGCCCAACAGAATTCCTGGAAGTTAAAGATCTGCCTGCAGACTTGTTTCCAGATGCTGACTTGCTTGCTTGTTAAATAAAACTTGCCATTTATTGCATGGGAGATTTTATTTCTAAGCACACTATGATAACTTCCTGGGCTGTCTAGTACCGAGCTCACAACAGGGAGAAGAGTATGATGTAGTAAGAAGGACTAGTCTGATAGTTGTTTCAGGATTTTAGACACAGTGTCTGGCAGCCTGATCATTTTCCTCTTCCCTCATCAACACTTCCCATAAAGAAGTAGCTCTAAAATAGGATTAATCCTCAATGCACTGATGATGGGAAAATCCCTTTGTCAATAAAATTGTTCATCCATGTTAAGCAGGTTAAGTCTTTCTTGATCCCAGTGAGAAAAATCACATTTTCCTACAGACACATTGGGGCTTCTCTTTAAGAGTAATTTCCCCTAGTAATTATACCGCAGTTTGCAGAAAGCAGGCTGATTAATTAGGAAGGAGCTAAATGAGTTCTTTAAAAAGTCTAAAAGTGTTCTTGTTTCTCTTCTTCTAATCCTCCTCAACTAAGTTGACAGCTTTTAAAAAGAATCCCCTTAAATAGTGAAGGCATGACAATTACATTGGACTCTTCTGGCCTTGTATAAGAGAGGATTTTAATCACAGCGAGGAGTGCTCTGTTCACTAATAGGCCATCTGTCTGGTTTTGCCCACTGCTGCCAATGCCGACGTCTCTACCTTCCTCTCATCTGTTGTTTTACCTTGTTAGACTCTTTCCACCAACTTGGAAGAAACTCAGAATATCTCCATGTGGCATTTTGTCTCGGACTGTGGGCTCAGCCTTCCTTCTTCAGATGACTTTCTGCCTTGACAGCTGCTGCTCATTAATCACAAACTCTCCAACTTTTACTAACTGTATACAAATACAGTAGATGGTAATATCTCTTGTGCCCTTAGAAAGGCAGTAGAGGAGGGAGTCCCACTCCTTAGGCATAAGTGGCGCATAGTGACTTCCTTCCCAAGAGGAAAAGGAAGACAGAGGAAAAACTTCAGAGTGGAAACATCTGACAAATACTACGTTGGCCAGGTAATCAAGGTCAGCATCAGAGGTCATAAATCATGTTGATAGTTTGCACCTTTGATATGATGTGATTAGAAATGGTACTTCATCTCGGTGTTCTTCTCCTTCCAAACCCATAACTCCGGTCTAATCATGAGAAATAGATCAGGTCCCATCAATGGAGCACCCAGTGATAAACCTGACCAGTTCTCAGTAGTCAAGGTTATCACAACCAGGAAAAGGACAAGTCTGAGAAACTGTCAGTGCCTAAGGAGACGGGATAACAAAATGTAATGGAGGGGCCGGGATTTAGCTCAGTGGTTTTGCCACCTGCTGTGCAAGCACAAGGACCTGAGTTCGATCCCCGGTACCAAAAAAAAAAAAAAAAAAATGTAATGGAGTACCCTGGATGGGATCCTAGGACAGAAAAAGGTCATTAGGTAAAAAAACTAAGAAAATCTGAGTAAACTGTGCATTTTGGCTAATAATACTGTATGAATAATGGTTCATTAGTTGAAACAACTATACCATATTAATATAAGGCAGTAATAAGGGAAACTGTATATGGGTCAGGGAGTTGGCCATGGCAACTCTCTATACTTAGCGGCTCAATTTTTTGCAAATCTAAAACTGTTGTAAAGATACACTTTATCAATAAAGATTAGGGGGAGGTGGCTGAAGGGATTGGAGTATGCAGCCCAAAATAGGCCACTTTGACTTGAGGATTGTTTTGTGCTGAAGGCAAGTGAGAAGAAGCAAACAGTGCAGCCTCCTCCATTGCTAGACCTGTCAGCCCAGAGAGCCCAAAGGAATCTCAGAACAGACATGACTAATCAACCCTTCTCTTCTCTAATTTCTCCTGTGCATTGGACTTGCCACAGTTGCACCCCTAAAAGCCCACCCTATTGTCCCTGGTCTTATCACTTCTATACAGTTATTGCCCTTTATGCAGATGCTAGATAAGCCCAAGTCACCCACTCCTTTGAGTCACCCATCACCGAGCATCTCCCATGCGTCTGCACACTGCATGTGTTAATATACTTCCATTTATTTTTCTCTTATTAATCTGTCTTTTATTATTCAGTTTTGCCAGGTCCCAGACAGAGAAGCTAAGAGTGTACCAGAAATGGGTTTCCCCCCCTCCCCTACGTGGGAAAGGCTGAGGAGCATGGCTAGCTATTGAGGTATGCAATGCCCAGTGTTGCTTCCTTTGATTTTGAGGACCAATGTGTGACTCTGGGAGGGATGTGAGGCATCTCTACAGGGGAGCTGGCCTGGTTTTTGTCGTCTGGGCTGAAGTGAGAATGCACATGGTATCTTCAGCTCTGTAGTTCTGTGGGCAGCTCAGCATCTCACGCATGAGCAGTGATAACAACGAGGTCTACACTATGGGCCCAAACCTGTGCTGAGTGCATTAGGCACATCATCTCAGATAGGCATTAGCCCAGTGGTACAGATAGGGGAAGAGAGGCACAGGGAAGCTAAACAGAAAATCCAGGGATACAGAGCTAATAAATGGCAGAGATGGGATTTGAACCCAGGTCGTTTGACATCAGAGTCCCATTCTGTATACTATTACAAGCAGACACTGAATAAATGCTGGTGGTGTGAAATGATCTTATACTCTCACATGCTACATTTCAATTATGAATAGTCAAAACTCCCAAGCTGTGTTTGGGAGACTCAGCTGATCCTTAGCATCGAGAGATTTACAGTTCTTGGGTTTGAGTGCAGCAAAGTCACCTAAAAATCAGTGGCATATTGTAAGTTATAATACCCCTGTGACATGAGCCAGAATCACCCTCCTGCCCAGCTGGGTGGCTGGATCTGATTTAACTGCAGTCACCGATTTTGAGAACTCTAGAGTCTGACCCCCGCAGAAGCTGGGAGGCCCAGCCTAACCTCCTGGCTGCAGAGCATCAACAGCTCAGCACACTGATAGAAGTTCCTCTTCGGGGTGATGCTGCTGACGCCCATGTATGTGAATTTCTTACCTTGATATCTGATTAACAGCCCCCCCCCAATACCGGCTGTACATGCTGTGGAGCAGATATAAACCCTATGTGAATGCACCACTGGGTGTCTGTCGTGTATGATTAGACATCGTGGTTTACCCAGAACAGTTCCAGCTTATGACTTTGGTGCCCCCACACAGTAGCCCCTTCCGGAATATGCCCCAAGACCCCCCAGTGGGTATCTGGAACTGAGGATGGCACTAATCCGATATGTACCATGCTCTCTCTTATTTGCTCTGCTGTGTTGCCACACAGTACCAAAGCCACTCTGTCTGCTCATGTTTTAGGCCCTGGGGCTGCCTCCACCACACTACTCCTGCACTTCAGAGCCATTATTAAGTAAAATAAGGGTTACTTAATTCAAGCACTGCTCTGTCAAGACAGTCAATATGGTATCTGAAGAGCTACCAAGGGATTACTGAGTGAGTACAGGATAAAGCCAGGTGTGCTGGACAAAGGGATGATTCACATTCCTGGCAGTGTAGATGTTACTATCAGGCTGGCTGAAAGTCATCATGGCACAAGATTTCATCACACTGCTCAAACAGTGCAATCAAAAACTTATAGTTTGTTCACTTCAGGAATTTTTCATTTAGTATTTTCAGACCAACATTGGTGTTGGGTAACTGAAACTGTGGGAAGTGACACCCCAGGTAAGGGGAGACTGCTGAACTCTAACAGTGTCCTCTTTCACCTCCCGAGGGCCCCAGTTTGAATGGTAACTTGTGAAGCCACCATATCTAGAACACAGAGTGTGCTGTCACTTCTAAGCTAAAACCTCCAGAGACTACGCCAACTGCTGTAATATGCCAGTGACAGCTGGGCCTCCTGTTCCTAGAGCTTTGGTAGAGTGAGTTCATCTGGGAAATAAAAAGTGATTGTGAAAGAAATCATGATTTTTCCAAGTATTATTATTCGTTCATTCCATATGGGCAATTATTTTACAAAATTGATAAATTTCAACCTCATTTCTTTTGCATTCAAATAATGTGACTATTGCGAAACACAAGGCCATACAATTAAAAAGAAACATACTGTCTAACCATCACCTGAGTTTCAAAAGCTAGATAGTCACCCTTAAAAAGTGGCAGATGGCATCTTCCTCTATGAGGACAGTAGGCAAGGTCTCATGCGATGCCACACTGAGAATCAGAACAACAGCTAGTCTATTGGAACAGGGCCTGGAGCAAGAAATTCTGTAGTTCAACTCTAATTTTCTTGTTTCTTGTTGTTGGAAACTTTTTTGCAGTTTTTGCCCTTGACATACATCTTCAGCTTCCTTTTACATTGGATATACCTTGTATTATACTGAGTGTGCAAAATTTAAGAGTTTCCCTTGTCACCTGTTACATTACTCTTAAACTCTTCCAAGGTTCTTCACATTTCTCTTCTATCTTCATCATTTTTCTTGGTTGTCCTAGCCATTTCTTTATCATTTGCGAAGTCAATACAGTCACTGAAAAATTTGGAGTCTCATATCTATAATCTTTTAAGCTAGGAGCCAGCTGTTGACTTGACTATTTGGTTTCTCTAAAGAATTGTAAGACTTACTGCAAAATTCTTTTCTCCTGTGATCACAAATTTGTAGCAGCTTCCAAGAAATCCAAACATGCACTCAAGACTAGCACACCTGTAAGCCCAGCTACTCAGGAGACTGAGGCATGAGGATTGCAAGCTCAAGGAAAGTCTCAGCAACTTAGCAAGACCCTGTTTCAGAATTTCAAGAAGGGCCTATGGATGTCGCTCAGTGGTTGAGTGCTTGCCTATCATGCACAGGCCCTGGGCTAATTGCTCAGTATGCAAATAAATGAATAAAAATGTATATAAAATACAAATATGCACTCAATTCTAAGTCTCAACCAAAGTTGTTGATAAAATATGTTCTTCTGTCTAACAAAGGTCGCTAATGTTGACTGTGGCCAAACCAACTGCAAAATATAGAATAGACCAAGCCCTGAGGATGGATAGTGGTGATGTTTGCACAAAAGTGCCCCCGAATTGTGCATTTTCAATTGTTAAAATGGTAACTTTCCTGTAATATATAACATATGTGGAACACACTAAGCACTGGGGAACACACTAAGCACTGGGGATCAAGGACCAGAAGTGTGCATGTATGTGTGTGTCTGCACGTGTGTGTAGATGTTACAGGGCTTGGCTAAGAAAAACAGCTGGAGAGAAAAGCTGTAGTTTCTTGTGTTTTTAATTCCATTTTCTATTTTCTTTAAACATTGGATATAATTAATTTCTACATTCTGCATCTGATAATTCCATTACGTGAGGTTCTTAGAGAAGGGATGTGGTCATTTTCTGCTACTTGTTTCTGCTAATGGTAACTTGCTTACACATGCTTGCAATTTTGGATTGTGAACATAAGTTTAATTGAGGTTTACCTGTGGGAACAGTGATGTTTGGATCTGGAGTTTATCCCCTCAGAAAGGGTCTTTGTTTTCTACTCTGCTAAATGCTTTAGAGTACTAGAAACCTATGGTCACTTTATACTAGGTTTTTCTTGGAATTTCTGGGAACAGGCACGTAGTATAAATGTAAGTCCAAGCCCAAGCCCATGTGCTATTGGACATGTGCACTGCTGTTTTTTGGTACCAGGGATTGAACTCCGGTCCTTGCGCTTGCGCAGCAGGAGGTGAAACCACTGAGCTAAATCCCTGGCCCTGATCATTGCTTTTGAAAGAATGTTTTTATTCACTTGGAATCTTGGTCCAAACAAATACATTTTTTTTTCATTTCCCATTGTGGAGCAAACATTTTCTAGCTCATTTCTCCACTGAGTGCATACCTTTAGTGGTGATATTCTCAGTCCCACCTCTCACCATTTGCAGGGCTGAAATCTTGTTTTTGTCTCCCCACAGGCATTAAAGCAATTCTGGGCAAATATCTTCAGAGCTTGTCTCTGTTTTGGGTGCCCAAAGATTTTTCTTACCTTTTTGTACTCTCATTTCTGTATTTGATAATGTGTTTATTATGTATTATCCAACTTTTCCAAGTCTGTTGAAATGGAAAGCCTTCCAAATTACTACCTATTGCAGGTAATAGAGGTTAAAAATGCAATCAGGAAAGCTTAGGAGTTTTTTTATTGCTGCCTTTGAGGAGTTTACAATCTTCTGGAGCACTTGTTTGGAAATATCTTTAGGAAGTTATAAAGAAATCTCTTTAAAAATTTAACTCCTCTAGATATTCCTTGGTTAGTACACACATTATGGGTTTTATTGCTTCTCCATCTCCCAGTGTGATAGACATGTGCACTGTTAACCATTACTTGGGCTAAGATGACAGCAAGAATTAAGTGAAGTACCTCAGAAAGTTGGAGCAAGAAAACTACCTGAGAATAATAGAGGAAAAACTCAAATAACACACAGACCAGGATTTATGAACTTTCCAGCCATATACCGGGGATTTAGCTCAGTGGTTCCGCTGCCTGCCTCGAAAGCACAAGGTCCCAAGTTCAATCCCCGGTACCAGAAAAAAAAAAAAGAAAAGAAAGAAAAGCTTGAACTTCCCAGCCAACATGGGGGAATTCTGTAGAAACGGCACATCATTGGGAAAGGCATCTAATATGCAGTCTTTTCCAGAGGAGCTGGCCAGTAATCTCAGAATCATCTCAAAGTTTGTTTGAAAAAGCAGATTTCTGAGTTTCACATGCAGATATTCTAATTCAGTAGTCTGAGATAGAATCTGGAAACCTCTATTTTAACAAGCACCCCTGGTGACTCTTAAGCACGTTAAAGTGGGAGAAGCTCTAAATAGAGTGCATTTTTATTTGAAAAACGTCTGTTGCTATAATTTCAGGAGCCCCGCTGATTTACACAGTAGGAATATAAAAGCCAAAAAAAATTTGTTCCATTCCTTGAGATTAAAGTTTCTAGGAATCTGTTGCACTAAACCCTAAACTTTGAGCCATGATGGAGAGAGACAGAGACAGGCATACAGACAGACAAAAAGCCCTCTGTAGTTAGTTCAGCAACCTTGATCCAAACACAAGCCTGTCTGGACTCCTACGACATCATGCTTGGCCACATTAGGATGCAAAGTGCCTCATAAGAGTCAGGGAAATAGATCCAGAACCATAAAAGAAGAGCTTCTGAAACCAGCATAAAACAGCAGTTTTACCCCAGGTCTTTCTGGGAGAGAATCCTTCCCAATTGTAATACAGGAAGGGATTCATAATTAGTGCCAGAATCACTATAGCTAAAGTCATGTATTACTTGCTGTCTATTGGGTATACCATCTTTCATGTTACCATTTCTTAACTGTTATAACACTTCTTCCCATCATATGGGCTTGATCTTTATCCCTAAATTAAGTCTTTAAAAACCCAAGCAAAAGGCATATCTTCTGGAACATTTATGTAAGGACACCAGCATCACAATCCTACTGCCCAGAGCAGGTACATGGCACATCTACTCACATGGTGAGTGAACACGGACTCCTGGAGGACCAGCAGGAAAAAAAGTATTACATAATAAATGGTGTGTGTGTGTGTGTGTGTGTGTGCATGTGCACATGCGTGTGGCTTGTTAGAAGTGGGATATAATCAATAGAATTGGGCTCAGAAAAAATAATAACTACAAGTGCAATGGTCCTTTAAAGAATGCCGTTAAGATAAAATGTTTTAAAGAATGTTATCCATTTGGAATGGCTGGAGAGAAAAAATTAGAGGAATTTCAAATGAAGAACTTTACTGTAATTGTTGCCTTAAGCACCATTTTTGGTTTGCAAATTACATGCCATTTTACAGACAACTAAAGAAATATGATCCAACTGTATTACCCTGTTACCCCATGTTTTAACATTTCCACATGGTTAACATCAGTCGAGTGGTTTCTTTAGAAACAATTAAAAATCTTGCCAGCCACTCAAGAAGGAACTATGTGAGCCTGCTTTCTGCTTGCTGGTGACATTTCATCCCCTCCCCCAACCCTTTAGCCTTTAACAAAGTACTCAGACTGCTGGAGTAGGGTCCCTCAAAGGCTGGGAAATGACAGCCCTTGTCTGCAACATCCTCTCTTACTACAACCCAAATTGGGCCTTTAGGCAAGCAGCAATGCAGAGAGAGGTCTATTTGCTTTCTGCGGCACCCAAATGACAGAATTAGGAAGCAAAGCCAGTATGAAAAATTGTTAGTGGAGGCCTTGAAATGCAGCATACTCTTTAAGGTAAAGGAATTGACAGTAGATCAATAGAATGTGGGCTCATGTTGCAGGTTGTGTTTGTCTTTGGTACTGGGGATTGAACTCAGGACCTTGCATTTTCAAGGCAGGCAGCAGAACCACTGAGCTAAATCCCCAGCCCTGCAGGTTGTAAGATATGAGCTATGATCAAAAATGACAAAGAATATTTATATTTTTAAAAATCTATTAAAGTAAAAGATACCCTGCCATTAATTCCTCTCAAAATACTCCACTTCAAACACACCTAAGCCATCATTCTTGCCACTTTCTCAAGCAGTTCTGGAAGTCCTATTTTGTGCCTTTAATTGGCTATTGTGGCCAACTTGGTCTTCTGAATTGATTCAAAATGTTCACCTTTCGTGGTCATTTTGACTTTGGGGAAGAGGCAGAAGTTGCTTGGTGCCAGATTTGGTGAATAAGATGGATGAGGACACACTGTAATGTTTTTACGAGCCCATGTTTTGGTTGGATGGCATTGAGCAGCAGCATTTCTGTATTTTATATCACACATCCTAAAGACACTCACCAGAGAAGACTTTCAGATCCACTGCAGAAAGTGGCAAGAATGATGGGATAAGTGTGCTCAAAGCATGCACAGGGCGGGGGGTATTTTGAGGGGAATGAATTTTGGAAATGTGACTTCTACCATAATATTTTTAAAAATTTAAGCACACATCATATTTTACAATCAGCACTTGGGAGCAATAATATCCACCCTCAAATCTCAGTGGCTTATGATCACAAAGTTTCATTTATCACTCATGTTGTAACCCAGCTAATTGCCAAAGTCATCCTGAGCCTCAGGCTACCAGAGAAGGAACCATCTGGAAAGTTGTTAATCCACATGGAAGAAGGACAAGAGAGAGTGCTAGGATTGCAACATAAATCACTTTATTCAACCTTTTAGTTTCCCGATGAGCTAGGTAGTAATTCCCCATTTTATAGATGAGGAAATAAGTTTGGAGCAGTTCAAGAACACGTTCAAAGTCACCACCCAGGGAGTGGCAAAGAGGGGACTCAATTCTAGATCTGCCTGAGTGTGGCAGCAGACTCCATGTTCCCATGTAGTTCCCTCCCCTAAGTGTGGCCTGGACCTAGCAACTTCCTTGCAATGTGTGACACACGCAGAGGGGATGGAATATTGTTCCTGGGCTTCAGTTCCAAGCCATAGTAGCAGCTCTGTTTGCTGCTGGCTTTGATGAAAGAAGTTGCTCTGGTGGGTACACATCTGTGTCAGGGAACTGAGGGGAATCTCTGTCCACAGACTAAAGAAACTGGTTAGAGAAAGAGACCCTACTCTCTTCAACACCTCCCGAGAGAGTCTGAAGTACATGACCCATCCAAACCTCGCAAGATTCTCGGTACATGGAAACCATGAAATAACAAATGTGTGTTGTTTTAAATCACAAGGTTTGTGGAAATCTGCTGTGCAGCCATGGGTGATTCGTGGACTACAGAGCCATGCTTTCCTCTGCATGAGTTAACCTCTTTCACGCAGTGTACCACCCACTTTTCTCCATCCTGCATTCCCAGTTTTGTTTGGGGACATTCTATACATATAGTCTCCCAAGCCAGAAACTTGCAAGTCATCCTAGATACCTAGATATGTCCACTCCTTCATTCTTGGAGACAAAAAGACCCCAAATCTTACGGGAACTAAATATTATACAACTGAGTCTCCATTGTCTCCTCTCCTTCCAATCCACTGTTGTCTCCTCGCTTGGCCTTGAGGACATTTCCCATGAATTCTACACCACTTGATCCGTGGTATCCTGGAGAGAATCATATCCACTTGGTGTTTGAGTATAATTCTAAGTCCCAGTTTGGCCAAGGGACAGGAGGGCTTATGGGATATTAGAAAATAGACAAGAAAAACAAAAGCAAGCCAGGAAGCTATTCATTCAGAAACTAATTTCTGATGCCCCTAATTATTCCATCCAAAGAAAACTGAGGCTTTCTACAGAGGAGACTGATGGAAATACTGATCCTTTATAATGAAATCAACAAGCACAGTTTCAGTGAGACATCTGAAGTTTGGTCTTTGGTTTGCTCCTAACAAGTTTTTAGAAATGTTGTCTGATGATGAATCTAGGACCACAAAGGAAACGATGGAGAAAAAAACAAAACATGGGCTCTCGTTGCATATGTGGTGTGTGTGTGTGTGTGTGTGTGTGTGTGTACATACATTGTCCTTTGAAACTTAGGAAACCTAACCAACAGGTAACTCTTGGGGACAGGATAACTAACTCGTGTTTCTGTTGCTTTCTGTCATCGAACTGGTTTCCTTCCCACTCTGACCCTCTCATCTGCTTTTAGTTTGCATTTCTTCACTTGGAGGCAAATCCAAACTTTCCTGCCCACTCTCAATCATAATTTTCATTCACTTCTTCTAGTCTCTCTCTCCCTTTGCATCACTTTTGGGGAATAAAAAAGCTTTCCTCACTCTTTCCCCTGTCATTTCAAAAGAGAGTCCATACTTCAGTTAACCAGCTCCACCTTTCAGAAAAGCCTCTTGTATTGCTATCTTGTGGCTGCTGTGGCTCATAAACAATAGAAATGCGTTGCTTGCCTCATAGTTCTGGGGGCTAAGAGTTCTGCAGGGCCAGGCTCCTCTGCAACCTGCTCATCTCCTGCAGCTCCCACTGGTGGCTCAGTGCTCAGCATTCCTTGGCTTGCAGCTCCCCCCTTAGCCTCTGCTTCTGCCATCAAAGCAGAGTCCTTCTGTGTGTCTGTCTTCACATGACATTCTCCTCTGTTTATGTGTCTGTGTCCAAGTTTCCCTCTTACAAGGATAACAGTCATGTTGGAATAGGGATGATCCAAATGACCTCATTTTTACTTGATTACATCTGCAAAGAGCCCATTTTCTTTCTTTTCTTTTTTTCTTTTTTTCTTTTTTTTGGTACCAGAGATTGAACTCAGGACCTGTGAGGCAGGCACTGGAACCACTGAGCTAAATACCTGGCCTGAGCCTATTTTCAAATAAGGTGACCTTCACCAGTACCAGGGAGAAGAATTTCAACTTATATGGCCAGTCCTTATTTCCATCTCTGCGTTAAATGAAAAACAAATCAGTAGAGCCACCTTGGGGGGCTGAATTAAGAAGAGAAGCCCATGCAGATCAAGAAAGCATGCTCAAGATCGTCGGTCAAGAAATTCTGAGAGTAATCTAGAAGGAGAAGAGTCCAGGATTTGGGTGAGTGTCTTCCTCACCCACAGGCACTGCACCCTTTCAGGAAGGTCACAGCAGGAGGAGGGGCTGCACAGGAAGTGAGACATGGTCCTGAGAGGGCTGCATCAGTGTTACTAAGAGCTTCTTAACAATGGAGGATCTAGCCCCCATCCCAGACCAACCAAATCTGAATCTTTGGGAGTGAGGGGTGAGTGTTTTACAAGCTCTCGCATGATCCTTGCACATGCTCTACAGTGTGGGTTCCAGGACAGAGTCCGCCTTGCCTCTTTGAAGGTCTGAGGGTGGTACTGGCTCCAGCAGCATCCCTAACAGAAGGTATTCAGGTGCCACTACCCACTCAAGTCACTGTCTTTAAAAGTAACCCAATTCATCAGGAAAAGCAGAGGCAACACTGCATTTCCTTTGTTGTAAAAATGTGCTTCTCTGTAGTTCCCACCTCATGATTTTAATCTTATACTTTGATCTCCAAAAGAAATCTGGTTTTTTTTCCATGAGCAGCATTTTAAGGTAGTCTTAGTCACTTTCCTCATCACTGGGACAAAATAACTGACACTCTAGATTAAAGGAGAGATTTATTTTGGCTCATGGTTTTTAGAGGATGTAGTCCATATTCAGCTGACTGCAAGGCAGGAAGGGCATGATGGAAAAGGGTCTGGTGAAGGAAAGCTGCTCCCATCATGATGGTCAGAAGCAGAGTGAAGGGAGGGTCGGGGAAGGCGCTGTACTCTTCAGGTGACTCCCTCTGTGATCTCCCTCTTCCATGCAGCCCCCACCTCCTGACAGTACATTCAGCTCTGAATTCATGAATGAATGAATCCACTGATGAGTATGTGCTCCATGATCCAATCACCTTCCAAAAGCCCCACTCTGAATGCATGAGCCTTTTGGGGGGACATTCGAGATCTAAACTGTAACAAAGGTATTCCAAAACAGCTGCCATGTCCTTAATTTTTCCTGCAAAGTCTACCTTCTAGAATTATGCTTTTTAATGTAGGTAAGGGAGGTATGACTTACAGGGTATATTAGAATTGAGAGGGAGCTAGTAGGGTTTGAAGGGATCTCCAAAAATTTCATGTTGTTATCTTAGTTCCTCATGTAGGAGTAGAGTCAGGAAGTATTTGGATCATGTGGAAGGACCCTCATGAATATGAGTAAATTAGCACTTTTCTCATAGAAATGGATTAGCTCTCTCCAGATATTGGTCCCTTGTTCTTTCACCTGAAGGACCTATTTCCTTTCTGCTTTTTGTATATGGGCTTTACCTGAAGTCAAGAACATGCCAGTGCTATGCTCTTGGACTTCCCAGCCTCTAGAACCATGAGCCAATAGACCTCTTTTCTTTATGAATTACCAGTCTTGGGTATTCCATTATAACAACAAAAAATAAACTAAGACAGGGCCATTGTTTAGATCTGTGATTGGCAAAGACATTTTATTTGAAACCTCAAATGATATTACATGAGAACATGAGAAGTGTCTTTTTCTTCTTCTTAAATGCTTATCCAAAGGAACCATAGGTTAGAAGTGACTTCATAGTTCAATAACAGCAGGAGTAAAAATCCATCACTTTCCCCCCCAGATCTCTGCTTACAGAGAGAAAACAATCCAAGATTTACTCAACCGCAAGCTGATACCAAAGAGCTAGGCCAGAGGGAGGGAGAGGCCTGACTTCAAGGAGTCTCAATAAATCCCATCCAGCCACTCACCCAAGAAACCAAGTGGAAAAAGTGAGGGTGAAAGGCAGGAAAGCAATCTATTCAGTATAGCTCTACTGGGAAGACAAGGGGAATAAGGCATTCTCACCCTCGTCTTTGGTGGGCCAACAAGGACTCTAAATCAAATAGGAAAGGGGGGCAAAAAGTATGCACAATTAAACAATCTTGGTCAAAGTGTGGTCTGGTTGGTAATTATCCCAGGATGGGTCAGGTGGGGCCTTGTTAAGGTAAGAAATTCACTGCTACCTAAAGGGTAGTTTCAACTCTTGTCACAAGATATTTATCCATCAGATTTCTTGTTCTTGGAAATCAAGGTGACTGCAGCAGAGAATGACCCAGAAAGAACAAGTCAGAAAGAAGGTAGAGTTAGTCTGAAAAGGCCAAGGCTTTTAATCTTGCATTAAGTTACCCTTTGGGTATTAGTGCAGGCCCATGTAAAGAGTCAGTCATTTTCAGCAAAAGAAGCTTCTAAGTCCTTTTTGCATTACCTACAAAAACAAAAGAATATTGGAAGGGAAATTATGGAAGATTTTGAAATTGGCAAAAGACATTACTGGATATTCATTCAATAGAGTCATACAGGAGACATCAAATTCAAAACAGGTATGTGCCTTTGTCTTTGACTAGGCTATTTACACCTCTTCAAATAGATAGGCCTTAACTTGTAGAAAATGCACAATAATGCAAATAGTACTTGTTCATAGAAATGCAAGTTGTATCTAGTGGAATGCAATTAGTTATCATGCTCTAATAGTCTTCCATCTATTCATAAAATCATTTCTACTTTACTTATCTATCAATATATGTGTGATCATTTGAGTTCTCCTTTGAACAGATTGTAACATCTTCCTGAGTCCCTTATTAATCACTAAGCTAAATAAAATTTTTGACAGATTCACTTTTTATTTGGGTGAGAGTAACAATTTCTCTTATTTTGGAAATCGTGTAATTTCTTTATAATTCACCAATCTCTCCATCCATCTTTGGCTTTTTTCATCTGTATTTCCTTTCTATTGCCCAAATTTTGTAGCTATTTAGGCATCTAAAATTTCAATGCTGTTATCAGCATAACTTGGAAACCAGGCTACATGAGCTCAGAATCTTAGACAAATTCCTTGATCACTTTGTTCCTTAGTTTTCTCATATTTAAATTGAGGGTACCTCCCTGGATTTTGTAATGACCAAAATGAATTACACAAATAAAGCATTTAGACAAGTATGTGCAACACAGAAAAAAGACTGCTGGTTTATACCCATCAAGTAGCAAGGGCAGAGATAACTCCTTTCTCACCCTGGGGCCTGCTGCTTCTTGCAAGTCCTGAGACCACATCCAGCTCCTATGTTGCTTCTGAGAATGAAAATCAATTTCCAATTTAGGACTCTTTGGGTACCACTATTTTCTAATTTTCTCCTCTGTTAGGATATTACTATCAATGAAGATTTATACAGCAATTTTCATCTGAGGCAGCTCAATTTTTTTAAACAGAATGAATATATCAAAACATCACTCACCCATCCTGATAGCCCTTTAGATGGATCAGATGCATTTCCTGCATTCACTTATTCTGAACATTGCATTATAGCAGCCTTCAGTAGCCTCTGCTAAAGCTAGGAAGACTCATAAGGTGACCCAGTAAAACTGGAAAGACCATGCTCTCTTTTAGGTAAAAGAGTTAGGAAACCCAGAGGAACACTTGACTTTGGAGAATAAAGAGCATTTGTTTTAGCTACCCCAGCCCATCCTTTGTCCACAAAACTCCTTCAGAACTCAGCTGTTCAATTCAAACTTCCAACAGGGGTTATCCTTAGAATGACATTACAAGCTCCTGGTCCCAATTTTCAGTCAGGATGGATTAAACTTTGTTGCTAACAAATGCTCCTCCCCAAAAATCTCAGTGCTTTGAAATAATTACAGGTGTATTTCTAGCTCAAGCCACAAGTCCAATATGTGCTGGCAGTGACCTCTGCTCCATAGAATCACCATCTCAGACTCAAGCTGATATCTCTAGATTGGCAGCAAAACAAACAGAATGTGGGAAATTGTAATGCACTGCTTAAATGCTTTGCCCCCAAGTGACCAACCTCACCAATTATAGTAATCCAGTCCAATCACTGAGACACAGTACCTGACAGCTACAACTTAAAGGAGGAGAGGTTTATTTTGGTTCACAGTTTCAGTGGATGTAGTCAATGGTCAGCCAGCTCTGAGGCAGAAACAGCAAGTCAGAATAGCATGGCAGAGGAAAGCTGTTTACTATTTGGTAGCCAAGAAGCAGAGAAAGAAGGGAGGAGCCATGAACAAAAATATACCCTTCCAAGTCATGCCTCCAGTTACCAGCCCCTTCCAGCCAGACCCCATTTCTGAATATGAGACTTTGGGGGGACATTTTATATCTAAGTATAATATTCTTCTGGCCCCCAAAAGGCTCATCTCATTATGTAAAGTGCATTTAGTCCATCTCTAAGAATCCAAAGTCTTAACAGTTCCCGCATTTCTGAAAAGCCCAAGACCAAAGTCTCCTGTAAGACTGAAAGCAAACTCTTAGCTGGAGTTTCTGTAAAAATCAATAAGAAAATTATGTACTTCTCTGCATACAATGGCGCATGGTAAATATTCCCTTAGGAAGAACATGGGGATAGACAGAAATTGAACCAAAGCAAGATTGAAACCCAGCGGGACAAACAGTAAATTTTGTAGCTCTATGTCCAGCACCCAGGGCAGAATGTAGCAAGTGTAAACTCCAAAGTGTTTGGGCAGCTGGTGGCAGCCTTCATGACCTCTCACTTGAGGTGACTCTATTCACTGCTTGTGGCTCTCTTCTGCAGACATTTTTCATTCCTCACATCTCCAACTTCCTGAGATCTTTAGTGCATTTTTGGCTTCACTCTCACAGCTTCATGCACTGCCCTCTGAGAAGCACACTGCCTGGCCTCTCAGGCCTTCTTTTAAATCTCGATGGAAACCTCCATGACTCCAAAACTCTTGCATCTCCAGTCGAATAAAACCAGCACCATGTGGATGATGCCAAGGTCTGCTGCCAGCCCAAGCAGTAGCCAACCCCCTTTGTATCATGGATACAGAGCCCTCTGAGTCCCTGCATGGCTGAGCACTGTGAAATGAATCTGAATATGCAACTTTTGGGGGATATTTTAGATCTAGACCGTAACATTTCTGATCACCTTTTATTAACCAGAACATGTATCATAGCCATACTTAAAATGTAGGGGAATCATCCCTCCCTTTAGTAAAGGGTTGCTGAATATCAGATATGCAGGAACATAATAACATTTACCACACCAATTATGATTCCCAAACTTTGACTGCTTTACCACCTTTATTCTGATATATTAGCTTCACCATAAGCATTTGGAACATGATGGAATTCCATTTCAAGTTCCAAGTTGGCCCTTCTTCTAACTTGGCAACATTGCTAATAGAATCTGAAATCTGTGGGTAGAAACTAAGCTTCTCAACAGTACAAATGTATTCCCTCAGATTTATGGCTTTCTCTAAAATGAGGCCTTTGGTGTTGTCAAAAGTAAGCTTGTTTTTCCTCCCAAGTTTTCTCCCTCTCCCAGCCCCCACCTGGGTCTAATTATAAAACACATCCACATGTATAAAATGCTCATTATGTAAATGTATCAGGGCCCATATCCATCAACAGATAATTAAGAAGACTGTATACATATTTATGAGGTAGCTTAATATTGCCTTAATGAGGAAGTTTACTAGAAATACCAAATCAAGAGGCAAGAAGAAAAATGATCACAACAAAGATGAGCCCAAGTTTCCAGCAGTTCTTGGTAGTTCTGAGCTGTCAGGACATTCAACAACCTGTCAGAATTCAGATTTCCTCTTAGCTTACAGTAAATGGTAAGAAGAAGCTGGGGAAGAAAGGAGATAATGTCATTCAAGACTTCTTTGAAAGCGAGGTTATGCTTTTTTTTCTTTTTTTAAGCAGAATACTTTCAAGGAGCCAACATTTCTTGTTTCTACCTCCTGTAAAAGTAAGGTCACTGCAAGATATGATAAAAAGCCTGATATGGCAGTCTCCAGCTGATGCCAAAAACATTGAGAGGGGAAGGAGATAAACGGTGCCTCTGTGCAAACTAGAAAAAGGTGCTTCCTAGGAGAGGAAAAAAATGTGTACCTCCCTCTAGCAGGCAAAGCCCTACACATACTTGGCTTGGTGAGTAGGTGATTCGTACCGAGACCAGAATGCTCTTTGCCCCAGGTAAATGAAGACAAATGAATGTCACATGGCTAGAGTAGTCTTGACTTCCCCTGCCAATCAGGCATCTTGGAACAGTGCACAGTGGCAGCCCTTTTAAGAAAACCCTAGACTTCTCACTTGGAGCTGGCCTTCAAACTTCTTTTTGGCCATTCTGTTAAATCTCTTTCTCTCTCTCTCTCTCTCTCTCTCTCTCTCTCGTACATGGTGCTACTAAATTACAAAGAAAACTGGGAAGTCTAGGCTTGCTGAAGAAAGACAATGACATTGGATTTGTTCATCACATAGTTTTGTCTCTGTCAGTCTACTCATCTGTGCACCAAATATCCATTTACTCTCACCCCAAATCAGACAACCCAAAGGTCATCCAGGTGCTCTAACCAGCTCAAAGTCTAGGATCTCGGTGATGCTGTACAGTCCTCATCAGTAGGTCAAGATTGGCTCCCTGTGACCTGGCAGAGCCTTCAAACTATAAGACAAGTTACCTGCTTGCCCAGACCTGTGCACATTGGTAGGGTGAGAACAGGATATCTAAAGTTAAAACTCCCATTCAGCCAGGGAAGTAATGGAAGAAGCAGTTCTAAAATCCTAGCAATGGAGGAGTTCTTGGATTTGATAAGCTAGGGTTTATATCTAAAATGTCCCCTAAAAGTCTCCTGTGTTCCAAGGAGGGACTTTGGAAAATGATTGGATCATGGGGATGCTAAATTCCTGGGTCACCAGAGGAGCTGAGGTCAGGATGCCTTTGTTACCAAGGGTGACCAACCATTCCAGTTTTCCAGGACTGAGAGGATTAGGCAGACAGGGAACTAAAGCAGGCATGTCCTGAACAATCAGGACAAATTGGTAATCCTAGGTACCATCAATCATAGGTTACCAATGACTGTGGGGAAATTATCCATCTTTATATCTGAAAATCCTTGCTTTTGTTGCCAACATTATTCTGTGAGAGCTGCACTTTAACCTCCAAAGTTAAACTTTCTAGAAGTTCCCTAAACACCAGTCTCCCCTACCTCTCCCTCCTAGTCCTGTGACTTCCACGAATTTGAGTTGGGTCCATGTAGGATTTAATGAGTGTACACATTCAAGTCACCTTCTGCCTCTCCCACTTGGTCAGGGGGACTGTTCACCTGCCTGATAAATCACCTTTCTTTCAATAAAAGATTATCCATTCTGAGAGCAGATGAGAAGTGAACCACATGAATGGCTTCTATGGGTCAAACAGTGAGAAGCAGCTGCAAACAATCCCTTAGGGCATTAAACTAAGACCTTCAGTGGACTGATAATAGCTACCTTTTGGCCCATCTCTAACTGACATAGTGTCAGTTTCAAGCACGAAAGCCATCACAGAGCTCAGCTGCCAGAGAAGAGATTGCTGTTAAGTGTGGTCACTTACCTGTCGACTGCTGTTTGCTCCTCAGTCCCCTCCCTGACATGTTCCTGTCCTGGCTTATTACTGCACATGAATTGTCTAAAAATGCCTGCACAGAGGCAGCTCAAGGGTTGAAAGAGAAAATTGGAGCCATTCAGGAAGACAAATGTTCTTCTCTCACCCAGAGCTATGGTTCCAGGTGGTGGTAGCGGAGGCTCTCTAACCCATGAACATGATTCCTGCTGTCATCCACTCCTGGAAACCCTCTTCCCTCCTTTAATCCCCTCCGAGGGCTCAGTGGAAGTGCAGCTTCTTCCAAGAAGCTACTCAGGATTTCTCCTGGCCAAATCATCTGTCACAACTGCTAACCAGAAAGCAGTTGAAAAATAAAGAGGTTTTACATTACCCAGCCCAGACTTGAATCAAAATCTTAGGATAAAGGTTCTAAAAATACCTATTTTAACAAACACTCCAGGTACTTCTTTAAAAACATTTTAATTGAGCTATAAATTACCTATGAAACAACTCACCCATTTAAAGTGTCAATTTAATGGCTTTTCATATATTGACAGGTTTGTGCAACCATCACTACAATCAACTTTAGAATAGTGTTATCACCCTCAAAAAGAAACTCCAGTTCCTCCACACTGCCCTATCCTGGCTCTAGGCAATCATAAATTTATTTCTGGTTCTACAGATGTGTCTGTTGGGAATACTCCCTATAAATCAAACAATCTGTGGTCCTTTCCGACTGGCTTCTATTATTTAGATAATTTTTCCAGGTTCATTCATCTTGTAGTACCAAGAATTTATTTCTTTTTAATGTCCAAATAACATTCTACTGTATGAATATGCCAAGTTTTATTTTTCCATTCATTAGTGTGTGTACATTTGAGTTGTTCCCACTCTGGGTTGTTATGAATAATGCTTCTATGAATATGCAAGTTTTTGTGTGGACATATGTTTTTGTTTGTCCTGGCTATGTGCCTAGGAATATAATTGCTGGATCACATGGTAAATTTATGTCTAACTTTTTGAGCAATTACTAGATTCTTTTTCACAGTGGCCGCACCATTTTATATTCCCAACAGCAATGTATGAGGATTCCAGTTTTTCAATGTCTTCACCAATACTTATTATTACCTACCTTTTTATTTTAGCCATCTTTTTGAGTATAAAGTGGTATGTCATTGTGGCTTTGATTTGCATTTTCCTGGTAGCTAATGCAAGCACTTTTATACTCACTGAAGTTTGAGAGCTGCCCTATAGTATAGTAATGGAGTTACCTGTCTTAGGACTCCTGTTAGATAATCAGTCCCCAGAAGCCTGGGAGTATAGCACATGGCTGCCTGGATCCCCTCAGTCATTTTCCAGGGCATCGTGTGTGGCCCATGCTTAAGAGCTACTGCCTAGTGAAGACCCACTCTGTGTAGGCAGTTTACATGAACTAACTCATTGAATCACCCTAACCCAACTAGGTAGAGATAATTGTTAACACCATTTTGAAGGGGAAGAAAGTGAAACACAGAAAGTTAAATAACTTGCCCATTGTCACTCAGAAAGCAAGTGATGAAGCCTATATTTGAGCTCAGGTTGCATGGTGCCAGACTGGGCTTGTTCCTGCAAATACACCTAGTGATTATGTGAGTGAATTCAAAAGCCCATATAAAGGGGGGTCCAGTAGGCTACAAACACAGAAATCACTCTGCCAGCTCTTGGAGTGAACAGCCATCTTTCAGGAAGAACAGAGGAGGGAATCTGAGCTGTCTGTTCCTATGAATGACATCTGGATACCTAACAAAATCCCAATTCCTGATGTAGGACATAGATATTTCAGGTCTTGGATTTTTTTTTTTAATTCCAAAGATGTAACTACTGAGCTTCCAAGCCCATCAAGAATTATTTATAGGCCAGCACAGTAGTGCATATGTGTAATCCCAGCACTGAGGAAGGTTGAGGGAGGAAAGAAAGGAAGAGAAGAAAGAAGAGGAGAAGAGAAGAAAAGGGAAAGGAAGGAAAGGGAAAGGAAAAGAGAAAAGATGAGAAGAGAGAAGAGGAGAGAAGAGAAGAGGGCCCACAGAGAAATAGAAGATGACTATGCATGAGCAGAAAAGAAGGAAAAAATACAATAGCAGGCAGTAATAGCATAGGCACAAGTTTAACAATATTAATAGTTATTATTTGTAATAAATTTACTGACAGGATCGCTAAGTTGCTAACCCTAAACTATACTTTCATTCATGTTCTCTCACGTACATTATTGAGCAACACAATAATCCTAAGAGGTGGGTATTACTCATGCAAACGTCTTAGAGGTGAGGACACTGAAGATCAGAGGAGTTAAATAACTTACCCAAGATTCCCCCAGTTAGTAAGTAGAACACTGGGATTTAGAGCCTGCAGTCTGACTCCAAAATCCAAGTTCTTAACTATAACCATAATACAGAATATTTTACTTCTCCAAGGACTATCTATGGGTAAAGATGAGGTGTGGAAATGACTTTGGATCATCTGTGTCTCAATGAAGCCACAACAGATCTTTGAAATCACAATTACATAGACTGGGCATGTTTTCCATTATCCTGTCTATATATTCATGTACACTTACATGTATGTATTCAAGAAATGTGTTTTTATTGCGTCCTGCTCTTTGTATACACACTTGCATTTAATATTTCCAACAGCCTTGAGAGTTTGGGGGAATACATTAGGAATAAATCTTGCTCTGCCTGTGATATATTGCTTCCAAAAATTGTTGCAATGGAATCTTAACCTCTTACTTCTTTTGTAATAAGACTTTATTGATCTTCCTGTTATGAGGTGGAGTCTATGTATCCTCACCTTGACCCTGGACTGGTTGTGATTTGCTTTGACCAGTGGAATACAACAAAATACCAAATAGATACATAAAGGATTGATAGGTAGATAGGTAATCTATATGTATCTATAGATCACTACTGAGAGAGAGAGAGAGAGAGAGAGAGAGAGAGAGAGAGAGAGAGAGAGAGATTTAAGTAATTGGCTCATGCTATTATGGAATCTGATAAGTCCAAAATCTTCAGGGTGGCCATCAAACTGGAGACCACAAAGAGCAAACATTATAGTACAGTTCCAAAGACTCTACTGAAGAATTCCTGCTTGTTTGGTGAAGGTCGGACTTTTATTTTATTCAAGACTTTCAGTGATTGGACAAAGTTCACCCATCCACATTATGGAAAGCAACTAGCTTTGCTCAAAGTTCAACAATTTAAATGTCACTTCCATCCAAAAACACCCTCATAGAACATCAGAATAACATGTGACAGAGTGTCTGGGCAACAGAGTCCAGCCCAGTTGACACAAACTATTAACCACCACACAGCTGTCCGCAACTTCCAGCATAATGAGCTTGAGAGACTTTTGTGACACCACGTGGACCAGAAGAACCACCCTTGCTGAGCTATGCCCAATTTCCTAGCTCACAAACTCATGAGAAATAATAAATTATTGGTTTTAAGCCACTATATTTTAGGCTTTTTGGCATACAGCAATAGAAAACTGAAAACTTCTCTGATGAATGTTAAAATTTAGTGATTTTAACAAAAGAATGAATAAACATATAGGTGTGTGATTACATACCTGACACTAGGAATAAAACTGCTCCTTCATTATATTCATTAAACACATACGTACTAAGTGAAACTTCCATGGTAATGTCACACAAGGTTGTGCTTCCTTTTCTAGGCTGATCCACCTGTTCAGGATGTCGGCTTCTCTGTCTGTGAAATGGGCATGATGGCCTGCATCTTCTCTGCCTCTAGGGCTCTTGTGAAGATGGAGTAGAAAGAGAAGCAAAAGTGTTACGATTGCTGAAAAGTCCTGCAAGCTGCCTCCTAACCAAATAAAAATCCCCTTGAGCCCAAAACGCAAAATTGCTTTACAACATATTTCTGAAATGGAAACATCTGGTCAAGGAAACTTAAAGGAAACCGCAACCTTTCTGACCGAAGCAATTTTGTCTAATCGCTGGCCTCCAGAGCTCCTCCTTCAGCTGCAGTCCGCCCCACTGCTGAGAGCTCCACTGTGAAACATGTCAGCTTTTTTTTTTTTTTCTTTCGACATCTGCTTTTTCTATTTTTATTTTAACCAGGAGAGAAAGGGAAAACCTTGTTGGGTATTCCAGTTAAAAGTATAGAAATCTCTCCATGCATTTATTCACCAGGGTGTCTTTTAATTGTAGTTACAGAGCAAACTGGGGTGAACGAGGATTGTACAGAAATTGTAGAAGCAACCTCAGCAAAGCTACAATTAGTCTACAGATGGATAAGATTCCCACTGGGTTATGAGATAGGGAATCCAGCAGCCAAATCCAAACATGTCCAGTCTGTTTAGAAACACCTTAGTGATTCCCTGAGATTCTCTGTATGAAGACTGGCATCTGCCTGAGCTGGATCTTGCTTACCCCCTCAGCCCTGCCCCTCACCACCCACCTCCGTGGGCTTCACGCTTCGCGTCGACGCAATTGTCTTGTCTCCGAACTTCACAGAAGTTTATCCTTCTGGTACAACACCTCCCCTTCCATGGTCACCTAGGCAACTCTTTTGGTGTTGTTATGGTTTGTGTCTAGACATCCCCCCAAAGCCTCATGTGGACATACGGCTTTTTCAGAGGTGGCTGAATTTAGAGTGTGTGATGCTGGGATGAAGGGCATGTGATTACTAAGCCACTACAGGCTGGATAAGATAAAAGGGACAGAAAGACACTGTTAAGATTCCCTTGTTGCTTTGCTACCTTCAGTCCACCATGAACTGTTTCTCCTCTGCCATGTACCACCCTGCCTTGGAGCCAGTCGTTCATGGACTGAAGCCTCTACAAACTGTGAGCTAAATAAACCTTTCCCCTTTTAACTTTGGGTGTCGGGTATTTTGTCTCAGCAATGAGAAACTTCTTGGTACCAAAATCCATATCAATCAGAATTTACTAGAGAAACAGATATAACACAAGATATATAAATACATATGAATTTACAAGATTGGCTTACAATGGCCACTCACAGAGTCGGATGAGAAAGAGTGCAGAGGGTCTGTTTGCATGCTGGAAACCTGAGGATTTAGTCGAAGGTCTGGAGCTCACTGCAGTGTCCCATGTAAGTCTGTATCAGGAGGCCAATGAGACTACACTGGAAGGCTGAAGAGTCTATGTCACCAGAAAGCTGAAAGATCTGGGCCAGAAGCTGAAGAGTCTGCGCTGGAAGCCAGGAGATGATGTCCAAGGTGAAGGCGAAGACTAGAGCTCCTGCGAAGGAACAGAAGCAGACCCATCCTTTCTCATTTCCTCTTTATGCCCCCCCACCAGGCCACGAGCCGCCCTAGGTGGGTCCTCCACACCCTACGTGTGGAATTGCTGAGCCGATTTAGTTAAACTTCTCCTATCCAAACTTCTCAAGTGGACACAATCAACTATCACAGGTGTCTTTTGTTTTTGACTCACCAGCACCCAGGGTTTGTCACCACCTTAGGGTGATGTCAGATTACAATTTCCAAATTGTTAAAGGCATGGCTCTCGTACCAATGCACCATGAGCCTATGTTGAAAACCCATTTAACTTATGAATGAGGGATCCAGTAGGCTGATAACACTGGATCAGAGGAACCTGCAAGGAACTTAGTATGTACAATCAATGAAAGGAAGAACATTGACCTAAGATGGTGACTTGGATACATAACTGAAGACAGTCTTATAAGCATTCAATCATAACCCTTGGGGACCATTGTCTCTGGTGGACAGAAATCATCATTCACATCTCTACCAGACAAAAGTCATTTGCAACTTCTCAATTTCCTACAAATTAAGGTCTGCCTTGTTGGGCTGTAGACCCTAACTAGCTGTGACAGTAAGCTAAGAGTATCAGATTAGCCGGGTATGGTGGCCCTCGCCTGTAATCCCAACCCTTGGGAGGCCGAGACAGGAGGATTATCATGAGTTTGAGGCCAGCCTGGGCCACATAATGAGTTCGAGTTCAGCCTGAACTATATATGAGACCCTGTCGAGAGAAAGAGAGAGAGTGAGATAGTCAGATGACCCTTGGGCTGTCTATAAGACAGCATCTTAGGACTGTGTTGAAGGACTCAGAGTCAACTCTCTGGGTAACTTTTTTAACCAGTTACGTTAATACCTTGGCAGAACTTCTGAGTTAACGGAAAGCACCTAGGGACAAGGATTGTGTTTCGTTCCCTCTTGCAGCTCCTGCCCCTACTTTGGTGTCTGGTTTTTGGTAGATGTTCATGGAATTATTGTTGAATGAATTCAGAGAAAGCTTCAGCTTTCTCTTCCAGCACCAAATTACCTCCTCCAATGGGCTGATCAGTTTCCCACAGATCCAGGTCAGGAAAGATGAAAAATCAGGGCAGCGATCCCAGCCCAGGTCTCCCTCCCTGGGTGTCCCTATAGTGACCCCAGGTCTGCACCCACTTCCGCTGCACAAGCCTGGAGAATAACCTGATGATCAGGCACGGAGGGCAACAAGAGAGAAGCATGTCTCCTGAGCTGGATCCAGACAAGAATCAGATCCTCCCATTGTAGGTGCCTGCCTGTCCCCAGACCCAGCACATGGACTGGAACCCAGCCCTCTCTGGCTGGCTGCTGTTGGGAGCCCAAGGGCTCACTCTATCCCTGGATTCCCTCCCCAGGGACAGCTCTTAGGGCTCCAGGCATGTTGCTCATGATTCTAATGGGCTTATGGGGCAGCCTGCTTCTCTCACAGATAACGAGCCTGAATAATTTACATCAAGACTAATTTGTGCACTTAAAAGCATGTGTTGCTGAGCAGGGATGAATTGTCTTATTTGCAACTTGCTTTTATTAGCACGGAGGTAGGTAAAACAGAGGGCTTGGGATCAGGACACACTCCAAACACTTTCAAACTCTGGGGGCCTGAAAAGAGATGGGGGAAAATGGAAATGGCATGGATGGGAGTGGCTATCACTTTATACGAGGTACAATGGAAATACACGGTGAATGGTTAAATGAAAAATTTATTACAGTAAAGGACAGATTGCCACTAATGCCCTGCAAAATATCCCCACCTTGATTCAAGCACATTTATCCCATCCTTCTTGCCACATTCTGAAGCAGTTCTGGAAGTTCCCTTTCATAAGTGTCTTTACAAGATGTGATAAAAATATGGTGAAGGGTGCTGCCCAGTGCCATCCAACAGGAAGGCAGTCTCATAAAAACATTGATGCTGTGTCCTCATTCTCAATATTCACTGCATCTGGTACCATGTGACTTCTGGCTCTTCCTCAAAGTCAAAATGACCATGAAAAGTAAACATTATAATCAATTCAGGACCTTGAGGCAGCCATGACAGCACAACTAATGACACTCACAAAAGAGGGCTCCAGAACTGCTCAGAAAGTGGCAAGCAGGGGTGGGCAAGCAGGAGTATTCTGAGGGGGGGTCAATGTCAGTGTGTGTTTTACTGCAATAAACTTTTAAAAATTCAAGCCTTCACCCTTTTTTTTAATCACATCTTGTATAATACTACTGCTAAGCTTGGGGATCACATAAAAATTTAGAAAAACAAAGATGTGTCTGAGTATTGATGAAACACAGAAAGGGTTTTTGACTTGGTGACAAAGTGGTGGGCTTCACCCTACTCCTACTCAGGCACTGGGTGGGCCGGGCATTGAAGGTGTAAAAGGGGGATAGCAGAGAAAGAGAAATACACCGTTAAAGCCTCCGTGTGCTCCTGGGAGGGTATGGGGCATGGGAGGCTGAGAAGCGGGTGCAATTTCCCTGCAGAGCTCCAGTTTCTTATTCCTAGGTCTCTTCTCTCCTCTAGGGCATTGCTTTTCCTCTGTGCGCTCCCTCTAATTCTACTCACCTGCCCTGCTCCAAGCCAGCCTGGGCTTCACCATTTTTCCTCGTACTGTTAATCTGAAAGCTCTGTATTTCCTCTCTCTCTCTCTCCCTCCCTCCCTCCATTCACACTTGAGCTTTTTTTCTGCAAAAAAGGAAAAAAAATAATAAAGCAGCCAAATAATTGATTATTCATCCAGGGATATTTTCAAGTACTCTTAAAATACATCAGAATGATAGGAATAAACCAAAACTATTACAGGAGGGCCTTGGAGAAATAGCACCTAAGGTTAACTCAGAAATGAAAGGTCTTGCCTCTTATTTAAGGAACTATGGGCACCACTGAAGATGTGGAAATAGTCTCTGATTCCTTCCAATGGGGAAAATAGAAAGGATAGAACAGGGTTAAAAGGAACATAAATCTACCAATTAAGATGCTTCTAAGTACATACATGGAACAAGTAACCAGTGATAAAGGGCTTGAGTTATGGGCATTTCTTGTTCTCACAAAACTATGGCCCAGAGGCTGGAGGATTCATAGCTTAACCATGTCAGGGTTTCTCTGAGACTCTTTTGGCACTTTTCCTCATTATTGCAAGATGGTTGCCAAGGCTCCATACATCATGTCTTGACAAAAGCACATTCAAAGTGCTAGGAAGAAGTGCATCTTTCACGAGAAGTAGAGGTTTCCACTTGGGCCAGCATAAAGGGAGCACAAAGCACCCTCAGCCCATATTCTGCACCTTTCGGTGGGTGCAGTGGAGCAGCACCCCAGTTATGGGATCTGTAATCTGAGCACAAGAATTGAGAAGGCAAGCCTGAGATGATCCTGTCCATTGTCCTCCAGGGAACCATGAAAGCAGTGAAGGGAAAATGCCTCCTCCCATGTTTACTTCGACCCACCCCTGCCAGGTGCCTTAATTAGTAGCAACAGTAATAAATGCTTCCGGTGAGTGACAAAGACTCAGAGTGCTGGGGAGTTACATGCCAAACACACAGCCTGCCTGGCCCAGCAGCTCAGGGCACAAAGGTTGCAAGACGAGGTCCAAGTGGCAGAAACGGCAGGCAGGAGGCAGTTGGTGCAGGCGAGCTAGCAAGATTTTTCAAGGCTGTGCTGGAAATGAGAGTTGGCGTCCACTTCCCATCACTGGAGAGGTGATGGGGGAGACAAGGGACAGGTCCACCTCGAAGGTCACCGCTGCCATCCTGGAGCCTTGGGGGAAACATGAAAGATGTGTGTCCAGCCTGTGGCTAAGAATGGTTGTGCTAATTGTTCCCCAGAGGCTGGCGCTCTCTCCCTCTCTCCGTCTCTCTGTCTCTCTCTCTCTCTCTCTCCCTCTCTCTCCCTCTCTCTCCGTCTCTCTGTCTCTCTGTCTCTCTCTCTCTCTCTCTCTCTCTCTCTCTCTCTGTCTCTCTCTCTCTCTCTCTGTCTGTCTCTCTCTGCAGGGAACTCTTTTTTTTTTTGGTATCGGGGATCCAGCTTGGGACCTTGCGCCCAGACTCTGCCTAGTGGGATGAGAGGAGACTCAGTCCTTTAACCGCCACAGCCCTGTCTGGGTTTGTTTTTAAGTATGGATGCTCTCTGTGCTCCAGCCCCTCTTTGCCCTGGCCCCAGGCCGGGAGACAGCGGAGAGAGGAGAAGGACGCCACGTGCTGAACATGGCACATCTGTCCTGCCAACATCTGCTCCTACCATCTCCCAAGCTCTCTTCTGCCCAGTCGATGGAAGAACATCTTTGATCCTCCTTAAGTCACTCTACTGGGCATCCCTTTCTCATGGTGGTTTATCCCACGTTCAGAGGTCTGGCTCTGGGCTGGAGAGGGGCAGCCCTGTCTTAGATCTTGGTGTTAAATGGCTCCGCAACACTTCCACAGTGCACTCCCTCCCAGGGAACTCACCGGCTTGGTTCCTACTGGAGTCCTTCATCTGGAACTTTTTTCCTCATCCTTCTTCCCAGGCCTGATTCCTCCTCACCTTCCATCTCAGGTTGGGGTCAGCCTCTCAGAGAGGCCCTCTTTGACCATCCTCTATGCAGTCCTTTTCCACGGTGCATAACCACCTGCGACAAGCTGAACCTGCAAGGCCAGCTTGCTTCCTAACGATCTGTGTGGGTCAGAGGTCCGTCATCTGGGTCTTCTTATCAGGGTCCCAAAAGGTGGCCCTGAAGGTGTCAGCTGGTCCTGGCTGCCTCTGGTGTTGGTGGGATTTGTTTTTCTGTCACTGTGTCCAAGATCTCTGGTTTCCTTGTTGGCTGTGAGCAGAGGGCCACTGTCAGCTCCCAGAGGCCACTCTGGTGTCCCTGCCACATGACCCTCTCTATAGGTGGTTCACAGCAGGACTGTTTGCTCCTTCAAGGAAAGCAGGAGACTCAGCCACTACAGGTGGAGTAGATGGGAGTCTTGTATACCAGGCTCCCAAGGCGCAGCATAGTCACGGCCTACCCACATTCATGGGGAGGGGAGCATGCAGGGCAGGACACCAGGGGCCCAGCATCTTGGCAGCCAGCACCCTATGCTAACACCAGGCCTACCTGCTCTGTTGTCCCTACTCACCAGTTTTAATACACATTTATCTGTTTGGTTGCTATATGTCTCTTCTTCCCACTAGATTATGAGCTGAGAGCTGTCAGGGCCCAGGATAAAGCCTAGCAAGAAGTACACAATAAATATGTTAATATTATACATAAAATATTAGAAATATTTTCTATTAATGTATAAATACAGATGTTAGCTCCATTACAGAGAGGAAGAAATGGCTTCTGGAGAGTTAAACAGCCTCCCCAGGGTCAACCAGCTAGTTAGGGGAAGAGCATAGACTAGACTAGAATCCAGACCCAGACTCTTCAAGTTTATGAACTCTGGGAATCTATGAGAAGCTTCCCTCCTCCTCTAGTCAGTTAGGCTCCTGGACTCTTCTGAACTACCTCAAGACTATAGGCATTGTCACTACTGCAAGAGCCAGAGAGGGTAATGGCAGCTCTGGGACCTGGGGATGTCCCAATCCCACCCGAGCTCACACACCTCTTCCCATGCAAACTCTTCTATCCAACTGCCATTTGCCATCTCCACTCAGAGGTCTAGAAGGTTCCTCAGACTCCCTGTGCCTCCCCGTGCCCCCAGCCCAGCTGTCCCACAGCCTTCCTTAAGAGACAGAAATGACTCTCCAGTGGTGGGTGCCAACACTCTGTCCTCATTGTCTGGGGTCCCCTTTCCAATCTGGTCCTTTCTGGCATCCCTCCATCTAACCATCAGCTCACAGTAACCCTTAACCTTCTCCACACCCGCTCTTGCTCTCTGGTCCCCTTTCCTCCTCACACTGGCTGGAGAGGGCCTTTAGGCTTCCTATTCATCCTCTGTCCAAAGCCCATCAGCATTCTCTCTTCTTGTTTTCAGGAAAGTCTGAGTTCTGCAAGGGGATACACACTTGCATCCACTGCTCCCCTCCCTCTCTGTCCTCTCCTGTCCCTCTGGTCCTGACTCTCTCTGCTGGAAACTCACGGGTCCCCTTGTGGTTCCTGAACACAAAAGCATGCTCCCACCTCAGGGACATTCAGACTTTCCTGCCAAACATCCTGGCTCCCACTACCTGCTTCAGCTGCTGTCTCATTTCCTTCTGGTCTGTGAAAGTTGCCTCATGTGATCTCCAAGCAGCCCTTTCCCAACTTTTTTTCTTCAGCCTATCTTCTTCTCCAGAGCACTTATCACAACCCTTTTTCTAAAAAAACAAAAAAATTCATTCCTATCTGCTTATTGGCGGCATCCCTTGTACAAGTTCACCACGGCAACCATAACAAAGTACCACAAAACAGGAGCTTCAACAGCAGAAATTACTGTCTCAGTTCTGGAGGCTGAAAGCCCAAGGTCAAGATGCTGGTAGGACTGGTCCTTTCCAGGCCCCTGAGAGAAGTCTTGGCTCTGGGCCTTTGCCCTGGGCTTGTGCATGACCAGCTCCTCCTTGTGTTCTTCATACCATTCCCTGTCTATGTGTGTCTCCATGCCCAAAGGCCCCCTCTTCATGAAGACACAAGTCCTATCAGATTAGAGCCCACCCTGATGAAGCCACTTTCACTTCATTACTTCTGCAAATACTCTTTCTTGAAACAAGGTCATCTTCTGAGGTACTAGAACTAGAACTTCAACAAAAGAACTTCAGAAGGACACAATTTCAGCCTATAGCATCCCCTTGCATGAGGAATAATACACAATAAGATCAGCCCTTGCATTTCCCTTGCCTTGCCTCCATGTTCGTTTGGGGTTTTTTTCTCCCCACAAAATGTTTTGTTCCAGAAATGTAACAGTTTGTGCTGCTTGGCAGCTCCTGCCCAGTGTATTAAAATGTTTGTGACTGTTTGAACTATATGACCTTTCAGGAATGTTCTGTTAAGCTCCACTCCTCTGCTTCAAGAATGTTCTGTAACCCCTCCCACCTGCTTCAGTGAGCATGCTCACCCATCCTGCAGATCCCTATATAAGGAAGCTCTCGTTTCTGGTAGAGCACTCAGACTTCCCATACGAACTCTGCTGAGCTGGCTGTTATAATAAAGGTTTTTCTCCACCTCTTCAAGTGACCATCCAATTCTTGAGTCTTCAAATTGTAACACTGTAACACTTGGCTGTGCCTCAGGCCGTGACACTTAGCTATAATACCAAGATGTTTCACTTTGCCACAACACCCTCAGAACATAAATTTCTTTCATCTTTAACAGAGAAGACACAAATTCATCTTTACCAAATGAATCAATATGCAAATAATCATCATTTTATCATCATTATCAACTAGAAAGTTTTAACTGACATGTCTATATTTCTATAAGATACTGATGGTTGATATTCATAGTATATCCTGGAATTATTTAAAGATCTCAAGATGCCATTTGGCTAACTGGACAAGATTACACCAAGCTTAGTATAATTTTAATGCTGAGTATATTTTACTAATATAAAATTTGGTCATTTATAGGTGGGATTTATATTAATCACCAAATAGCTACAATGTCTGTTTTCACTGTAGTGTGAAAGAACTTGGACATTTAAGTAACCTACCCCAAACAGGATTTCAATAAAAACAGTCAATGCTAGATTAAGGAAAGGAAAGCAAATGTGCTGACCATGAGAGTCATTATAATTGCTCTATTCAGCACAAAATTGTACTGCAAAATTTGGACAACATGGCCCAGGGATTTAGCTCAGTGGTTCTGCCGCCTGCCTTGCAAGAGCAAGGTTTCAAGCTTGATCTCCGGTACTAAAAAAAAAAATTTGGACAACACAACAGCAGGTATATCCAGGGCAGAATGATAGCAGCTTTTCAAGAGACAGAGATGATGTCTTGTGTAAAAGAGAAATTTCTATGTGGGGCAACCTACAGGCACCACTATCCGTGGCCTCATTCTGTGTTTTACTCCAACTTCAGAAGTATGCAGGCTCTTTCTTTCTTTCTTTCTTTCTTTCTTTCTTTCTTTCTTTCTTTCTTTCTTTCTTTTTTTTTGGCACTGGGGATGGAACTTGGGTCCTTCCACTTACAGGGCAGGCGGCGGAACCACTGAGCTAAATCCCCGGCCCTGCAGGCTGTTTCTTGCAGGTAGTATCCTAAAAATCAGGCAATGACATTAAAACATAATTTAGTGCAGGTATTTTTGAGGTGTGTGGAGCAATACAAAGCCTTCCACCCAAGAATAGCACATAGAACACCAACGGAGCATGCAGATTCCTTCTCTCCAACCAGTCTCATTTCCATCCAACCGAGCTCCTAGCCAGAAGGGACTCACACAGTGCCAAGTGACTCAGATATGTGGATCAGTATCTAAACTGCTCCACTTTCTAGCTGTGTGACAAAGGACAGTTTCTCATGAATAAAGTGATGATTCTAATGCCCAATTTGTAGGCGTGCAGTGAGGATTAAATTAAATAATATAAGTGAAGTTCTTAATACAATACCTGGCGCAGCGTAGGTACTCAGTAATGTTAGCAGTTATTAGTTGTAGCATTTCTTGGGTCACAGGACTCTGTGTGTGTGTGCACATGCACACACATGTACAACTACACGACTGAGTGGTAGAGTTCACATTCCCTTGTGAAAATCAAGGTACCTGAATGATTTGGTTTTTAGATGGAATGCATAATTAATTCATAATGCTTCCATTTTTAAGTTGGCACTCAGTTGAGAGCTAACGATGTATTTTCGTTTTAACTTTGCCTTCTTGTCACAGAGGATATGAAACATGAATGAATCCTGTTCCTTGCTGCCCCTAGTTCATGAAAAGCATCAGTTATTCGTGTGGTTCAGTCTCTTGGGTGCCCTTGGGATGTGTGGGGACATTGGCCCCCACACTATGTCACCCCCAGCTCTGTGCTATGAAGTTGGCCGATCTGTTTCTCCGGGAGTTGTCTGTTCCCTCTGCTGTCACTTCTCTTGTCACTTCTCATTGCTGCTAATCCGCTCTCTGATGAATACACAGTTGCTTAGATCACGGTCCAAGAATGTGTCCTTGTCCATCCCTTCCCTTCTTCTAGTAAAGCACAGCTATGCCCCTGGAGACCATTTGCTCTGAGTTCAAAGTGAAGTTCTAGGACCTGGATGACTGCATTCTAGAAATGTAATCCTGGAGGAGGGCATAGCTTAGCTGCCTGCTTGTTTTCCTGTTTGGCCAAAAACATGGCATTCAAGTCATAAGACTAATTTTACATTTTCTCTAAGTAATTAGGCTTCCAGAAAGCTCTGTCACCTGAATTTTTTTTTCATGAACCCTGAAAGCCAATTAGAACAGGGTGAAAAAACCCTGGAGATTCCCAGTTCTTCCTCTGCGGCAAAGGTATGAAGTTGCCTCAGGGTTCTCTGGGGAGTCCACTATCAACACATCTGGGCATTGTCCAGAGGATCGAATGAGTTTTAAATCTGTTAAAACTAGAGATCCGGAAGTAGGAATCAATCAAGGAAGGTGAAATAGTAAATGTGTGTAGGATGAGTTTCCCTCCCTAATAAAAGAGAAGTAGGAGGGGCCAGGGATTTAGCTTAGTGGTTCTGCCGCCTGCCTCACAAGTGCAAGGTCCTGAGTTCAATCCCCCATACCAAAAATAAAAATTAAAAAATTAAAGGGAAATAAGAGACAGGCAAATTGTATTTAGAAAAGGGCCAGAGAAGAAATATGTTTAGGTTTTGCAGTATATGCAGTCTTTTTTTGTATACTGTCTTCTCCTTTTATTTCTTTTTGGTTTACTGGGGAGAAGGGATTTTTTTACAAACCCTTAAAACTGTAAAAACTATCATTAGCACTGGGCACAGTGGTGCATGCCAGTAATCCCAGTACCCAGGAGGCTGGGGCAGGAAGATGGCCATGAATTTGCAGCCAGCCTGAGTTAACGTAGTGAGTTCAAGGCAAGCTTGGACTACAGAGGGAGTCTCTGTCTCCAAAACAAGACAAAACGAAAACCCACCATTAGCTCAAAAACTGTACACAGCTGGGCAGATTTGGCCCAGAAGCTGTAGTTTGCTGATCCCAATCCTTTTTTTAAATTTTTAAAATTTTTTTTAGTACCGGGGATCGAACTTGGGTCCTTGCACTTGTGCAGCAGGCAGTGAAACCACTGAGCTAAATCCCCAGCTGATCCCAATCTTTGACCACAGAACCATGCATGGATTGTGGCTTTGCCACCATGATCAGGGATAAGTAAACCAAGCATTCTAAGCCTCAGTCTCATCAGCTAGAAAATGAGAATCCTACCACCCATACTGTTGACTGGGATGCTTTACCACAGTGCTGAACACCAAGGGGCATTCATCATCCTTGCATGGTGGCTGGCACTGCTGTTTCCTGAATCATTATAGAGTCTGTTTTAATGTTACTACCTCTCTTGGTTTCTTCCTCTCTGAAAAGTCACTTAAATGTTAAGGTTGGAATTCGATGTGAGAGTTTGATCTATGTATTCATAGGGAGGCCTGAGGGAATAAGATGGATTTGATGGTAGCTCCTAAATGTCTCTCCTGCCAGCCTGACAAAGGCGTGAATTTACACCATGAGAATGGCTTTTTTGCCACAAGATACCAAATTTCCATAGTCCCCTGTTATGGTACGATTACCTGGAAGGAACAGAGCTCACCTTTCTGGGAGCCTCACTAATAACACAGCACACCTTGCCTTTCAAAATAGCTCATCTCTGAGCACAGAGCCTGAGGAAAATGTCCACCACAAACCTCTCAGTAACCAGAAGACAGTCTGTGAAAGAATAGGTCAGAGGGGCTGTGAGAAATGAAGGCTAGAGGGAAACTCCAAGACAGGAAGTTAAGAGCACAGGAACTTCCGGTTCGCATACTCTGTAGCTTTCACATTCTAAGGCCTCTCTCCCCATCCCAAGGTTCTGGCAAACTTGCTCCATTGTTGGTGCCTGAAATGTGTTTGCTCTTCGAATCCCAAGTCTAGCTGGACACATCTTGCCTCCAGGACTTTCAAATTCCACCCCACACCCTTTGCTGACGGAATTGTTTGTGTTTCTAGAAAGTTGTGTGAGCTTGAAAGGTGGTAAAAGTAGGTTCTTTAAAAAACTGTTCTATTTTTGTGATTGTAAAACACAAGAAACATGCATGAAGCATGGGTCTATGGTAAAAGAACTGGTGTAATCATCCAGTCCCTTGTCCTCCATGCTGGTCATAACAGCCTCCCCCCATCCAGTGTCATTGCCGACATCCTCAAGGCCAGGCCACCCATCTCTTTACTCTTTTGAAAAATAGTTGTATTACCCAATTGTGTATGATCAGCCAACGTATCTAAATATGTGGTTTCAAATTTCCTATGAGCAGAGCTGTGCAATTTGTATTTTGGGGTGCCTGGTCCTCTTACTCAACATCAGGTCCTTAACAGGCTTCCGAGTCATGATATGACAAGGTCTGATTTATCATAATTGCTGCGTAGGAATCTACAGTGGTTTACCTGGTCTAACGTTGACAGACCTTTGTGTCGTTTCCATGTTGGAGCAATTACAGTACAAACAACACCACTGAGACCAGCCTGGTGCTATAAGCTTGGATTTCTAATAAGACCTAGAATGAAATTGTAGTCATAGAGTATGTGTGTCTTCACTTTTAGTAAGCACTGCTGAATTTTTTTCAGTACATTTTCCCTGTACTTTTCTTGCATTGCCATACTTAACTCATAAAATATGACTAAAGATAATTGTTGGTTTTTTTACTTTATTTATTCATTTATTTTTTCAGTACTGGGGATTGAACCCAAGCTCTCATGCCTGCTAGACGAGTGCTGTGCCCCTCAGCTACATCCCTAATCCCTTTTTGTTTTAATATTATTTTAAGGTAAGTTCTCCCTAAGTTGCCCAGGATGGCCTTGAACTTGTGATCCTCCTGCCTCAGCCTCCTGAGTAGCTGGGATTACAGATGTACACCACCATACCTCACATTCTTCTTAATCACCTACTACATCACAGTACCTTCATTCCATCCTTTACTCATTAAATACAGTAAACATTCACTGGATGTCTTGCACAATGTTAGCTGTGGGGCTCATGGCAGTTAACACAATAAACAAATATTTCTAATCTTAAACAGTTGCTATTCTAGAAGAGTGACAATTACAAATAAATAGTATTTTAAAAAAATAGACCAGAAACACAATACATGCAGAACTCCTAGAACTCAGCAAGCAAGCAATCTGATTTAAAAATGGGCAAAGGGTTGTAGACAATTCTCCAAGGATGATATACAAATGCCCATATGTGCACAAAAAGATGTCCAATATCACTAATCATTAGGGAAATGCAAATTAAAACCACAAAGAAGTATCAGCTCACGTCCATTGGGATAACAGCTATTGAGGAAAAATGGAAAGTAACAAGTGTGAATGAGAATGCAGAGAAATTGGAGCCTTTGTGCACTGTTGGTGGGAGTGTAAAATGTTTCAACCACTGTGGAAAACAGAATGGCAGTTCCTCAAAAACTAAAAATAGAATTACCATATGTTTCAGCATTCCACTCTGGGTATGGACCAAAAAAGAATTGAAAGCAGGATCTTGAAAAGATATTTGTATAGCTGTGTTTATAGCAGCATTTTTCTGGAACAGTTTGATGGAATTGCAAAAGGAATGAAGGGTAATAGTCTAAGCTCCCTTAGATTCCTGGCATTCAGGTAGCTGCTGATCTATAATACAAACGATGGCATTTATTCATCTCATTTGAATCCTCCCAATGAGTGCCACATAGCATTCCATTAAAAATGGCTGTGCAAGGCCACTTATCAGAATTGTATGTATGTATGTATGTATTTATTTATTTATTTATTTTGGTACCGGGGATTGAACTCCAGTCCTTGTGCTTGCACGGCAAGCAGTGAAACCATGGAGCTAAATCCCTGGCCCCACTTATCAGAATTTTAAATAGGGACTATGAATTTTTCTACACTTCTGAAGGGACATTTTTAATGCAGTCTTGCTCCTAAAGATGAATTTCCCATGTCCCCTGCATATGTTTCCTATGTTCCCAGAGCACCCAGCCTTGACTTTTCTTGGTTCCTTGCTAAAGGGTCACTGCTTTTATACCGGCATTTCAGGCCTAGGCTCCTCTCCCACAGCCATTCTCTCACAAGGGGCGAATCAGCAATCACACCTGGAACACTGATCTAATCAATACTGGGCCTATGCCCAGAGACAGCCTGTCCTGGTGGAAAGCAGGCCCTCGAGTTCTTGGTGCGCATTGACTCAGCAGGATTCAGATGTTTGTACATGCCAGATGGGAGCTGGGCGTTTCCAGAGCCTACATCTCTTTAACCCTGATAATAAGCCCACTAGCTGGCAGTCCAATCCCACAGCTTTCACTGGACATTCTCCTATCCACGCAGGACATGAAAAGTCAAGGACCCCTGGGAACAAGTTGAGCAGGTGGCAGGGGAAGAGGGCCATGGGACTCTCAAGAAGCCAGCTGCACTTGGGGATCTGTCCCTTGCACTGTGGACACCACTTCTCCTCTCCTCTGATCCTGGGCTCCCCTGTGGAAGACCAGGACATCTCTCCAGGAAAACATGTGCACACATCCACACCCAGAGCCAAGGGCTGAGGGTGCAAAGAGGCAGCACCTGGCTGCCCTCATGTTGGGCATTACATTGGCCAGAAATGAGGTGGAACAGAGATGCTGCATGGGAAACCTCAGTCTGAGGTGACCTTGGGAAAGCAACACGTCCTTGCCCAGGAGACCCATTGAACTTGAGAAGGTGTGGAGCTCGTTCTTGTACTAAGATTATCTAGCTATCTGGAGCCCAGGATACCCCAGTAGAAAGTTTATGATTTTGGCTGTTCTTTTCATCATTTCCCTGGACTCACAGTGGGCCCCTCCCATGCCTCTCCATCTGGAAAGCCTGCTTCTTCCCAAGTCTATCCATCCTGCTCCTGCCTCACCTCCTCCATGCTGTCTTCCCAGACCACCCAGGCCTTACTGATGTCCCTCTGCTCTGAGAGCTCCTACTGATCATCTTCCTCATCTTACTTTGTGCATGGGACTCTTCCACTCACAATGATGAGGTGGCAGGAGCCGTACCTTGGTTATCCCACCTGCCTACCTGGCCTGCTGTTGGAGGAGTCTACTCACTGGCTGCTGACTCATTAGCCTGGGCTGGCATATGGAAATAAACTTTAAAAACTGAATTGGGCAATACAATATACTCGGTGAAGAAAAAAAGATACCACCTGAATGAATGATGTGAAACATGACTTGGCAAAACAAGAGAGTAGGATTATTCCATTATTCTGCATCTAGAATAAATGAGAGGGAGAAAGCAAAGTGAACGTTCTTGGTGACATCAGCCTTGGCAGTCCCGGATGGAAAGTGGCCTTGCCAGAGCCCATTCAATCGAAACACTTTCCATTAATGCTATTAACCTGGCCCAGCAATTGGGCAGAACTGGCTAGGCCAAGCAACTTCTGTTCCAATCCCTGAGTCATCTCCATCTCTTTGTCCTTCCTAATGCCTTCAAGAATTAAAAGAAGAAGAGGGAGAGAGAAGCGCCAGGTACTATCAACACTAGCAAGCTGGTAATAAGAATGATCTTGGCCAGTTCCTTCCATTTCCTTCCATTCCCAGAAACCCTTTCCATTAAAAACAACTCTCTACCACACCCATGTTTTAGACTTTTTGCTACATCCTCAGCCTGAGGGAAAAGCCTCCATTCTCCATCTCCAACCACACACCATAAATGATTTCCCTCTACAAGAGAAAAAAATTGTTTTTCAGTTTACAGCTTGATTGCTTGGCATCAACCAAGAAACCCCAGCAACACCTTGACCTTCTGAAAACAGACTGGAAGCGTTGCCAGGTGCCCTCTGCTCTAAAGGTGTAAGAAGATACCAGAATTGGGGCTGTGAAAGAAACAAGGAAGTGAAAGTCAGGCACAACCAAGAAATAGGTAGATTCACTCTTCTTTGAGCTGGAAAATTAGAACCAAGGGAATCGTATTATTAGGAGAGGCTCAGCAGCCTCTGCTGTGAAAGGTGAGTATCAGGCTGCAAAGAAATCTACACTGTCCTCTATTTTACACCTGTCAGCATTCAGCTAAGGGCTTTTCATTCATGATCTCAATTAGTCATTGGACAACCTTTGGGAGCTATTATTATCTGGGGGGAAAAAAGAGATCAGAGAAGTAAGGTAATTTGCCTAAGGTCATGCAACTAGGAAATGGCACAAGCAAGGTTACTAACCAGGGATGTATGGCTTTCAATGTTCATTTTCTTGTCATTCATCTTTATAGTTAATCTGTTCTTACTAGATTTTTATAGCTTCATGCTCTGAAGACTTGACAGCCAGTTCTCACTAACATAGTGGGTCTCAGAGCTAGCTGCATATCAGAACCACCTAAGACATGTTTTGCTGTATTTGGATAAGTGACATCCAAAACCCCAGGATATTAAAGGCTTGGTCCCCAGCCCATAGTGCTTTTGGGAGGTGGTAGAATCTTTAAGAGGTGGGCCCTAGTGGAAGGAAGTTAGGTCACGGGAGAGATGACCTCAAAAGGGATTGTGGGATGCTGGTTCTTCTCTCTTTGCTTCCTGGGTGCCATGAGGCAAGCAGTTTCTTCTGTCACATGTTCCTGCCATGATATGCTGCTGCCTCACCACCCCAAAACCAATGGGAGCAACTGACCAAGGACTGGACCTTCCGAAACTGTGAGCCAAAATAAACCTTTCTTCTTATTAAGTTGATTATCTCAGGTATTTCTTCATTGACAAAGAGCTGACTAACACAAGCTCCTCCTCTAGAGATTACGATTGTAATAAATATGAGGTAGGTTGTAAAAGGTACCTCATGTGATTCTAACTTGTAAGTAGCATTGAGAAGTTCTGAGCTGTCTGCAGGAGAGATAGACAGAAATGGGTGATCCCTCCCTAACAATGGAGTTGCATTTAACAAAGAGCAAGGTTAGAGGGCTCCGTGAAAGAAAAATGACTGTAGAAGGATGTAGACTTCATAGTAGGGAAGGCTAGAGCTGTGCTTTGTAAAATGGGAGATTGAATAATGCATCCCCACCCGGTAGCCTCACGTCCTAGTCTCTGGCACTTTTTAATATGTTACCTTACATGGAAAAGGAGCTCTTCTGGATTTGATGGGAGGGTTATCCTAGATTGTCTAGCTACCCCTGATATAATCACAGAGGCCTTTGTAAGGGAGGCAGAGGAATCAGAGTTAGAAAGAAATTTTGAATTAATGGAAGTAAAGATGGGAATGGTGTGAAGAAAGATTTCAAGAAATGTAGCCTCTAGAAGCTGAAAAAAAGTGAAAGAAATAGATTCTCCCCTAGATCCTCCAGAAAGAGCAGCTCTGCTTACACCTTGACTGTAGCCCTGTTAGACTACTTTTGGATTTCTGACTTCCAGATCTAGAAGAATAAGTTTGTTTGTGTGAGACCACTGAGCTCGTGGCAATTTGTCACAGCAGCAATAAGAACTAATGCAGATATAATGCAACTCATTTCGCTTGCCTGAGGTTTCCTCGTCACTAAAGTGGGATACTCATACCTACTTCAATAGGTAGCTGTGAGGACTGAATGCAATAACTATAAACAATTACTGTGGCTGACACACAGCACGTGCTCAATAAATGGGGCCTAGTATTAGAATCACAGGTAGAGCTCTGGGAATCCCAGATTCCTCACATGGCAGCCATGGGTCAGAAGAGGAGGAGCAGCACCATGGTTAAGCTCAGTGTGCCAACTTGGTTGGCTGGGGACCCCGCCCCCGCCCCAAGGGCATTTGTAGGGCACACTCTTCAGTGTGTGTGGGCAAGTCGTGGAGGCATGAGCTTGAGGACTAGATCTAGTCTCTCGCCCTTCCTTTCTGGCACTGTTCCCCTGCTCTGCTTTGCAGCTGCCATGAGATAAGCAGCTTTGCTCTGCCCACCCTTCTGCCATGATATTTCTGTCCTGGAGGCAGCTAGCCACTGATTGAGTTTCATCCAAACATGAGCTGAATAAAATCTCTCCTTCTTGAAATTGAGGGTATCAGGTATTGTGTCCCAGCAGCAGAAAAGCTAACCAATAGAGGCAGAAAGCGAAAAATGTACCAAGTTGTAAGAATGAAGATTTCCAGCTATATCCAAATTCACTTCTATAAGACAAGCAATGGAGTCTAAAGGAAAGTAAATTGTCAGAAGCTGGTCCAAGAGAACAATGCAGCAGGATTTCTCAGCCAGCTAGCCTTTGGGGGAGGTTTGCACCTGCCTGTTCTGAACATCCCATCCTATTCACAGCAGTTTGGGGTTCACTGCCCAGATATTCAGCACCTCACTAATCACTGAGATACTTAAAGAGTCTTAAAATATAAATTCCTCTGCATTTCATTTATAGTCCAAATATAGCCACCAGGTCAATTTCTGAGTTTATCGACAATGTCAGGATCATAAAGTCTCCCAGGAATAAAACACTATTTTCTTGCTATTTAGTTTTGGTTGAATTGTTAATATTAATGTGAAGTCTACCACTTATGAGATTTATGACCTTGGGCAAATTTCTGTGTTCTTCAGCTTCCTCATCTGTAAAATAAGGATAAGGATAAGGATAACACCATCTGTAGGATTGTGATGATTAAATAATTTCTACGTGCAAAATACACAGTAAGGTGCCTGGTACATGGTCAAGTGCTCAGCAATTAGCTATTAATATTCCTTTCAGCGATATTTTTATTTTGGGAAAAGATGTGCACATAGGTAAGTAAGCTACCTGCTTTGAAGACTTGACACGGGAGGTAGTCATTTTCAATATCCTTCCATTGTTTTATTTAGTTTCTTTTAAGGAGCTACAAGATAAAATAGTCCAAAATAGGAGTCAGATCCAGTTGTGCACTCACAACCAATATGTATCAAGTACCTGTAATATACTAGGCACTTTATTGGATGTGGGAACCTAAGGGTAAATATTCCCTGTCCTCAAGGAGTTCCCAGTCTAATGCTGGGAAAAGACATGGTGGGTTTCTGTCCCAGGAGAGCAAATTACAGATCACAGTAGAGGTGGTACTATCTGGGCCTCAGGAAGGACTCCCTGGAGGAAGTGACATCTCAGCTTCCTGAGTAGTTTCCCTGATGAAGGGAAGGGTACAGGAAGAGGTTTGGAGGGGACCAGATCTCGGGGGGGGGCTCAAGGTCAAAAGCGAGCAGTGTCAAGATGAGCATGATGGGGGGGCACTGGAAAGGAAGAGGGGAGAGTTTTGGCTGGATGTCTAAGTGCCATTCTTATAGCAGAGTGACTTAAGAACCATGATAAGGAGTTTGGATTTTAGCTTAAGGGCACTAAGAAACGGTTGAAAGGCTTTAATCAGGTCAACTTTGTAATAGGGTTTGAACTTTAGAAAAATCACTCTCAGGGAATCGTTGAGGAAGGACTAGATGAAGGTCAGAACCGCTGGGAAATGACTGCCACAATTCTGAAAAAGCTGACAAAAGGTAGAGCCCAAGGTAGTGGCAGCGGGGTGTGATGGGTCATAGGTAGATTGAGAGATACCAGGATGACAGAGCTGCAGACACCATGACGGGGTGAATGAAAGGGAGGGGAAACTTTCATTTTCAGGCTTGCATTTCATTTGCCGATGCTTGGATTCTGGAGGATGTTAATTCCAGAGAATTGAGACTTACCATTATACAGTAATCTTAGTTCATCTCAGCAGCTGGAAATATTGGGAAAACACTATCAAAATGTTGCAACCAAAACAAACAATAAAACCAAAACACGGAGCCCCCTGCAGACAGGCAGGTCTGCTCACGCCCTACTGAGGTCCCGAGTCGCCAGGAAGACACCGAATCAGCCGGCTGCAGACAGGCGGGTCTGTGCACGCCCTACTGAGGTCCTGAGTTGCGCAGAACACGCAGAATTAGCCCATGCCCCAGCAACAATCCACTGGATCCCCACCCCTGCTCATCTGTACAGCCACCTGGTTCCACACTACAAAGACACAGAGGACACCAGACCACCAGACCGTGGTACTGAGTCCTGCTGCTCCCAGCCCAAAGGTAGGGGCTTCTGAGCCGCCGTCCCACTGCTCCTGGTCCAGAGGAAGGAGCTTCCCGGCCACCATCCCTCCCACTGCTCCAAGCCCACAGGAAAGGGTTTTTGGGCCACCATCCCTACTGCTGCTCCCGGCCCCCGTCCCACCTCTCCCAGCTCAGGGGAGGTAATCCGTGCAGGCACCAACAGCCCCCCCCCCCAAAAAATGAGAAAACATGTAAATAAGTCTCAAAAACAGCCTTCCAGATCACCTACAGCAACCCCAAAGGGAAATAAGATAGAACACTCTGATACTCAACCACCTGGACCCAATGAACTGGCAACAAAAGGGGATCTGGAAAAAATGAAATCAGAAATAATT
>NW_004624750.1:12631375-12841827 GCF_000247695.1 Heterocephalus glaber | reverse complement strand
GAGGGAGGGAGGGAGGGAGGAAGGAAGGAAGGAAGGAAGGAAGGAAGGAAGGAAGGAAGGAAGGAAGGAAAGAAAGAAAGAAAAAGAATTCTGTTTTCAGTGGTATTGTGCACATTTTGAAGATAGGAACAGGGCTCCAGACAGGAAATCAAAAACAACTTCTCAAATACTGCCCACCCTTACTAGGCTGGGGGAATTTAGAATGAAGTTCAGATATGGAGGGGAAGCTGGTATAGTCCCATGGCAGGTCACAAAAGCAGTACATTCTGTTGCTAGGCTCAGAAACCCACCTCGTCCTGCCCCTGCCCCCAGTGATGGGTGATTCATGATTATTCAGAGAGGGCTGAACCAAAGCTCACTCCTGCTCCACCTGAAGAAAAGTTGCTTTTAGTGGACTGACAAAGTGAACAAGTTCGATTCATTTCACAAAAAGTATCTCTTTTTCTTTTTTGAAAATTTAAAGTTGCTGGTACTTTTTGATCCTTCTTAATTAATAGACTTCCTTTTTAAAGAATAGTTTTAAGTTTACAGAAACATTGAGGAGAAAGTAGTTACCTTCTTTTCTCCGCTGATCCACATATGCAATTTCCCCTATTATTAACATTTTTCATGTCCAAATGTGGTATCTTTGCTTTAACTGATGAGCCACATGGATACATTAAGTATAGTATGTAATTTAGATTAAGTGTACACAATATTTTAAAAGAATATTTTAGAAGCACTGAAATCGTATAATAAAGTGATCATTTATAAAGGAATCCCCAGGTCACAATCCACCGCCATATATGTTAACTCATCCTAAAAGTCCTGAAAGAGGCTGAGACTCTTAAAGAAAAGCAGCTGATGTTCAGAGAGGCTGCGTTCGTGTAGCTATTAAGTGGCAGAGACAAGATAAGAATGCGGGGCTTCTTGCCTCTTTTCCAGTTAGGCTAATACTTTGATGCCCATCACTTTGATGCCCATCTCTTTGATGCCCTGTGTCTGCTGCAGATGCAGGTTTGCATGTCTGAGCAGAGGAGTAAGATGCACATCCTAGTGTTTCCCCTGAGAAACAGACGGTAACAAGGTGCACAGACGCTTGGCAGGTGAGGGACACAAGCACCAACTGCTCTTTCAGTTCTGAGCCTTATATCTGTACTTAACAGCTAATTCACTCACCTGTTTCCCTCTAGACAGGAAGCTGCAGAAGAAAAGGAGCCGTGTCTATTTTACTCAGTATTGTCTCTTCGATGCTCACACTCTGCCTCGGATATAACAGTGCTAAACAACACTATTAAGCAAATGACTGAAGGATGGATGTCCTCATTGGTGAAGAATAATAAGCACACAGAGCTGCCTCTGGAATCCCGTGCTGATATTTTCCCCTTTGTTTTTCTGGTGGTTTCCCAATTACTATTTCATATCACCTTTTCTCCTTCTATGATATTTTAGTCCCTAAATTTTAACCACATCCTCCAGTTGTGAGATCTTGAACCAACATTCATTTCCTAATCATTTTCCTTTCCTGCTGCATACCAAGATATAGCCTGTCATTTCTCTTTAGGCAATATCTACCTCTTGTTCCGTTTCAAATGCCCAAATCCCTATGCATGGAGACATGTCAGTGTGAAGAGGTTAGCCACGTACCTTCTCATTAGTGGGAAAGGCAAATGAGCTGATAGAAGGAATACTGGGTAAAGAGTCAGGAAATCTAAGGTCTGAATCTATGTTCTGCCTGTTGCTCTTTCAAGCAAAACAAAAAAAAGAGGATAATATGACATGTTCTTAGGATATCCCTGAAACGATTTTTTTTCCTAGATAAATGAGCAAGCAAAGGATGTTTAAATGCTTGTGCATTTCACCCAGCTGTTTATTAGTATCAGTAAATATCGAATCCAAAGTCTTAACACAAAGGTTACAAACTGGTAAACTGAAGGACCACACTGAACCAATAGAAGTATTTTATTTGTCCAGAGGACTTTTTAAAAAAAATATTCAGGTACTAAAATGTTTAGAATTTGGAACACTTCACATTAAAATTCTGGTTGCCATTGAAAAAAAGTGCAAAGATCTGGCACTCCAGGTCCACCTTGCCATTTGTCAACAACTGGCTAGAGCTGAACAACAATGGCCTCCCTTGAAAGACCTAGGACAGGGCCGGGTTGCCACAGTCCCCACCACTCCGTGTCTCTCGCAGCTCGTCTTTGCCACCATCCCCGCCTTACCTATTTTATTACACCCCTTCCGTTTGGCTTGCTTGTGTGACTGTTTTGTTCCTGAAGTCATTTAAAATCAACAACCCCTATTTTAAAGGTATATACAGCATGTAGACAGTTAGTTCCCCAATCTGTAGCTATCAGGCTGATACTGCTCACAAATAGTTCAGAAGAAGAAAATCCATAATACTGTTCAATATCTGTTCCAACATTTAAATCTCTCTTTTCTATCCAGAAAAATTTTCCACTTACCACAAATGCGGGAGACTGTAATATTGATTATGCCCCAAAGCAGGCTGTAAGCAGCACAGGCTGTAAAAAGTTAAATTAACCCCACAATTGGCTTGTTTATAGAAGTCCAGCCAAAGCCTACTGCAGAAGTCACAGAAACTCGCACCCAAATTCCATTCCCATAACTGAAACTTTCTAACTAGAAGGACAATATTCTAATTACAACCATATATTTTGTCTATTCTGTTCCTAATTTGAGAATGCTTTGTCTTGTCCTTTATGAGTCTTGCTTACATTAGTTTTCATAGAAACTGCATGATTGCACATCCTCACATGTAGTCCTGCCCCTGCACATAGCTTCCCTTTATCCCAATTGATTATCAATAAATATCAGTGACTTGGGCTGGCCAGCGAGCACCTTTGTCCATTGCACCAACACTGGCCTCCCTGGCACCTCGCTTTCTCACTCTTTTAGTTCTGTCTTTTAGTTTGATTTCTCAGGTCTGCTTCGTATACTGGGCAGGAAACTGGAACCTAACTGCAGGGGTCTCCAGTACACAAATACACCAATAAGGACAATATAATTTTAGGGCTGGGTGACATCATATAGCTCATCTGGTGTAATCATTGCATGAAGCATCTGAGAAAACTAAAGCACTGGATGGAGAAGATAAAGACCCACAGCTAGCAGAACCCAGAACTAGGCTCCCCATGGGAAGCCTCCACACTGCCCTTCCCTGTTTTCCAAGATAGGCACAGAAAGCGGCTGCTTACTTTCCTTTATGAACAGTATGATTGCCTTGGACCCAGGGCAAGAAGTGTTCTACAGTTTTAAGCTTCAGATTCTCAGAGAGCACATTTTCCTAAACTTAATTACCATGAAGATTCTCTTTTGAACTCTATATGTGTTTCCTTGTTCACTACACTGCTGAAAATAGCAACATGGTGTGTTGTTTAGTGGTCAGGATACGTTCTGAGAAATATATTGCTAGGCAATATTGTTGGGCTGTTCAAACATTGAGTGTGCTTGTCACATACCTAGGTGGTAGAGTCCACCACACACCTAGGCTACAGGTACAGCCTAAGGCTCCCAGCGCACAAACCTGGACAGCAGCTGACTGTATGCAAGACTGTAGCCCACATGTGTCCAAGCTCTTGGCTCGCCTGGGCCACACTGAGTGCAGGGAATTATCTCAGGCTGCATACAAAATTTATAATGTAGTTAATGTACAGAGTTTGCAAAGAAAATATACACACTTCAGGAAAAGAAAAATAGTATTATGTTTTATCAACAGATGGTATTATCCTCCTATGGGGGACCCTAGAGGATACTGTGTATCGCAAAAAAAATCCCACTACACTGAAGGCCCTTAGAGAAGAAATTGCAAATGCATGTGCAGCAGCCTCAATAACCAAGGTTACCCAAGCAGCAGTTCGCCGTACTAATAAATGCCTGGAAGCGAATGGCCACCACTTTGATCACCTCTTGTAAATGCAGAGGCCAAAGGTAACTTGCATGAATCTCATGATTCTCAATAAACTTAGTATTAAATATTTATACTAGTTTTTCTTCGCCTGAAGTGTGTATGCATTTTTCTTGGCAGACTCTGTGTATGGGTGCATGTTTAAACTATTTTAACTTATTAAATCATTTTGCAAAATAACACAAGATAGTTTAATAATTTAATGAGAAAACTTAGATAACTGCCTCATAACAGTAAATGTCTGTCTTCACATTTCTATCGCTAGAAATCACATAATAATGTTAATAATCTATGATCTTGTGGGGCCTCATTACTAGATGTTCAGGGCCACACGCAGCCGACAGGCCACAGGTCACACAGCTGCTGGGCAAAAGGAATGCAACAGTAAATATCTGTTCTCTAAACAGATCTCACTGTGGCAAAGGTACAGCTAAAGTGCTGGACGATAGGACTCCTCTACGATATGATGGGAGCACCACTGCGCATATGAATGATACATCACTGACCAAGGTGTCATTCTGCGGCACACGACTGTCCTCCAGGCCAGGTGGCTTAAAGCAACAGAAACACAGTTCTGGGGGCTAGAATTCAGAATCAAGGTGTCAGCAAGGTCATGCACTCTGTGAAGTCTCAGGGAGACCCCTTGCTTCTTCCTAGCTTCTGGTGGCCCCTCACAGTCCTCGGCCTGCAGCTGCCTCACTGCTGTCTCCGACTCTACCCCCAGATAGCCTCTTCTTCCTGTGGCTCTGTCTCCCTCCCTCTCTGTTATAAAGATACCAGACATTGGGTTGGGAGCTCACTCTCATCCAGTATGATGACTGTAACGATTAATTTTATGTGTTAACTTCACCTTACTCACGGCTGCCCAGACAGTTGGCAGGACATGAGTGTGTCTGGCAGGGCATTTCCAGAAGAGATTCGCCTCTGTACTGGCAGACTGGGTAGAGCAGATGACCCTCCGCAGTGCAATAGGGCATCACACAATCAGCTGAGGGCTGGAATATGACCAAACGTGGAGGGAGGGTCAAGGCACACTCTTTGACTGAGCTGGGATATTTGTCTTCTGCTCTCGCACATCAACTTTCCTGACTCTTAGGCCTTCAGCCTCAGTTCAGAACTGACACCTTTGCCTCCCCAGTGCCCCCATTCTTTGGCTCTGGACTAAATGACACAACCAGCTTTCCCAGTTCTCCAGCTTTCCCAGTTCTCTAGCTTCCAGATGGCACATCAGGGAGCTTCTTGGTCTCCATAACCACATGAGTCCTTTCCTATTTGACATACATTATCTAATATATAAAAATATTTTCTATAATTTATAAATTTCATCTATTACATATTATATTAAAATTAGCTCTGTTTGTCCAGTTCTTTGTTCCACTACAAACCTTCTCCAAATTTTCCTAAATTTGTAGCCACATCTACCAGGGCTGATTATCTCACAGTGTCTATGTGCTCTATTACAAGACCAGTACAACCTCATCTTCAGTTAACTAAGGACATTTGCAAGGACTGCAGCACTACACGGGACTCTTAGGGGTTTTTCCTCCTGTGGTGCTAAATTTCGCTTCCTAGTTAGCTAACGTCTCAAATAAATTCTTTAAATTCTCTCCCTGTGCCCTTTCGTCATGATGGAGAGCTTACATTCCATAATATGCGACTTTGTCTCCCTGGAGAAATGTATTCATCAAATGGTTACCATATATCACTGATGTGAAGTTGCACTGCTTTTGCATTTTAATATCTTTTAAATTAGAATGCAGCTTATAGTCTATGGAAGTCATAATTTATTTGGCACTGTTTTTCCTTTTTTAGTGATATATATAATAATGGTATATCTATTATGAAGGATGTCTTAAGTACAACTAATATGGTATATAAAAATTTGATTCTAGACTCTTCCAGGACTGATAGAAGAAATAACTATTTGAAGACCAGCTCCATACTTTCAATAAAACTATTATGCATCACGAGTCGTATGGTTTCATATCTCTGAAACAAAACCACCACCATAAATCTGAGTTCCATGCTCAGGAGAGAACTTGTCTCTCCTGTCTGTCTGCCATGGCTCTCCCACCAGATAACCACCAGAATGGGCCACTGCAGCCATCCCTCTTACCCAAGAGAGCCGAGAAGCTCCGAGCTGAGGCCTGTGTTAAGCTGCAGAGCCTCTCTTCCCTTCTGCACCATCATTTGCAATTTTACCTTGTTTTAATTATGGAGAAGAGAATATATTCTTTTTCCTTTTCAGAAATAAGTGGTGCATAGCTACACAAATGATGGCATATTCAACTTTTCTAAAATAAACCGGTTCTGGATGGCACACCCTCCCACATCAGTTATTCTCACCCTTTCTTTTTGCCTGGACACACATTCAGCACCCTCCTGACAGTCACCTCTCATTGTCCTGTTGACCCAGGGTGAAGGGTAGGGCTGACAAAAGGTGACACATGGCTCAGAAGGACATCACACTCAGGACTGAGCCACAAGCTCCTTGTAATTCTAACTTACATCAGTCCCTGTTTTGAGCCATCTTTCTATGCCCAGGACAATGACTTGTGTGTGATAATGGCTCAACAAATTGTTCCTAAAAATAATACAAAATGAAGAATACAAAATTAGGCATAAACATTTGGGAAGACTATTAACAAGTAAATGACTCTGAAGTTCAAAATTCATTAGCCCCTAGGTGTGGCCATTTTTTGGCCAATGAGACATGATCGGAAGTGTTGTAGACTTCTGGAAAGTCTCCTTACAAAGAAAGAGCAGACCTCTCTTCTTTCTTTCCTCTAACTCACTGTCTAGAAGTCATCTATGATGGCTAGGGTTCCAGCAGCCATGTTGGGCCAAGACAATGAGGGTCAGAGCCAAGACAATAGAAAGAAAATCTAAGGAATCTGAGTCTCAATGACTATGAATCTCCTCCACCAATCCTAAGCTGCTTTCCTCCTTGACCTCATTTTTGTGAAAGAAAGAAGCTTTGGGTGTTCAAACCACCATCTGGGGTCTCTCTTACTATCAGCCAAAAATAGTTCATCACTGATATAGCATCATAAAAATGATCTGTTCCAGAAGGTCAGAGATCAGGGCAGGAATGGAGGTCATAACCCAGCCCAAGCCTGGAGGTTGGAAACACTCTAATCTTTGCTATGCTAGTTACGTCTTTTTCTTGCTCAGTGAACTTAAGAAACTCACTTAAGCTGTATTTACTCAAGTTTATTCACCAAAAAATAATAAGTAGAGCTCCCTCCTACAGAGTTATGATGGTGAAATGACATAAAAACAGGGAAGTATTTGGAAATGTAAAACCCTAAGCTTTGTTATAGTCGGTTGTAGCAGTGATGCCCAGAAAGATAATCCTTTCATCATCTCATTCCTGCTAAATGAGGTCAATTCTAGACCTTGTGTCCTGGACAGCAGTGTCAGCATTAAAAATTAAACCATAAATAGCAGTTAATAGGGCAACAGTTGTTCAGTTGGAAAATAGAAAGTAGATAAAAAGTCTTTGAATTATGAGGCAGTTGGAAAGAGTGATCAGCTGTTCCTTACATCCTCCAAGGAGGGAGGGTGGCATTTAAGAAGATGAGAATTTCTGAGCTGGGCACTGTCTTAAAGCTGGTTTCGCAGGAGCAGAACTGGTGAGACTGGAAGTCTCATGGAAGAGATTTCAGAAGGATGTAGAGGAAATGGGGAAGCAGGTTAGAGAGAGGACAGAGAGGTGTGAGTTCAGCCTGATCCACAGAAGCACGGGAGCATGAGCAGAACCACCGAGCTGTCCTACCTCAAGGCAAGGGGGTTGAGCCTTTAGAGGCCTGTGTCAGTCCCTAGTGCAGACCACCCCTGAGAGCACCGGAACCATTTACCATGTGTCCATTTGAATGGATTAAGAAATACCTAGCAAGTTAGTAAGCACAGCTCTGGGGGTCTGTGGGTGACTGACATGTAGGCCAGCAAACTGAAGGATGAAGACCTGCCCCGGAAGTGGGCAGCCCAACCAATAGGCTTGTAGTCTGAATGGAATAATAAAGGAAAGAAGCAACAAGTGTCCTCTTTTTGGAGGAGCTCATCTTCACCGTTACCTTTGACCCTTAGTCTCCAGTTTCCTCAGCCTCTCATCATAGGCTCACAGAGGTGCACCTCCAGTGAGCTCCAGGTCTTGGACTGGCTCTGCATCCCTCATCTCTCTTGTTCTGCAGCTTCCATCTTTTTGTGCTGAGCAGCTACTAAACCCTCTGGCTCTCTGGTGTGCAGATGGCCATTATGAACTCTCCTGCCTCGAATCATCTAAGCCTTCCTAAAAATCCCCTTGCATAAGTATGCATCTATTTTCCATTGATTCTGTTCATCTAGAAAACCCTAACACAGAAGGGAAGGGGAACACAGTCTAAGAGTCTATGGGGATAGAGGCTCCCACCAACCAAGCACAATTATGCAGTTGAAGTTTGACTGCGGCCAACGCTCATGCCAGAGGTGTGAGAATTCACTGTCCCAATAAAGGGGAGCAAGCGGTGCATCCCCAGTGCCACTATGGGGACAGAACATTGAAGCACCAGAGGGTTATGAGGAAACTTCAGACCACCTCTCTGGAGTTCTCACTTGTCTGGCAGAGTCAAAATAAATACCATGAAAAGATGTGTGAATGAGACACCTTTACCAAAGACTATGTGGCTCTGTGGATCTGGTTTCCTGCCTCCTGTGGATTCACCTGGAAACTTGGCAGAAACAGAATGATGGGGATCTAAGAGCTCCACCGGAAGAGTGTACACACATAGTCAGAGAGAGAGAGAGAGAGAGAGAGAGAGAGAGAGAGAGAGAGAGATGGGCTAAAACAAACTTTTCTCAATTCCTTATTCTTCTTTCTCCCAGAATTAGTGACCACTAGCAGAGGTGGTTTGGAATAATCATTAAAAATGCAAGATCTAGGGCTGGAGATTTAACTCAGTGGTTCTGCCACCTTCCTCTCAAGCGCAAGGTCCCAAGTTCAATCCCCGGTACCAATAATAAGAAAATAAATAAAAATGCAAGGTCTACCCAGGGACCTCAGGATTTTATCTCACTGATGCAGTGTGAACAGATGTGATTGTCTTTGATGCAAAAGGTTAAGAACTGTGTGTAGCTCCCCTAATATCTGTCTCTTCCCCCTTCCTATAGCTGAAAGGGGAAGATTCTAAACCCCTAGAGGAGGGCAGAGGCATAAGCTAGAAGGAACCTAGGTTCCCACCCAGGATGACTCAAAAAAGACTGACATGAATAGGAGGTAAGCTTTTTATTATGCTGAAGCACTGAGCTTTGGAGATGTGTTAAAATGGCTAGTGTGATCCTAACTCATACATCTCTAAATGTCTACTTTAATGTTGCCTTAAGATTAAGGTGACAGGTATAAAGAATGTTAAGTCTTATTGCCCATCAGCTTCCCTGCCAAACTACCACAAAAATGAACATAAAGTCTGTGTAAAGACAATATGCAAATCTACCTGAAAGACAAATTCCCCATCCCCTCCTTAAAATCTGACATACAGAAACTGTACTACCGTTTAGCCCAGTGTTTGCCAGACAATAAGCATGTAAGGTTATTAGTTATGAGTATCCACAAAGAAGAGAGATATAGTATTTTTATGGAAACAGTAATAAAAAACCATCATTACTATGTGTTAGACATTGCACTGAAGCCTTGGATACATTATTAGTTTAATTCTAATCATAAACCAATTTAAATATAGACATTACTACCCCCTTTTGCAGATAAGAAAATGGAGATTCATGAAGGTTAAATTAGTGAGTGTAAGTTGCTTAGTTACTGAGTGTCAGGAAAGGTATCTGAATCCAGGTCTGTTCAGCCCCAAAGCCTGTGCCCTTTCCTCTGCTATGTACGGGGCTCCAGGGCTCCTCTCAGACACCAAAGGCCCCAGTGGCTAGGGGCGATTTAATCATCACAAAGCAATAACCAGTGCTCCTTGTTGGATTTTTTTTATCCCTTGGAATCAGCAGGCCAAATAGAAAGCAAGAAGTCCCAGAGGAAAGGTTTTGAATATTTGTTTTTCTTTTCAGTTATACTCTAGGAAGTGCAATCAAAAAGTAAATGTGTTTACATTTTTTTAATGATTACAGTGCAAGACACCTTGCAGTAACACCCTTCAAAATACGTCCCCTCACTTTGAACAGACGTGGCCTGTCATTCCGCCCACTTTCTGAAGCAGCTCTGGAAGTCTTCTTTCCTGAGAATCTGTTCTTCCACTGTCATGGCTACCTCAATGTCTTGAGACAATTCAAAAAGTTTACCTTCCGTGATCCTTTCGACTCTGGGGAGGAGGCAGAAGCCATACGGTACCAGATCTGGTGAATAAGGTGGATGGGGACACACCGTAAGGTTACGAGCCTGCCTTTCCATGGGATGGCACTGGACACCAGCATTCATATTTTTGATCCCACCTCCCTAAAGACACTCATGAAAGAGCACTTCCAGAACTGCTTCAGAAAGTGGCAAGAACAATGGGATAAGCGTGTCTGAAGCAATGGGGAGTGTATTGGGGAGGGAGTGTTAATGTTTTCTACTGTAATAGAATTTTTAAAATTTATAAATATTCACCATATTTTCCAACTATCCCTTGTAGGTCACCCCACTACATCATTTCTTTATCTTATCTTAACTTCAACATTTCTTCATCTCTTCATATCCGAAATTGTCACATTGTGGGAGGAAAGGACCAAACCTTTATAAAGGGAAAGATGAAAGGATTTAGTGATTTTGCCCCCAGATAGGAGACATTGTCTGTAGAGTTCCCCTTGGCTTCTTGTGTGAGCTCTTGGTGTTGTGTGACTTACACATCCACCATGAGGGCCAAGAGCACGACTTCTGCAACTTCTGCAAAACATCTCTGCACAGGAAGCTGACCTGGCCATGCCCTTGGGCCATCTCAGTCACTCAGGTGAAAATAAAATTGTACTGATGCTTTCTGTCACCCCAGGAAAGGGAAAAGGTTGTTTCAGAGGGACACGCTTCTTCCAGAGCACAGGGCACCTGGCTGATGTCCACCAGGGTTTTACATTCCAGTCATTCTTACCTTTCAACCTTTTCTTACCTGCTACTCTGTAGAAGAATATTTTTGTCAGTAATTCGCTCTTGGCAATAAATTCTGATCTCGTTCTTTGTAGCAACTCATGGCAAGAGAAACAAGGACAGCGGCATTGCCACTTGTATCCCATATCTTGATTTATTTCTCTACAGCCTGGGGGAATCTCTGGGTTTTAGTGAATCCAAGGAAGACCAGAATGACTGGAGCTGTTCTTCCTGCAATCTTCCAGGGGACAGGTAAGGAGGATTTCCTTTCTGCAGGAATCTTGGAGACTGGAGCAAACAAGCCCCCCCCCCCACTATGGACTGAAAGACAAGAAAAAGAATCATCTGAATCTAGAAGTGGCTTGGAAGCCTGGTAGACAGGCTAAGAAGGAAAAGCCAGTCTGGACCTCTGAATCTGCTGCACTGGCTCCATCTCGCAGCTGCCCTACATCTTCTTTATTGCACCAAGAACCTGATAAGCTTTGTATTTGTTGACTGAACAGCTGGGATCCATCCAGTGCCTGCTCATCCAGATCTGACAGTCTCTGCCCACCAGAGCCCCCCGCTGTTTCCCGCACTCCCTCTCTTGAAAGCTCTGCCCAGACTAAGTACAAATTGGTGATTTTAAATCCTGTGCTTCCTGGACATACTGCGTCTTCCATTCTTGGAAGAAACAGATGACTCACTCCACTTTCCTTCACTGGAGACACAGCTCTGAGGCCCTTGTAGCTCCAGAACCATTAGTCGACAAGGCAAGGTCAAACTACAGCGTCCTGGGCTCCATATGCTTTCCTGATCCAGGTGGAGCTTTCCAGTCTGCTAGGGTTTCACAAACAATGCATCTTTTCCGTTACTTTGGGCTATACTGATGGGTCATATTTTTCTCTACCATTTCTCATTCCCTCGATTCCCAAACCCCTGTGCAGAGTTGCTACAGTGTCTCCTGTGACAAGTGACAAACTGTACTTCTAGGTACCAGAAGACCTCAGGGTCTTAGGAAGCCAGTTCTTCTTGTCTAGTGTTGCCCTAGTGGCTTTGCCTGAAGAGCCAAATATTTCCAAAACTGGCTTGATCCACAGGATGGTTAAGCCGATCTTCTATCCTCTATAAACCATAGCTTAATTGGAGGTTTTAAACTGCCTGGCTGCTCAGGCAGGGTGGAATATTCCAGAAGAAGCCACATAAGTGTAGACAGAGGGTCAACACAGTGAATTCGCCTTGTGGTGAAAGGGCTGTTTTCCTGACAGCCCAGGCCAACCAGAAATGTAGGCAAACATCCTCTGGCTGAAGAAGAGCAATGGTATCTTGAAATTGTCTCACTTCCAAAAACTCCAGAGAACAAAGGGTACTTAACATATATGTCATCTCTGTTTCACAGATTTTTTAAAATGAGAAGCTATGTTTTCAAGGGTCTGGACACCATCCCCTGAGACCACCCAAGTCTAAGCTATCCCTGTCTCACCTGGATTGGTGTTACATCTGCCCTCTCAGCTCCTGACTTCCAGCCACCTGTCCCACAGCTGCCAGCTTCCATCTGCCAGTGGCCAGTTTCATCATGTTCGACTCTGGCTAAATCTGTCAGAGGCTCTGCTTACTTAACTGAGCAGAAGTCCCTGGGCCTGGTCCAAGGCCTGCCATGAAGTAGACCTGATTTGCACTTCTAAACTGTGCCTGTTCTCTGGCACTGGCTTTTCTGCTGTCCCTCCTTGTTTCTCATGGATAGCACCCAGCCCCTTCTGCTATTAGGATCCCGCCATCGCTCAGGACCAAACCCAATGGCACTTCCTCAGGAAGTCTACCCTGATCCTTCTAGACAAACACACTTCCTTCTGACGTCAGTGTGGACACACCATTTCCTGTTCTGCTCCCTGTCACCCTGTGGGCTTGTCTTGCCTTCTCTTTGAGGGCAGTTTCTCTATTTGTCTTGTATCTCCTGCAGCATCTAACACTGTGTCTTGCACTTAGTAATTGCTCTATAAATTGTCTTCGAACAAATTTGGAGGTAGAGCAAGTACCTTTCTGAGTATACACACTGAAATACTATCTTTCCAAATATATTCTATTCTATGTTCAGAAATCATAACACCCATTTCCAAAATGACATCAAGGTGGAATATTTGTGCTGATCCATTTTTAGAACAGTTATCTGCTTTTTATCAGATTTTAAGAAGCATAGAGATCTGCAGAAAGCAGAGTATAACTGGGCCTAGCAACTGCTCAGAAATGTCAAGGGCTTTGGAGTTAGGTTTGAATCCCAGTTCTATTACTTGCTCCCTGAGTGATATTGAGCAAGTTCCTTTACCTCCCTGAACCTCAGTTTCTCATCTGCAAAACAGAAACTACCTCTTTCACAGTTTATTTATGAGAATAAAATTAGTGTCTAGTACATAGTAGATAAATCCTATTTCTTGTCTTCCTTCTATAGTAAATTAGTTTCCATCACTGTTATGATCTTACCCATTTTTTATTTAAAAATGCTAAATCTTTTAACAAGTATATATGGAGTACTTGGTATTACCCATAATACTGCCAGGGAGGAAAAGGAGTGTGGGATAGAGATAGCATAGAGATAGCAACACAAAAACGGAACACAACAAAACGGTAATTTAATTGACTGAGGGTATTAGCACACAAGGACATGAATTGAATTGCACCATATCATGCATCCCATGAACGTTAAAAGGTGAAAGCGAGGCCGCGGATCTAGCTCAGTGGTGCCGGCGCCTGCCTGGCAAGCACAAGGTCCTGAGTTCGATCCCCGGTACCAGAAAAAAAAAGGTGAAAGAGGTTTACTTAAATCAAAGAGAGATGCAGTAACCGCTCTTTATCCTTGGTTTTACTTTCTGTGGTTTCACTTACTTGTGGTCAACCAGAATCCAAAAATATTAAAAGGAAAATTCCAGAAATAAACAGTTCAGGCATTTTAAATTGTGTTCCATTCTGAAGAGCATCATGAACTCTTTCTCCTGTCCAGGATCCAAACCATCCTTTTGTCTGGTGTATCCATACTGGGTAAGCTACCCACAATTACTCATCTAGGAGCCTTCTCAATTATCAGATTGACTGTCACACAATTGCAGTACTTGTGTGCAAGTAACAGTTATTTTACTTAATAATGACCCCAAAATGCAACAGCAGCAATGCTGGCAACTCAAATATATCAAAGACAAGTCTTAGAGTGCTTCCCTTAAGTAAAAATGTGATACTTCATCATAGGTAGGTATATATGGGGAGAAACTTAGCCAGGTGTCATGCACATCTATAACCCCAGCACTCTGGGAGGCTGACACAGGAGGATTCCAAATTCCAGCCCACCCCAGGCAACTTAGTGACTTAGTGAGGCCCTGTGTCAAAATTTTAAGGGCGGGGCGGGGGGTGCTCAACACAAAGGCCCTATGTTCCATCTCCAGCACTGAGAAAAAGCAAGGGGGTATAGTTAGTACAATCTGGTATTCTCTGAGGTTGCAGGTGTCCACTGGGAATCCTGGAACACATCCCCAGCAGATAAGGGGGCACTGCTGCATAAGGACACCCTGTAAGCCTCACTGCCGAGGCCTCACCTCCCTCAAGGCTGCTGCCAGTCCAATGCCATGTGACCCACCTGAAACAGCATCAGGTGTACTTCTGCCTTAGACCCTGAGCTTTCTGAAATAGGACACTTCAGTTTTCTCCGAAATCTGCATGTAGAAGAAATAAAGAGAGCTGCAAGCATCCAGATGACCTCTTCTCCACCTTAGTGTTTTTTATTTATTTGTTTTGAAGTATGGAGTTTAAACACAGGGCCTCGGACTTGCCAGACAAGCTCTGTCACCGAGCTACAGCGCCTCCACCTCAGCTTCTCACACCTTGAGTTTACTTGTTTGTTTTATACACATCGCCACAGCCTCAATTCCCCCAAATGCACACACTTTTTCCTGAGACCAACTTATATTCTCAAGTAAACCAATTTATAACATACATTTTTAACTATTCAAGTACAATTTCTGAAAAATGGTGAGATAACATGGACAAATATTTTTAAAATTTTTTTAAAGTTTCAAGTTTTTTTGTGTGTTTTTTGTAGTACTAGATAGTGAACCTAAGGCCTTCACACTGAGCTACATTCCCAGTCTTTCTAAATTTTGTTTGCTCGCTTGTTTTCTTTTATGATAGGGTCTTGCTAATTTGCTAAGTTGCCTGGGCTGGGCTTGAACTGGGGATCCTCCTGCCCCAGCCTCCCAGAGTGCTGGGATTATAAACATTATAGATATGTGTCACCATACGTGGCTTGTTTTGTTTTTAAGTGTAGTAAAATGTCGTAACATAGCTAGGCACAGTGGCGCAAAAAAAATGTACATGACATAAAATGTACCATTTAACTAGAAAAGATAATTCCCTAAAAGGGTTATACAAGTAGCTATAAGCTCACTACAAGATGCTCAACATGAAGAGATGCTCAACATGAAGAGATGCTCAACATGACTAAATCAGAGAAATTTGAATCACAGCCACAATGAGATACAAATTAGAATGGCCACCACCAATAAAACCCCACAGAAAATAGCAAGTGTTAGTGAGGATATGGAGAAATTGGACTCCTTGTACACTGCTGGTGAGAGTGTAAAATGCTGCAGCCACTGTGGAAAACGTACAAATAGAATTACCACCCGAAGACCTGGAAGCAGGGACAGGGAGAGACCTTTGTACACTCATGAGCAGGTAACATTGTTCACAAGAGCTAAAAGCCACAAGCAAACCAAGTGCCCAATGTGAATAAACAGTGTGGCATCTACTTATTCTCAGGGCCCAGAGCACAATACCCACGAGAAAAGGGCATTTTTGGCAGGCTAAGTATTTGACCTAATAGAAAAACTTGTGTTGCCTCTACTCACCCAAGGGCAGGGAGAGATGTTCTGGAATTCATTTATCTGCATTAAGCCCAGACTGGAAGTCTCCATCTCCTCCCTGAAATCCCATTATCTATCTCAGGAAGGAATGACCACTGTAACCACACAGACTTCCTGGCAAGATGATGTCTGTCCCTTCGGCTCACACAAATCCCAAAGAGAAAATTTTTAATTGTACTTTATATTTTATTTATTTTTACTTTTAAATTATCAGTGCACATTAACTATACAGAACACTGGGTTATATGGTGATATTGCCACACATGAATACTTTGACCACATCCATTCCCTATTTCCCTCCCTTACTCTCTTCTCCCTCCCCTCCCGTCCCTAGAGAATCTTTTTACAAGCCAGTCTATCTCCAGTGACCCTCCATCCCTCCAATAGTCATTCCCAACCTCTCACAATTACCTACATTTTTCCATTCTCCCCCTCCCCTAGAAAAAGAGATATGTAAAGCTTTTGAATGGTGATGGGCTAGGGGGAAACAGACTTCTGTGATTTTCCCCCTGTTGTGATTTTTCTCCTCTTGTACATGGAGCGATCTGAATGCCCTTCCTCCTGTTTAATTTTGTCAGTTTATTCCAGGGAACCTTCCGAAGGAGAGGGGAATTTCCCTTGGTCACTACAATACAATGGATTCTTAAAAAGAAAGGAACTCTGATGTGTGGTTCAATATGGATAAGCCTTGAAGACATTATGGTAAGTGAGATGAGCCAGCACAAAAGGACAAACACCGAGTGATTCCACCTGTATGAGGTACTTAGGACCACAGTTACCACCACCCATCCCCAGAATTCTGTCGTGCTCCCCAACCAAACCCTCGTACTTATTAAACCATAACTCCTGTTCCTCTCTTCCTCCTGTCCTTGTTATCCACCATTCTACTTTCCATCTCAATGAAGTTGACTATGCCAGAAGCCTCACACAAGTGGAATATTTGTCCTTTCGTGCCTGACTTGTTTCATCTAGTACAATGCTTTCAAAATGTATTAAGTTTTAGCACATATATGAATTTCATTCCTTTTCTTTTTTGTAGTGCTGGGGATCAAACCTGGAGACTTGCACATGCTAAGCAGGCACTCTACCACTGAGCTACACCCCTAGCTCTGAATTTCATCCCTTATTAAGGTTACACAATATCCCATTGTATGTGTATACCACAATGTGTTTAACCATGCATTTGTCGGTGGGCATTGGGTTGTTTCAGATATATTTTTTTAAAGACAAGGATATTCAGTATTGTCTGAGAGTTTTACAGTATGCATCATGAAGTCTTACTGATGGAGTGGGGAGCTACTTTGTTTCAGTGCCAGGGAGCCAATGGCTCCTCTTTTCTGCATGGCTTTGGAGGTCTTCTGTGATCCCACAAGAATGCTGTAAGAAAAGGGGATGATGGGAGGCTCTTTCCATGCTTTAGTCTTTGGCCAACCCTGGATTTTTTAAGTGGTATCTCTAAGTGGCCACTCGGCATCCACACAGCTAGTGGGAATACTGTCCTGATGGAAAAGATGCCAATGTGAATGGCTTACGTCAACAGCCGTCTACACCCAGAGACCCATTCTGCATAACCCAAAGAAGCCCCAGTCACCGAGACAGATTTGCAGTGAGGCTGACTCAGGCCAATGAGATATGGAGCCTGCTGTTCAGTCAGGGAAAGCTTCCTCTTTATACTGGAACTTATGGTACATAGAAGCTGGGTGTGGCTGCATGAGCTGAGCAAGAGCATGCTCTGCACAGAATACGCTGACCTCACTGCTGTCCCAGATTCAGCCCCATCAGTGAAAGTTTTCCACAACCCAAACAACAGCCAGCACAGTGGGTGGCATCTTGGGTGGGGTTCCAATGAATTCCTTCTTCTTTCCTGCTCAGTTAAATTGTCCCATATTTGTGGAGTATCTACTATACCAGCTCCAGGAATCCTTCTGGTCACCAGGGCTACAGAAGTGAATAAGACAGACGAGGTCCAGTTACTTGAGAGATGTGTTCAAGAGGCCCAGAGAAGGAGGACAGCTGAAATGCACAGAATGAGCAGGGAACAGGTGGTGAGGCAGGCCGGGCCTGCAGGCTGTGGGAGGGCTCTGGCCAGTAATGGGAAGCCACAGGAAGATGACAAGAGAGATAATGATCTGAATTACATCTTTCAAAGAGTCCTCAGGCAGCAGCTGTGGAGTGGGAAATGGGTTCTGTGAGTGTCCTCTTTCTTTGTCCTTTCAGAATAGCACAGGACGGGGAGTGAGAGCTCAGCATCACCTCTCCCTTCCTCTTCAACTCGAGATTATCTCGGGAGAAACAAACTTGTATTCGCTGTCTTCTGTAGGCCACTGGATGTCTTTCATCTTACCTAAATAGGTCTACCCAATCCTAACTCTTAAAGTCTCATTTTTGGCTGTTTATACAATCCCAGACACTGGGAGCCATCAGGCTGTGCTTCTTGGCTTTGGTCTCTAATTTCTCGCTCAAATCCTCGGCACTGAACACCAGCCCATACTTAATAGGTGCTCAGTAAACACCGAGCAGGGGGAGATACAGCACCAGAGCTCTCTTGTTGATTTCAGACCTTGTTAGTCATGGGGCCTTAGAGAAAGCTGGAATGTGAATTTCACTGTGCAAACTGGCCTTGCCTGGTGTGAGTGCCTGGGATAGAGAGGGATGCCCACCTGACTCTGCCTCTGTCTACCTCACCTGGGAACATGCAATCTTTTTGTTTGTTTGTTTGTTTGTTTGTTTGTTTGTTCGTTCTGAAAGTACTGACTCACAGTCTCTGGGAGTCCACGATTTTTATCCTTCTGCAGCAGAAAGAGGAAAGAGAGCAGCCGGGAGCATTTGGAGGAAAGCCAAGCCTGAGACCCAGGTGAGGGCTTCTTGGCCTGGCTCCTGGTCACACCCTCCTGGACCCGCTTTGTTACTCCTCTCATGCTTGACCCAACTCACATCCCTTGCGATTATGCATTCAATACATCTTCCTTACCACAACAAAATCAGCAACCAAGTCTGCCTCTTTCTCCTGAGGGCACAATAAAAGTCAGGTTTAAAAAAATGAAGGATTGAATCGACCTTTTCATGCAAAGAGGAAAGAGATTACCAAATAGAATTGGACACCGTTTGCATGGGGAAATCCCTTTGCACGTAGTAAAGGAAATTGTTATATTGATAAATAAGATTATTCAGCTTTGGAGGCGCCCGGGCAAGGCTCTCCTTCCTGAGCTGGCATCTTTAGCTACATCTGCATCTTGCCCTATAAGCACGGTTATCAGGAGCTCCAAGCAATGCTGATGGATTTCAATAACCCCTTAAGGAACTAAAAACAAGGAGTAGGGGTAAAGGGAACAGGATATCCAAAGGCTGTGCACAGATCAGACGAGGTGAATTTGGACTCATCCCAGCACAGGGCTGCAGGCAAGGGCGCTGCACCAAGCAGAGCCGGCCTGGCCCAGGCGGCGCTGGAGGGGGCGCGCCCAGCGGGGAGCTGGCGCGGGGGAAGCGCGCCCCCTGCCGGGGGTGAAGGAATACGCCCCGCACGCGCAGCCGCTGCCGGCCAGTGGGTCGCCAAGCTCGCAAGCAGATGTCTCCTCCTTGCAGGGGGAAGGGTGGCCGATCTGGAGAACCGACTCAGACCCCCGCCCAGGCGATGTCCCTCACAAGCACGTTCTGGTCCCTCTCCTTCAGCCCCGAACTTCCCCTGGCAGGAGGAGAAAGACTGAAGTTCACTGCAGAAGCTGACCCAGGAAACTGAGTGCACCCGAGATCCGGGTCCCTGACGTCCGAAGAAAGAGATTGTTTGGGACCAGTGGCCGAGCCTTCTTTTGGCCGGGTCACCTCCCCCATCCCAGGTGATGGAGCCCAGGGCCAGGGTCCCTGGGTAGGAGCTGAGGCTGCAGCTGGTGGGGGTGGAGGGACCCGGGGCACCCCACTGGGACCCCACACCCTGTAGGCCAAGCGCAGGGGCTGCAGGGGGCGCTGTTTCCCGCCCCCACGTGAGCCTCCGGCCAAAGGAGCCTTGGACGCCGGGAGGCCGGGCTCCACGGTCAGGCGGCCCCAGCCACAGCGGCTCCTGGCTGTGGGGTCCGCTTTCGGATCCAGCCGGTGTCTGCAGAGGAGCCACAGAAATCAGTCGCTGGGGCCCATCACCCGGCTCGCCCCCCCCCCCCCGACGGGCGGAAAGGCTGAGGACCTGGTGTCTTTATTGGATCTCCAGTGACACCTAGTGGCCCGTCCGCCTCAGCGGCACGGCGAGGTGAGCGGCAGGCCGGCCCGCGGCCAGGTGCCCTCTGCCCTGCGTCCTGGGACTTAGGGCAGCGCGCTGTCGCCCATCAATAGCCCCTGCGTGTGATGCCGGGAAGGTCAGTTTGGAGCTGCGATAAAACTCCTGTGTCGGCTCGGTCCCGGGTGGCGGGGTTTGGGGAAGGTGATTTGACTCTGAACTCATCTGTCTCCCCGCCACAGCCAAGTGACCTCTGAATCCGCGGGCCCAAACCAAGCTTTCTTCCTTCACAGTGCTTTGCCGAGGTATTCTGCGGCAGCTATGGAAAGCTAAGACCACAGCGACACTAATGGAAACCTTCCTGTCTGGAGAGCTTGCCAGGGGACATAGCTCACTCAGGCAGCAGGCGTGTACCGAGCCAGGTGCTCTTCAGGCACGGGGGTGCCCAGGTGCAGAGGCCTGGCTCCTGCTCGCAAGCGCCTCGCGGCCCAGCTCGGAGAGACGGCCGATACGAAGTAGTCTCGTTCCGTGGGCAAAGGCTAAGGTGTTCAGTGCTGCCGGTGCAGGTGTGGAGGAAAGAAAGGAGCCACCTGGAGCAGAGTTTTGAAGATCAGATGATGTGGTGAAGCAGGCCAGTGCGGGGAACCTCTGGTCTGCCATCTTGAATCTCTGCTTCGTGTGGTAGGTTAAATAAGATGGACTCCAACCCGCAGTGGGCATACACCTTCTCCCAGTTATTCAACTAGTTAAAATGCTACTGGAAGAAAATTGACAGATGTAATTAAGGTTCCCAAATCAGTTGATCTTAAAATAGGGCAATTATCTTGGGTGGGGCGCAACCATTTCTGGAACATTGATAAGGGGCTGGGCTTCTTCTGATCTAAGAAATTTGAAGAGTGAATCCTTGGCAAGATTTTCCCGTAATGGCTTGAGAGATGAAGGGGCCCATGTGGCAAGGAGTGCAGGCAGTCTCTAGGAGCTGAGAACAACCCCTAGGTGATAGCTAGCAAAGAAACAGGTCTACAGTCTGCCGACTGCAAGAAAACTGGATTCTCCAACCATTGGTGAGCTTGCTCTGCGTGACAACATGTCCCAGCTGACACTTGGATTTTAGCTTTGTGGCACCATGAATAGAGGACCCAGCATGTTGTGCCCAGACTTCTGGCCTATAAAACTGGGAGCTTCTGGGTAGGTATAATTGTAAGCCTCTAACTTTATAATGTGTTAGGAAGTCATAGAAAACCGATATAAATGGCAGTGGGAAAGAGGGGAGGTCAGATGACAAAGGGCCAGAGGCCTAAAGAAGCAAGGAGCATTTGGAGAACCAAAGTCATTTGATGTGGGACCATGGGAGCCAGAGAGACCGTAAAACATGAATTGAGGTGGGTATTTAGCTCACTGGCTCCATGCCTGCCTCACAAGCACAAGCTCTTGAGTTCAATTCCCAGTGCCCAAAAACACTTCCAAAAAACTAAACATGAATTGAGAACTTGGCTTTGGATGGAAGAACTTGTCCCCTTTGGCTACTTAATAGTTCTCTGTACTCTAGTTTCTCAAGGGTAAATGGGTATTAACAGTAGTTAAGACAGCATTGTGTTGGTGGGATACACGTATACAGAGGGTTCTACACAGTTTTGTGGCATTGTGTTCAAATGTGTTAGGGAGTAACAGTAATAGTGATTAATCATGCAAAGACAGGCTGGAATAGGAGAAACTAGGTAACGTGGAATTTTCTTTTCCTTTTTTTCAGTACATGTTAGTAGTACATAATGTTTACACACCTTGTGGGGAATTGGTACACGTACATAATACATTTTGATTCCTTTTTTTTCATCCCCCTTCCCTTCCCTCCCTTACCCCTCCATCCACCACTTGATCATCTCGCTCTTTTTTGGTACATGTTTACAGTACATAATGCTTACATTCCTGTGTGGATTTGGTTCACATACATAACGCATCTTAATTTCTTTCTTCATCCTGTTCCCCTCTCTTTTCCTTCCATCTCTTTCTTGATCCCTTTCCCCTTTAAGAAAGATCTATCTCCATACTTCCTATTTCTTTTATTTTGCTCTTTATTTATATTTTTGGTTTCTCATATAAGAGAAACCATGTGATATTTAAGCTTGTGTGTGATCTAGTTCACTTAATATTATGGTCTCAAAGTGTATCCATTTTCCTACAAATGACTCAAGTTTGTAATTCTTTATGGGAGAATAGTACTCTAGTGTGTGGAAATACCACATTTTTCTTGTCCATTCATCTGCTGATGCGTATATAGACTGCTTCCAAAATTTGGCTATTATGAATTGTCCTGCTCTAAACAAGGGTATGCATGTGTTGCTATAATATGTGGCTTTTTTACAGAGTGGTCTAGGGACTACCTACCCTGGAGCCACCTGGAGAGCTTGTTAGAAATGCAGCTATCTGGACCTGATGTTGGGCTTGCAAATCAGATTCTTGCCACATGGTCCCTTCATCCACACTTTTAAGAAGCTTTCAAAGTGGTTTTATGAGAACTACTGAGCAAGAGAGAAGGCTATAAGTGGCTCATTGCTATAGTGCAGGTGAGAGTGGCTGATGGAATAAACCAGGGTATTGGCAGTGAGAAGAGAGAGGGGATGTGGTGGACTAGAACCCGTGGAGACTGAACAGCTAACAGGACAGGGAAAGTGACAAGGAGGAGGGCAGAGTGGACTGGGATCATTATGAAGAGGAGGGTGGGAAGGTGTATGGTGACTCAGGTTGGGTCATGACAATCAGACATCCGTGAGACATCCAAGTGGAAACCCACATAGGCTAAAATTCAGGAGTTCTGTTGGGGCTGGAAATACAGTTTTGAACATCCATGAGTACATGAAGTCAAAGGATGATGTCAAGAACAGAACCTGAAATGTACCAGCATGGGTGCAGGAGTCTAGGAGAATAGAGGGAGTTATCAGAAAGGTGAGCTGGGTGCTGGATGAAAAAGAGTCTAGGGAAGTGGCTGCCAGCAGTGTCCCCAGCCTTGGAGCAGTCCGAGTGGAGGGAGTCTGAACACATCCCTGAGATCTAGCAGATCAGTGGTGGGATCAGCAGGGCTTGGTCCAAAGAGTGAGGAGGGAGAAGGCAGACTAGCCTGGGCATGAACAGGAAGCACGAAGTGGGGTCGCTCTTCAGAAACAAGGTGAGGATTGGCTGGACCAAGCTATACCCAATCCTTACCATCTCATTCCATGGTGCAAACCTAGACACATGACCCACAAATGTAGCTGATGGAGCAGCCATGTGCTGCCCAACTGGGCTGTGAAGGGGAAGGGGCAGTGGTAAGGCTCTTAAAGGAAGAAGAGGCATCCACATGCCAAAGGCCAAGGTGTAGATAGGTTCAAAAGCATCTGGCCAGACTCCTGAGACAATGAAACAGAGATGGATGCTGGGTCCATCTCTGTGGGAACCTAGCTGTGGAGGGACCTGTGGGCCCAAGGTTTGTCCAGCTGTGTGGAGGCTGAGCTGGGATTAAAGAACACAAACCCTGTGTGGAAGAACCGAAAGACTTTGGGGAGAGCTTCTCAAGTATTCTTTGAACCTCAGTTAGCTCGACTGTATGATGGGAATAATAGTCGTGTCTGCTTAAGAACCTTCCCTGTGGCCAGCACACAGGAAGTGCTAATAAATGGCAGCTGCCAAGAGGATTATGGCTACTACTGTTTTATAAGTCAGATAATGGACATCTCTGTTCAGAACCCTCTACTAATTTTTCTGTCTCACAGTAGACAAAGCTAAAGGCCTTGCCTGTGACTGTGAGGTTGTGCGTGATCTGCCTGACCTTCACTCACTTGCTGGGTTCTTGATGCTCCAGCCACACAGGTCCTGGTGCAGCTCACGTGCATCAGGCTTGGCCCTTGCTATCCCTTAACTTGCAACACTCTTATCCTTGCCATCCCTGTAGTTCATTGCCTGTCCTCCTTCAGGACATTGCTCAAGTGTCACCTTCTCAGGGAGATCCTCCTTGACCTCTCCAATTGCGACTAGTCCTGCCCTTCCTCCACCCCAGCACCCCTACCTGTTCCCTGCTTTATTCTACCCCTCAGCACTCCCCACCATAGCCATGCTGTAGGTTTTACTATCTAATTTTCTACTGCCCACCTCTCCTGCTTGTCTTTGTCCACCATGTTCTCCCCAAAGCCACAGTGGTGCAAATATTTGGCACTCAACAAATCTGTCATGCACTAGGGTCTTGACTTGAATGTCACCTCTTCGGGGAGATCCACTTGCCTTCTACCTAGCATACCCCCTCATTGTTCTGTGCTCCCTCATCTGCTCTGCTTCTTTTTATAGGATTTATCTACATCTCATTTCTGCATTATCTCTTCCTGTATTGTTTGTCTCCCCTTCTAGGTCAGCAAGGATTTTGTTTACTTCACTGCTATATCCCAAGGGCCTATAATGGCACCAGGTACCACACAGGAATTGATGCATATTTGTTGAATGACTGCATCATCATCATTATTTACTATTGTTAATAATTGTGGCATTGAAAATTAGACAAGGAGCAGTTGCCCGGTAGAGGAGAGTAAAGCAAGGCAAGGAGAGGACAATCCTAAATGGATTACCCAGTGGAAGCTTCTAGAGGGAACTAGAAACCTCTTCCCTGCTCCGAGCCTGGACCAATCCCCATGCCAGTCACTGAAAGCACCTGGCGACCACACCAGAGCAGCCACTGAGGAATTTTCTTGCTCTGGAAATGTTTGTGTTGTAGATGCACAGGAACTTCCTGGAATTTTGGAAAGAGCAGCATTACTCCCTACATCTGGCCAATCTCTCCTTGGATGGGTAGAAACAACACTTCATTTTCAAAGTGAAATTCAGTACCCAAGGCAAGCTCTGGGCCATCTGCTCAGGAGAGGAGAGGAAACAGCCCAGATGCCGGAACAACACTGCCTAGTCCAAATCTGGGCTCCAACACCTACTCAAGTAGGGTCTCTGTGTCAAGTTTCCTGACCTGTAAATGAGAATAATAATGATACCCACTTCGTGAGATTGTCAAGAGGACAGCGATACACCTAGATATCGCAGTTCCCACAGACTGATGCAAAGGTAATATCTGCACATACAGGGCATCACCTCACAGGAAAGGAACCCTGAGTTTAGGGAACCCAAATATTTTATAATGGGCCATGAACATGGCTCCCTTTTTTCCTAGAATGGAAAACTATCTCTGTCTTCTAAGGCTGTTTGCTAACAAACATCTTTGACAACATAGTCTAGAATGAAGACAATCAGCTCATAAGTTGTGCAGAAATATGAGAGAATTATGGAGAACTAGATCCCAAGAACATGTGGTCAAAACTATTATTATTACTAAGGAAAAAATGAACCCATACCACATAACTTTACTTCTTTTAGTGACTCTGAAATTGAGAGAGATTAGAGAAAAATTGGACATGGACTAAAGGAAAGTTACAAAGACTAATGGCAAGTCAAGGAATTTGAGTCAATTCTCAGTGCCTAGACTACCAAATGCATTTCTCAAATGGGTTTCCAGAAAAACTGCTGTCAGCAATTGATTATGATATTGGGCAAATAAGTGTGCAATTTCATGATGAATAATCTATCACTCCCTATCTTAGAAATTCAGGTATTCAATCTTTTTTGACAAGCAGCATGTATATTCTATTGCCAGGAAGGAAGGCAGTTGTCAAATTCCTAATTTTTCTCATTGAAAAATTAACATTTAATTCAAATATAAGATCTGGAAGAACATGTAAGACCTTAATTACAAAGCACAATCCAAGATTTGTCCTAATTAATAAGCAGATGAAAAATTCATTGAAATTCAGAGAAGAACCAAGGGAGAAAAAATAGGCCAGTATTAACATTGAGTTCTATAAAATGTTTAAGTCTATCCATATAGTCAGCCACCCTTCTGTCATAATTTAATCATTCACATTATTATTTCATCTGTGTGACATTAGTTGCACATCAAAAGCTACACAGAGAGACTATGTTTTTAAACTCTGATTTCTAACAGTTATATTATGCTAGTATATTAGAAATTTCAATGACAACTTTAGCTACCTGAAAAAAAAATTTTATTTTATTTTTTGGCCAGTAAGAGATTGAACCAGGGCCTTTGCAATGAGCTATAGTCCTGATCCAACTTTATTTTATTTTATATATTTTGAGACAGGCTCTTGTTAAGTGGCTAAGTTGCCCACACTGAGCTCAAACTTGGGATCCTCCTGCCCCAGCCTATCAGAGCGGAGGCATTACAGGTGGGTGACACCACAACTGGCTAAAAATATTGTTTTAAAAGTAAGAAAAGTCATCTGTTGGAGTCCTGTCTTTGTTGTTCAGCAGGTTTCTTAACCCCCATCCACAGGGGGATGATAACAACACATGAGACTAAAGTGACGATGGTTGCGGATATGAATTAATTGCATGCCTCCCTTCCAGATTCTGGTCCAAACCAGACCAGGACCTATGTGGAGATTGAAATACAGTAACTGGTTTGTTATAGACACTGCTGGATTGGCGAGCAAGAGAGGAAGGACCGGGCTCGAACAGGGCTTCCTGCATCCAGACCTGGAGCCTTTCTGGGGAAACTTGGATCTGCAGAGCAGCAGCCTAGGCTGGCAACAGGCTGCCTCAGCTCCCGTGGGAGCAGAAGAAAGAGCAGCTGGTGACAGGGTGAGAGGGTGAGATGACCTTCTAGGGCCCTGGACTTAGGAGTGGGGAGGCCTCAGCTTGCGGCAGGCAGCCCAGGTCCCTCCACAAGACCAGAGCTTTGCATAAGGGAGCGGGAAAGAGGGGGTGGGTTATGAGTCACCAGACAATCTCACCAACCAGACAACTGGTTTCATGGAGGTGGCAGCCATGGGGGTAATGCTCCTCCTGACCCATAAAGTTTCCATTTCCTGGGCAACTGAGAGAGGAAAAGCCCTGCAGCTCTCCTGAGTCATCCAGTCCCTACATTGCCATCAAGGCATCTCTCCAGAGTAGAACCAATCCGTGTCCCATGAGGAAGTCTGGCCAGATACGAAGGCTTCAATGACGGTCTTAATCCCTTCCCATGTCACGTTCCCTTGCTGCCCACCAAGCCCCACCTACAGTCCCCCAACCACTCATAGCCCAGACACACCATGCTCCGTGTTGTCCATGACACTCACCCATGCCCCTTATCCACTTGGTGAACACCTACTCATCTTTCAGGAGCTGCTTCAAGCGTCACCTCTGCCATGAACCTTCTCTGATTCCCATCTTGTACTGGTCATTGGCCCCTGGGCTCCTTGTTTCCCAAGCCTCAGTCCCTGAGCATGCACACGGAAGCCAGCTGCCCAGCTTAGAATCCAGTACTTGTTGTGCTGAGGCAAGTTACTTAAGCTCTGGTTCCATTTCCTTATTGGCAAAATAAGGGTAACAATCACACTTGGCGGTATGTAAAGATTATACTAAAACACAAAAGGCACTTGCAAAGAAGAGCATGGATCCCAGCACTCTGAGAGGCTGAGGCATAAGGATTGCAAGTTTGAGCCCAGCCTGAAAAAATTACTTGGTGAGATACGTGTCAAAATTGAAATTCAAAAGGGCTGGGGGTTGGAGCTCAGTGTGAAGGTCCTGGTTCAATCCCCAGTTAAAAAAAAAAAAAAAAAAAAAAGTGAAATGGCCCCTACTGAGCACCATGTGTTCTGGTTTATATCTAGGTGTCCCTCCAAAGCCTCATGTGCTCATATGTGGGGCTTTGAGGAGGTGATGAATCATGGGGGCCTAATACTCATCAGTAGATTAGTCTACTGATGAATTTATAGCTAACTGTGATGTTGGGAGGTAAAGCCTGATCTAAGAAGGTGGGTCACTAGGGATGTGGCCTAGAAAGGTCTATCTCCCTCCTCCTCCCTTGATCCCTCCCTATACTTCCTGCAGCTACACCATGAGCTGCTATGCTCTGCTGCCCTGCTGCCATGCCCCTCAGCCATGCTCCTGTCTGTTGAAGCCAGCCAATCTTGGACTGAAACCTCTACAAACTGTGAGCCAAAATAACCCTCTTCTCATTTAACTTGAGGGTGCCCGGTATTTTGCCCCAGCACCAGAAAGTAACTGAGACACCCTGTAAGTGTTGACTATTTTCATTATTACTTACCAACTTTGTTTTCTTGCCACATCCACCACTGGGACTATTATTAGTACTTTTCTTTAAGTCAACTTCACCAATCTCCCAGGCAGTATCTGGAATTACAGGTTGGAAGGGCTAGTTATGGTTACATAATACCGATGAAACTAAGATGTGTAAGTATTTAAATAAGACCTGATTATCTGAGGATCCTCTCACCAGCACACATGTAGAAACACTTTTGGGGCAATGACTCAGTGATGTGTCTCTCTGCCTACACAGGTTGTGGGCTGCATGACGGCAGGGAGCAAAGCCTGGTTTATTTTTTAGTTTTCAAACAGTTTACAAATACTTTTGACAAGGCATATGTTCCCCATAACTGTGGGATGAATGCATGAATGTGATCGAACACATCAACCATGTTTAAGAATCCAGAACATTCTACACAAAGGTCAGAATATAACAAATTAAGAATTCCAAAGTAAATACATAAATTGTAAAATAAAATAGTGAATTAAGAATCAGAGTGAGCTGCCTTCTCTCTGTGGCTACTCTGGGAGAACTGGCAGGGCCTCCCTTCCCAATTTCCTTTCTTCCCCTCCAACAATCCAACCTGGCTTTTTGACAGCAAGTCAGAAGGGGTTTTAGCATGGAACGAATCTTGCAGAGTTGTAATGAATCAGAATTGGAGGGGAAAACATCAGATTTCAGCAGCAGCAGCAGAATACTCGCAGTGTTTAAAAAGCACTTGTCCCTTAGGCTTGAAGAGATTAGAAGCTAATAATTTATATTGAAATCCACAAAGTCCTATTTCTTACCCCTGCCTTTTGACTGACAGGTATGAAAATAGAGACTGATCTGAAAACCTAGAGCTGTTTAACAAGAGCAGCATTAATTCCTCCATTAGAGGCTAGGAAAAGAGAGGGCTGAGCTGCCACTGAACCAGATATTTCTGTGGGAGGCCATGCCTTTTTCCAAAGGAAGCACTCGCCACCTCTTCCAGCTCAGGTTAGCTTTCTAAGCCTTCTGGACCTCAAATTGGCAAAAATAATATTTTTTTCCATGCATGCCTTCAAGCTACAGTCATTAGATTTGCTGGACAGCGGCATCATTCTGATGTTATGGGCTCTGTCTTCCTGCTTTCATGAATAATGTATAAGCAGGAGGTATTAGAAATGGATTCTTCCATGGCTGATGGTATCATCACCAGAAAAGTCCCCGAATCCTCAACAGTCATTTCATCTGTACCTCTGCAGGTCTTCCCTCTCTCCTGACCACCTCTGGCTGTCTGGCATGTGTAAAGAACCTTCCAAACATCCTATCCCTGCTTCTCTTGATAAGAAGAACTAGGGTACAAGGAGAGGCTTTCACTACCTTCCTTCCTTTTAATGGTTGCCCCATGTTAGAGGTGCAGTCCTGGTGCTCCTGGGATGTGAAGTTCATGGACCTCACTCCTGGCCCCAAGCAGGCCTGCCAGGCCCTGTTCCCAAATGCCTGCTCAGAAAATGCTTCTCCTTGGGCACAGGCGAGAGCAGAAGGAAGTTGGTGAGACTCCTCAACCTGCTCTTCTTCATCTATATGCTCACATCTTTTGTGGATTTATTCAAAATATCTTTCAGCCCCACACCTTCAGTCATTCATGCAATATATTTTTAGTTATCTGCAAGACTCCCAGTGATGGAGACATGCAGTAATCAAGGATTGTAGAAATAAATATAACTTGTTTACAAAGAAGAGCAGTGATTTTGAGAGTGCATAGTAAATGGAAGTAGCCAAGTCAGGAATGGAAGATTGAGCTTAGGAGCTGAACGACAAGAAGCCTGAAATCAGTGGCTGGGTCCAGGCAGCTGGAAGAGTGTGTGTGAAGTCTTTGGAGCAGGACAGGGTGGGGCCATATTGGAGGAACTGGGGAAGGCCCAGGGCCAGAGCACAGTCTACAAACATGATCCAGGACCGCCTTGGACACTTGCCCACTTTCTTCTCTCCAGCAATCTCCCCTCCCTTGGCATCTGAGGACTGTTCAGTCCTGGCCTTCCTCCCAAGTCCTAATGCCCTCTACCCTCCCAGGTCCTCCACCACTACCCCTTTACTGAGGCATAAATTAGGACCTTGCCTGATCCTTGTATACAGGGGTCACATACAGAGCTTGCCACTTAGAAGGACCACCACGAATGCAATGAAATGAGTCCCAGTCAAGAACTTGAAAGCATCCCCAATGCCAGGTATGGCAATGCTTAAATAAACCATGGCACACTCACATCGGTGGGAGTGACATCCAGACATTACAAGTGATACTTTGCCAGACTAATGCTCTTAGAAATTTCTCATGATATAACATTAATTTTCAAAAGCAGAATACAAAATTCATCATAAGGCACAATCTCAGCTTCACATGGAAAAAAAAAATGTGTGCAAAGAAAAAGATCAGAAGCAACTTCAAAATAGTAACAGACTGTCCCTGTTGGTGGCATTCTTGGAGGTTTTTATTTCTTTTTTTCACACTACTCCACTTCCCCCAAAACATGTTAACTAATTTAATTATTTAATATTTAAGTTGACTTAATTTAACTAATAGTCAAGTACTTACTTAATACATGCTAGGCGTTACTAGCAAGTCAGTGGTGGTCAGAAAACCAGCATGATCTCTGTCCTGAAGAAATGCTTTTATAATTTTGTTTAAAGTTGCTTTAAAAAACAAGGTGGAAAAAGTCAACTATCATCAGTCCTGGAAAACAATCCCCAAAATGTTCTATCCTGCCAGTGTCAATAGTGTAAACTCCATTCAGAAACACCTAGATACTGTCAACTAACAGTGCCAAGGACTGAACCATAGCAAATGTCCGTGTGTCACATCTGCCCAAGGCAAGAAGATTGGACAAGGACTCTTTCCTCTCAGCTACTCAAAACTCCCAATTTCTCTTACCCTGCAGCGGAAAGTTGTTCGTATGATTCACTCTATAAAATTAAATCCCCACCTCCCTGCCTCCTTCCTTCATTTCCAGCCCTCCTGTGGTACATTTCTGAGGAGTTCCTCCCCTGTGAAGCAGCCCTCAAGGATTCCAGATAGAGATATCACTCCCCAGGACTGAAGCCTGACTCTGCTACTTGCTAGTTCCTAACTGAACCCTAAGCAGGGGGTTGTGATTAAACCCCAGACGAAGCATCAGGCTGAGCCAGTAAGAAACCAGCAGGAGCTCAAGGACTCCTGTGAGCAAAGAGTGATTGTTTTCATGCAAATTGTTTTTAGTGGTAGAGAGATAACAGGCAAATGAAATATGGGAGATAGGCAGAGATTTTTCTAAATCACTGGTGGAGGAGGGGAGCTCTTTAATAAAACCTCAGCATGTCTTTAACAGTGAAACTATAAAACTCCCATATTTCTTATCAAGTGGAATAGAATTAGTCTCTAATGTGATTTCTCCTCCTCTCCCAGCCAGCACAATCAATGTCTCTTTCTGCTTCTTCAACATTTCCTCTTAGCCTTTACTGAAAAGTGTCTTTCTGAAGAGCCATTCTTACTGTCCATGAATGGCATATTAACAAGAGGATGAGTTTAAGTGGTAGATAGAATGAACAATATTAATTCCATTAGTTGTCTATTTGTTTTAATGCGCTTAGAGCAAACGACGTCTAGCACATCCAACCCATGCTTTTACTATTGACTACACCAGTCTTAGGTTTTAAAAAGCAAGTTAACACAGAGCCAGTAAAGATAAAAGTATTAAGTTAATCACTATATGCATGCTATGTAAATGTGAATTTAAAAACTGTGAAGTGGTGCATACATATATGATGTTTGGAAAATATAAGTAGGAATTCTGCAACAAGTCCAAGTCGGCTACTGGGAAAGGGCCAGGAAAATCAGTTGGTTCAGTGCAGTAGTTTAGACGTAGACATTCATGTTTATTTCTAGATCATCAAAAAATCTTTACAGTTCTGAATCCTGAGCTTACAAACTGGTGGGCTTCAGCTTCAATAGAGAGGAGGTGTTTTGTTCTAAAAACTGGAAAATTTCACACACACACATACACACACACACACACACACACACACAGATTTCTGGTTCTTGTTCTTTTAAAAAATGAGAACTTCCAGCAGGCTGTATGGCAAGAATCAGGGCCCGTTCATGCTGGGCTGTCCCAACAACAAAGGCGGAAGGGCGCTTCCTGTTCTCTACTCTTGCTCTTCCCTGCTTCTCAATGGACTCTTCCATCTTCCCTGTCAATTCCTCCCCAGCCCCACGCACATCCACTATATTAGTCAGCCTTCCTGTTACTGAAACAAATTACCCAACACACACAACCTAGAGGAAGAGAGGTTTAATTTGCCTCATAGTTTCAAGGAGTTCGGCCCATGGTCAGCTGGATCCAGGGCAGGAGCATCATGGTAGAAGGGCGTGGTGGGGCAAAGCAGTTCAGTTCCTGTGGCTGGGAAGCATGGCTGGAGAGGAACAGGCTAGGCACCATGTACGATACCCACAGCCACATCTCCATGACCCAGCCAGACACCTAGAGCACGCGTTCCTCACCAACTTTCATTAATCTGATGAAGTTGACAAATCAAGATTAATGATCACATAAATACATCCAAGAAATGAAGAGCAGACTTCTTTCGTCCCCATCTGATTCCCATGGCTCTCCATGCATGAAAAGAGGCTCAAATTCACTGAGAATTCCGAGACAGACCACCCATTGCTCTTTTCGCCATTTGACTGGCAGAGGATCATTTGAAACCACCCTGTATTCTATTTTGGCATAGTGTGAGGTAGTGATAAAGAACCTATTTTTTCCTTATTTAGTAAATCATAAAGAATGGCATAATGTAGAGGGAACAGACACCTGCTTTGGAACCAGAGTATTTGGGTTCAAGTCCTAGTTCTCTTATTTCTGGCTGGGTGACGTTGGGCAAGTCATTTAACTTCTCAGTTTCCTGGTCTATAAAAGGGAGATAGCAATATCTATTGTGTAGGGTTGTTGTAAAGATTAAATCAGTAAAAAAAAAAAAAAGGAGAAGAAAATTAAATGTGTATGACATTTAGAATAGAGTGTTCCCCTAGTAAACGTTGTAAAAATGTAGCTTATTATATGAATAATAGTCTTCCATTCTATAAACTACTACTGGAATAAAAAATTACACACCTAGATATGATTAAATCAGTCATGTTCCTTTTATCCAATAATCATTTAATGGTGGCATATAAGTGGCAGGCATTGCATTAAATCCTGGAAATAATGAGGGGTAGGAGGAGAGGAGGGAAGAGGAGGGGATGGGAGAGGAGGGGAGGGAGATCCTTCAAGAAATTTCCAGCCAGGCTGGAGAGTGTGGCTCAGTAGTGGAGCATTTACCTAGTAGGTGTGAGGCCCTAGGTTCAATCCTCAGCAAAAAAGTTTCCTATCAAGGTTGTGAGTTTGATCCCCGGTACCGCCCCCCCAAAAATGTTTCCTACCCCTAGTTAATTTGGAATTTGAAGTAAAATTAAGGAAATATCATATGAAAATTTTTAAAAGGATAAAATTAAATTAAGCAAAAACTATGATAATTGTTTAAACAAATAAGACTCTTACGGAGAACAAAGAATTACTCCAGATTCAGTCTACAAAAACAGGCTTCTCAAAGAGTCAGAGACAACTGAGATTTTGAAAGATATCCCCAGTAAGGAGCAGAATCCTGAACTTAAAATCAGAAGAGTAAAAGCTAGAAGAAGCTTTCAGGGCACACACACGCTCATGTGCACGTGCACAAACACACACACACACACATCTGTGTTTGCAAGAACATAGGCTGAAGATAGAGACTAGGAAAATCAATCCAGGTTTTGGGACAGATGGAATCTGTTACTTGAGTTCACCCTACCTAACTTCTCCTAGTACATGTTATGCTTCTGTAACTGCCTTAAAGTACTTTAGCAAACGTCGGCTCATGTGATGTCCCCACCAAGTGGTCACTGAGAACTTTCCATCAGAGGGAGGCCAGCTGGCATTCTATCAAACTGAGCTGACTCTGCTGTGGGTATCTCAATCCATAACCAGTGATTTCTTAATGTGCAAACTGAATATCAACATTTGTTTTTTATTGCTGAAAGTAATGACTTAATTGGCATGCTGCGTGTTAAAAGTGACTCTCATTAAAGATAGTCAGGATGTGTGGATTGGCTAAAATAGTTCAGAGATATTCTCCATCTTCAACACACACACACACACACACAAACAACGAGAATGAATAAGGAATGAGAATCAAGCCAAGCCTGAACACCTGCACCTTTGAGATGGCACCTGATGCCTGGTCCTGCATAGGTTTCGGGCCACCGGCTTGAGATTAGTACTTACATGCAGCATGTGGGGGCCAGAACTCTGCCTCAGCTGCTGGCCTGTAGCACAGAAAAAGTTGGAGAGCTGTAACTCCATCAATTTTACAGTGCTGTTTTATGCTTGTGTGATGACGTGTGGCAGAATTTGCTTGAACTTTGCCTTCAGTTCACCCACGACCTGAAATGTGGGATGTTCTGAAATACTCAGAGGTGGCAGAGATTGGAAGTTGTCCTTAGAGGGCTGCAATATGAAAGAAAGCACTCACCGGCCTTAGTTTTGTGTTAAAATGTTTTCCATTTGTTCCTAGATATTCCCAAGGGTCTAAGAAAGGTCTTGACTATCCTAGCTGCCACTGAAAGGTTTCACCCAGGTTTCCAGCTTCTCCTGGTGAGTGACTCCCATCGACATTCCCCAGTCTTCCTTCAGGCTGGGGTGGACAGCAGGTGGGAAACAGTGGAGGAATAGCCTAGTGTACCCAGCCTCCCAGTCTCTCACTTTACAGGGCTGTTTTCTGACTTAAATGTGAACATATCATGGGGAAAAATCACCTTGTCCACCCTTAGGAAGGTCTGAAGCAGCCTGTCCAGAAGAACTTTCTCCAATGATAGAAATGTTCTCTTTCAGCACTGACCAACATGGTAGCCACTTGCCACATGCAACTATTGAGCATTTAAAATGTGATTAGTGTGATGGAGGAACTGGATTTAAATTGTTTAACTTTAATTTATTTACCTGAAGTAACCACATGAGGCTAATTGTTACTGTATTGAACAGAGTAGGCCTAGAGTCTCTGACCTCTCCCCTTATACCTCAAGACCTTCTCTTAAATCTGAAACTATTTGATCTAGCGCCAGCCTCTCCTCTCAGTCTCTTATCTTGACCTAGATCCCCTGGCTCTCTCTCCCTCTTTTCTTTAACACTTTGGAATGTCCTGGCGTAGGTAGATAAAGGGAAATAAAACATGCTCTGAACCATGCCTCCAGCAGGGATGAGCAAGAGGGTAGGCCACCAGAAAATGGGATATTTAGTGATACATGAGACTCAGAATTAAAAACTAATTTGGAGAAAATATTTGGAACTAGTAAGTCCAGTGGTGCTATTTGTCGTGATGGTAATAATGCATTATATTCTACTTGTATGTGGGAATTGATTCAGCATCACAGTGCTTCTTGCATGGAAAGCAAGAGTTAGTCATGTCACTTTAAAGATGAAATAAACAAGGATTGGTTTAACTAATTGAATCACATAGCACATAATGATGGAGCTAAGGGCAAAGCCACATGATCTGACTCCTGAATCTTCACCAGTTAGGGTATATGAATCCACTTTGACTAGAGAGGGAAAATGGCAGAAGAAAAGAAGGACCATAATCACCCCCAACAGATTGACCATGACTTAAATGAGACTCTTTTCTTTCTTAAACACATAGTACAGAGCCATTTTGGAGATGCCATGTATCATTTCATTCTCTAGTATTGCAGAAACCACAATGAGGTAAGGAAGTTGAGGGAATACCTGGCTTTCAGAGCTCTGACGGGCCATCCTGACGCTTCTTGCATTCTAACTGTGTTCTTTAAGATGTTACTTCTCAGTCTCTTTCTAATAGGACTGCAGATGACGAGCCAGCCAGGAGATAAGGAGACCCCATATCTTGTCTCATTGCCTTAACTGTCTGGTTGCACTCTTACAGGCATGGGTCAGACAACATTTCAGTAGGGTATCTACCACTTGAAGACTCCCATAACAAATACTTTGGTCATGAGACACGGCATTGTAGGCTGGTCGGATACTTGAGCTTCTAGAAAACACCGCAGAGCTCAACGGGTCTCTATTTTCCTGCAGGGACACCCTTGGGAGGATCCCAGAGGTAATCTTCTCTCTCTTCTCTCATAGGCCTATGAAGAACCATAGGAAACATCTTGCTGATCCCTCCAACCTCACCATTAGGCTGTATCCTTAATAACTGCAAGCAGTTTGAGCCTGATAACCTGATAAAGAAACAGCTTATTTTCTATTGCTATACAGTTTGGTTCCAATATAGACTAGGGGATGAAGAACAATGGCCAGAAAATGGCAATATAAGTTATAACACTATTCTCTGGCTAGCTCTCCAGGGAGGCCTGAGACCCCTCAACCTTCTCCCGGTGACCCTCGGCCACATTGCTGTACACAGAGTGCCGCTTCTAACTCTTCTAACTCTAACTACTTACCCTGCTTCTGAGGGAGGTCACTGGGTGGAAGGGACTTTTGGAGCCTTAAGTCCCCCTTTTAGTTGCAGACATCTAGCAATGGAAGGGATGTTAGTCTAGATTTCCTGAGGATTCCTATCATGATTGAATCCCTTGTGTCAGCCCTACAAAAAGGTAAGTAGAGCCAGGAGGTGATAAAGGAAAGGTTCTTATGCATAAGTGCCTGATGATAATCACCACAAAGGATTCTACCGAAATCACAAATTTTCTGAGTCAACCCAACAGACTTCTCATTGGAAAATCCAGATCTTGAGATGTTCACAGACAAAGAAGATTAAATTTATACTATAGGTAGACACAATGCTGTGGTGCACACTGCACACCACAGTCACAAAATCCCATGTGAGTATGGACTGTAAAGGCATTGATGTGTGGCTGAGCACACTGGGAGCCAGTAAGCTATCTGCCTTCCGCAGGGTAGTTAATCCCAAACAGCACAGATTACTGGAGGGGCATGAAGAAATTGTCTGCCCAGACCACAGTCTTTTCAGCAGTTTGGTATGACTAGTAAGAATCTGGATGGCTCATGGAGAGGGACTATGGATGATAAAGAATTAAATAGAGTGGTACCCCCCATCAATGCCCCTGTGCCCAACATTGCTCTCCTGATTGAATGGCTGGTGCACACTATGGGATCTTATGGCACTGTCTTAGATCTTGCTAATGCTTTCTTTCATATTCCATCAGTTGCTGAGTCCCATCACCAGTTTACATTCACCTGGAATAGACAGAAATGGCCCTTCAAATTCTCTCCCAGGGCTGCTTGCACAGTCCCACCATTTTCCTAAGATGCTGACCCAGGACCTCGACCTCCTATCCTGCCCACTCACTGGAAAAGTGTTTCATTACATAAATGATATCGTGCTAACCTCTTACAGATTTGTGAAAAATGCTGGAAGATGTTCAAAGACACCTGAAGGATCGAGGATGGAAAATTATTCTCCATAAGGTGCAAGGGGCTGGAAGTACTGGAAAGTTTGGGGAGTCTTATGGTTGGGTAAGGCATGCACGATACCTGACAAGGTCATCAAGAAAATTTCACAGTGGCCTGTACCAATGAATACTCTTAGGGTATTGCCATATTTTCCCAGCCCACCTTGCTCAAATTGCCTACTTTCCATATAGCTTGATAAAGCAGAAACCACAGAAAATTAAGAAAAAAGGGCCCAGGAGGCTTTTCAGCAAGTTAAGATACTTGTGTGGCAAGCCAAACCATTATGTGCCTCAGTACCCCAGTGCCTATTTGTTCTAGACATTATCAGGAGCCTTGAAGCTTACAGTTGAGAGCTACGGTGAAAAAAAAAATCTAAACAGATAGCTCCAATAAGGTTCTGTCCAACTGTAGAAAGGGGTGGAACCCAGTTGTAAAACATAGGAGCAGCAGTTGCTGGCCCTATATAAAGCACTGCGGCAGGTAAAATCCATCACTAGATCTGCTTCAGCGACAATAAAAATGGCATATCCAGGAAAGGGCTGAATTAAAGGCCTTTTGACCAACCCCCTTTTGGGAGTGAAACAAAATTAGACCTTGCAAAAGTGTCCCAACTGTTCTAGGTACAACCAATCACTTTCTTACTGGACCTTAAGCCTGTTCCAAGGACGGGAATCCACATTTATGACTGCAAGCCAGAACGAAGACCTGTGGTTAGGGAAGTCACAGTCCCCACCTGGGATGCCATTGCTGTTGTTTTATTAAATGGCTATGACATGCCAGTGAAACTGCCATCTAAACATTTGTGTCTGTGCCCATAGATTACTGTTGTCACTGTAACAGTTCCAAAGGGAGCCTCTTCTTGAAATAAACAAAGACAATAGTACAACCCATAAGTCTAGCTGTTGGGTGTGTGGTACTTTCCCTCTCCATTTCTCCATTTAAAGTGAACATGCCCTGGTATGTGCTGCTCTTGTCCCCCTAGAATTTAAGTATCTTTATGGGGACCACAGAATTGAGCTAGAATCTTCAAGTAACATAAGTGAGAACACACAGCCACAGAAGCCGGATAAGTTATCTAATGAATATAAACAATGATCATATCTTTAAGTTCCATGACACTATCTTGGAAGCTCTAGCTGACTATGACTTAGATATACTTTCAGACGTTCATTCCAAGACTTTATTTGGGACCTGTTATTTCAGGGAGATCTGTTAGACTTTATTTGGGATAAAATTAAAATTTTTCTTAAATTAAGCCATAATCTATGAAACACTCCAGCACAAATGGGCTCCACCTCTAGGTATAATGCTACTATTAGACTTTTTATTATGGATAATCCTCTTCTCATTGCACCTTTCTAGATTTTTGTAACAATTCTTTACTACCTGTTCCTATTAAATCCATGTTTTGAACTCAAGCAGTCGTGGGAAGAGACTATAGAGGCTCAACAGGAAAGCCTAATCTTTTAGCTGAAATGGTCCTACAAAACAGAAGGGCATTAGATGTCCTCACTGCACAAATGGGGGAGTCTGCACCATGCTAAAGGAAACATTGTTTTTGGATAAGCAATTCAAAAAAGGTAGAAACCAACCTTGTAAAAATCAAAGAATTAATACAAGTGTACAGAGACATGAACAAAGGACTATATGAAGAGTCATGGTTAGGGTTCCTACTAAAAACACTCAAGAGTTAGAAATGCTCATTAATAAGGCAATTTATACTGATTCTTATATTAATTATTCTTATTTGTGCTTGTGGAATTTTCCTATTTGACAAACTGGTACAAACGCTCCTTCCAGAATTGAAGTGGTGTCCCAACACAGGCATCTGACCCTCTGGATATCAACAACTCCCAGCTGATCCCAGGAGTCTTCACTTGTCCTTTAGACCACTCAGGATGTGTGTTCTGTTATTCCCCTACAGGGAGGGGCTGCAACAACACATAATGAATTATGGGGATCTGTGGGGGACCTGGCCAGAAGTGAATGATTAAACTAAATGATTAAATCATGGCACAAAAGCACACAGGCTGTATGAGGAGTGAATGTTTAAAATACAGGGCAAAACCACACAAATAATTCAATTACTGACAAAAAGCACACAGGTTCTGTGAGAAGTCAACTGTGGGGCAAAAAGCACACTGGCTCTGTGAGGAGCGAACGGTTAAACTATGGAGCAAAAGCACACAGGCTGTGTGAGCATCGAACTGTTAAACAAGAATAAGTTTAGATTAGCGAAGCATGTCATGTCTTTCTCCTTTCCCCGAGAAAAACTGCCAGCCTTGAGACAGCTCCTGGCCCAAACTGCTTTTCTCCTACTTTTTTCTCTTACACTAATATACTAAATAAAAGCCAGAGAGTTCTTGGCTTTTCCCAGGGTTTTTTTCTTCTTCCAAGAGACTCCCTAATGGCTAGGTGCTCTTGGTGGAGAAATAGCCCCTCTGGGCCTTGGGATGGTTGAACTAAGTCTCATCTCTGAGGAATCTTTTTCATCCTCTACACTGCCCATGATTGCTCGTTGCAACAGGAATAGTGTTGCTCAGGGGGAAATTAAGGTAAGAGATAGAGCAAGGAAAAATAAACAAGAAGCCATGGGGCAAGAACTGAGAAACCAGGCAGAACAAGGGTGACTGTATCAAAACATCAGAAACCAACAGATTTGTCCTCTCACCTTGTGCCCTCATCACCCCCACGCATGTCCAAAATCAAAACTATGTGGCCCTTGCTTGCATCTAACCACATTTGCTTTGCAGTTTCTATCCTCTAGCACATGAGTTTGGACACCAAGAACCTTCCTCTAAAAACCTTGTATGGTCAAAACCTCTCCCTCCTGATGGGTGAGCAGAGTCAGATATCCCACTGGGTTATGACTCCTGTCAGTCCCCAGCTGTGGGTCCTCTCACAACCCCAGGACCTTAAGAGACCCAATGCTTGCCCTGTTGATGTGTAAGCTCCTCTCATTGACCTGCTCCCCACCTGTGCAGTGTACATTCACTTTTAATGAATCGTATTCTTGTTACTCCTTCTGCATGTCCTACACAATTCTTTGTTCAGGATACCAAGAACCTGAAAACAACTCCCCCAAGGCCTTCCATCCTAAAGCAGGACCCCTACTCTTTGTGCAACTCCAGAGGACTCTTTCTTCTATGATACAACACGCAACACATTGATGTTGCTCCAGTGAACTTTAATGATGATTTGAACAAGCTTGGTTTCTCACCTTATGTTTCAGTTAAAATTATCTTCATAGTACTGTTCTGAGTTCTCCAATTAAAGCACACATCAGCCTGAGAATAATCAGCCTTGACTGTTTACTTGAACTGGTGGCACTTTCAAAACACTACAGATTCCAGGTTCCATCTTTTGAGAAGCTATAGTTGGGCCTGGGCATCTGCAGTTTTCCGAAGTTCTGCCAGTGCTGAGAGTTGAGGCTCCGAAAGTCAGTCTGATGCCTGACTTTTCCCACTCACTGGTTTCCTTGAGTCTGTTTCCTATTTCATGAAAGAGAGATGCGAGTCCAGCTCTACGTTTGTGAGTTTCAAGGACGAGCTCTTGGAAAGAATTCTGGAAAGCAACCCATGTATTTACAGTAAGAGGGAGCTGATGGCCAGCAGTGGGGCCGCGCCCCGAAGAGGCCTTTGGTGGCATTTCCACTTGGGTGCGCATGGTCTGCTTGCCTCCATCCCACCATGCTAAAAATAGGTAGAGAGTGGGTGGAGCTCAAAATACTCTTAACTCTAGTGTAATTGTGTAGGCAGCTTCCATGTAGCTAGGTAATTCTGGACAAATGGAAACTTGACTGCACACAACTATATTTATTTCCAAAATAACTGGTGCTATCCCCCAGGAATTCTAGGACATTCATTTTAGTTTTATCTGTTATTTGATTTGAAAGCTCCAGACATGAATCAAGCAGAAATATGCAAGTTATTTATTTTCCACCTCAGAGATAATACTGGGGGGGTTGGTAAGAGGTAAATCAACAGTCATTTGACATGGGAATATTTAAATTTGGGAAATCAAATTCATTTACTACTTTACTCTGAATTTCAGGCAACACACACACACACACACACACACACCAATTGCATGTTTAGTATTTGACTACAATGGAGCCCTTATTATATACAAATTACAGATTTACACAAATATGCCAAGATGCTGATAATGTCTTGCTGATAGCTTTCTTCTGCAATATCATGGTTTTACCTCTCTGAAAATCAGACATGTTTTACCCGTTAATTACGTTTTCTCCATTCCATGCATCACAGATTAGTCATAGCAGGAACAGAAATGCTAAGGATCATGATTTTGCCAAGGATTGATAAGGACACTGGAGCAAGGAAGTTCAGCTTTGGATGGCTCTGATGCAACCACCTTGAACTTCTTATGCAGCAAATCCAAATTTCTTCTCCTACGACAAACATTCTCAAATTGTAATTCCTGTCAAAAGTAGTGTCTGAAATAGACATAAAAATTTGGCCCAGACCTACAGAACCAGAAACTATTGGGTGGGGCTGGAGATCTGCATGGCAAATGTTTAAAACTACTGCCCAGAGCACTGTCCCAAGAGATGGATGTCTGTGGGTAGCAGAAAACAAATACCAGTGTATTGTTCAAGTGAGCCAATTATGAAAACTCCTAATTCCCACCATAAGTTCCACTGGAACTCCTTATGGTGCAACACATGCCTGAGAGAGTCTTCATAGATCATTTCTTTGTCTTCCTGATAGGTCAAAGTTGGTTGCCCCTGAAGCACCTTAGAACTTTGGATTTCTGACACAACCACTCAGAACAGTCATGCAAGTGGAGTCCTGCGTAAGGTACCCCACCTAAAGGACACCACACTTAGAATAAACACAGTTGGTGCGTATTTATTATGACAGCTTTCTGGCAGATGCCAGTATTGTGTCTTATTCCAACAATCCAGCCCATGATGACTTCTCAACAGATGTAAGCAGAATATCTTGAAGAAGGGGTAGGAATGCCCTTTCGTAATTCACACATGGGTGCAGTTTGGGCTAGCTGCACCTTGATTCTGGTTTATGTTCACCAATCTCTTCCCTGGTCATCTCTGGCCTGCCAAAAAGTCTCTTGCTGCCTGAAAGAGACTGTGTGGGTAGCACTGGGGCCTTCGTGGTCCAGAAGCCTCTCCCTGTTCTACTGTAGGCTCCATGTGCTCTGTTGGCCAACACAGCACAGGGGCTTAGCACCCTGGCTTTCCTACCCACTGGCCTCCCTGAGCCTATTTCCTGTTCTGTAAAGTAGAAAGCTGTGAGGCTGGCCCTACTTTTGTGAGTTTAAGCATGACAGCTTGTGTGAAAGAGTTATGAAAAATTGGCCGTGCATTTACAGTAGGGGTGAAATGGTAGTCAGCTATAGGGCTCCCCTTGCAAGCAGCCCTGGGATTCAGCCACTTGGTGACATTTCTATTTTGGTGTGTGTGGCCTGCATGTCAGTTTGCAGTTTTGCCCAACTGCTGGCCACCAGCCACCTTCCACTGCCAATATGTGGGGTTTTCCAGCAAGAACAAGAAGACTTATCCCATCTTTCCCTTTTTCCCATCTTTGTCTCCTTGCTCTCAGCTCTGCTTGTGTAGTCCCAGGAGATCTGCTCTAGAACTCCTTTTTCATTTTTTTTCTTTCTTCTATTTGATGGTTAAGCTTAATTGTCAACTTAATTGGCCTGGGAGCCACCTAGGGGATTATAAAGCACACTTCCTGGTGTGTCTGGGTGGGTCATGGAGGTGGGACCTTGGGTACTATGTGTGGTTCCTGACTCCTTCCTCTCCAGCACTGTTCCCCTGCTCCCATGAACTGAGCAGCTTTGCTCCACCATGCCTTTCTGCCATGATGTTTCTACCTTGGAACATCAAATCATGGACTGAATTCCCTCAAAACATGAGCCAAATTAAACTGCTGTTCCTTTAACTTGTGGATCTTGGGTATTGTGTCCTAGTGACAGGAAAGATGACTATTACACTTCATATCTGACCTTGAATTTTAAAACATATAGGTCATTCTTGTATCTTACCCTGGGTGTCTAAACCCTAGTTGGGGATTTTAAGGTACTGTTGATTACTCACATACTTTGAAGAATAAGCATGTACTTCCTGCCTCCCCAGGAAATCTCAAAAAAGAAACATCTTAGTAAAAGGGTGGTGGACTCTCAAATTCTTTTCCCCCTTCCACTTTAACACCACAGCTGCTCTTGGGGTAACCTCCCCCCACATCTTCACACTCTTCTCTGTAAGCCTAACCAAAATGAGGAAGTCTGTGGTGACGATGGCTGCTTTAAGATTCTCTTGAGGTGAGACCCACAAACTCTAGGTTCCTGAAGAAGTTTAAGAATCCACAGTTCGAATACAGTCTGTTGGGTACAGGGCCTCTTTGGTAGGTGCTGGTGGGCTTGTAGACAGAAAGAGTGGCGTGCCAGGTGGAAATGACTGGGGATGCAATGGATCTATGAGTTATTCTATTTGTTTACAACAGGTATGCATTCATTCACTGAGCATGTAGTATGTGCCAGGCCCTTTGCTGGCAGTTGAGGGTAATCAGAGAACACAACCAATTCCTGCCTTCCTGCAGTGAGCAGGCCAGGGCTCACGCTGCTCACACTCACAGGCTGGGCAAGTCGCATGCAATTGCACATGGCAGGAAAAGCCCTAAAGGAAAGAATGCCACACAGAAAGAAGGGATGATGTGGGCAAAACTCTTTTAGACTGCAAGGGAAGGCATGTGTGAGTGGGATGTTTAAGCTGAGACCTGCAGGGTCACCACCCAGAGTGTTGGGGAAGTTTTTTGCCAGGAAGTAGAAAATCATACAAAGACTGTGACCCGGGACTGTGGATATAGCTCAGTGGCACAGCACTTGCCTAGCATGCACAAAGCCCTGAGTTCAATTCACAGTACCACCAAAAAAATTGTGATTTAGTCAACAATAGCATCTTGAGCATTTTCACATTTTGGGCAAGATTTGATTCTGTTCATTTCTGACCTTTGTGCTGCCCATCCTTGGTGCTAAGTGCTCTTCTGTGTAATTTGCAAAGTCTAAAAGCTTTTATAGAAAAACCATTCACTGTACCTTCCTTAGCCAGCAATACCTCTTTGAATTCCAGTCAGCTAATGCTTATTGAGAACCTACTGATTGCCCACCATGACCCTGAAGATGCTCTGTCCGGCTCCAGAAATTCAAAGTCAAGGGGAAAATCATGCTAACAGCTGTAATAGAAGAGGACAGAAGAGGATGTTTGCTCTGCGTGTCCTATAATTGAAATACAGATACGTATTTGGGAAACTGTGATTGACAGGCAAGTAAACAAATGCTGATTTGGCAAAATATGATTTATAGTCAAGTAGACAACTACCCAGAAGGTATCTTCTTAACTTTAGTCTACGTTTTTGTTTTCTGAATAATAAGTGTGTAACTGGTCAAAAGCCTTTTCAGTATGATGATATGATGATTCCATATTTTGGCATTTGTTGCTCTCGTATATCTTATTTGTCTGAGAATTTTTTCTCCAAATAACATAATTACCTCCTGTGTACATGTAGATTTTTCTACGGATTCTTACCTTTTAAAAAAATGTACAGGTATACAAGCTTATCTTTGAAGATACACCCTGAATAAACCACAGTAATGGTTGAAGGAGAATTATTAGTGCCTGATGTGCTTATTTCTAAATTGAAAAGGAACTTAATTTTTGTAATAATAAAATACCAGTCCATCCTTTGCAACATGCTAGGACATTCCCTTGCCCCCTTTCCTCTGTCCTCCCTTTCTTATTTAGGCAGGTGTAGAACAAGCAGAAAAGCGGAACCATGCCCCATGCCTCTCACTAAGCAACTGGCCCAGTCAGTCATGACCACAGCTTTGTGTTTGTTTTTAAGATGGAAAATTACAGGAGTTCTTTATGTGAATTTAAAAAGGAACAAAATTTCCCCTCCAGAGTGGCATCTGTTCCTAGAGAGGAGTTCAGGAACCAGCAGAAACATCTCCCACAGAGTTTGAGTTTCCTCTTCCTGAATCACGTCTTCTGTATGAAATCCCCATATCTCAGGAAGCAAGAACACAAGAGGGTAGGAAGGATCCAGCCACTACTAAACACCAGGAGGAAACACCACAACACCAGGGCTAGAGAGCCACATTCCAAGGAGCATTCATGGAAATGAAAAGGTCTTAGCTGACCAGAAACCTGGTAAGGCTCCTTCTCTTCCTGTGGTTGAACTTATCTCAGAACGTATTTTTGAAGGACCAGAATATAAGCTGTTAAATAATAGGTGAAGTATGTGGTATGTGACATCCTAGGCCTGTGTCCATGAATGGCAGAAAAACACAGCTCTCAGTATTACCATTCTCCATGTGATAGAGGTGACACGGGGACCACTATAGGGGCAGAAATCCACAGAAGCCACCATGGGGCAGAGAACAAATACATTCCCGGGCACTTAACCTGCTGCTTATTAAAAGCATGATTTAGGGTTTTTTTCTGAGGCAGTCAAAGACTTAGCAGTATTTTTTCCTAAAAACCGGTGATTCTTCGCTTGGGCCTACAGAGGCCCAGTAGTTACTACACTTGATCTTAGCCAAAAGGCCCAGAAGTGATAGAGGCCCAATAGTTAAACAAAAGTAAACCAAAACTTGTCCTTCATTTTACATCCTTTCTTATTTCAAAACTCGGAATTCAGGTGTGTGGATCATTTAGGAACACTTGGCAGAACAGGCCTCTTAGCCCTAAGTTAACCCTGTCTAGCTCATCCCCCTTCAAGACTAGCGATGCCAAGGGAAGAGGAAAGTATCTTTCAGGATTTGGAGGGACGTCCAAATGACCAACTTTTGCAAATTCCTGACCTCCTCTCTGGCATGATGCCCAGAGTTCTCCATCCACTGTCCTAAAATGGCAATCACCGGAGCTCCAGGAAAGACAGAGTCTGGCAGACTACTCCACAGTGAGATCACCCTCCCGAGCAGAAACATTCATCTCCTGGGAACCGGACTGTCCCTCAAGCCATGAGGGCTCCTCCAGAGCTACAATACCCGGGCCCGGGACCCCAGCCCATGCTGCATCCCATAAGCCTGGCCTCTCTTCTTTTGTAAATGGGCTCCTCTGACCTAACTCTTTGTTAGGGGACCAGATTGTTCTTTGTCAGAACTATGCTCCCCTTTATTTTCTCCTACTTTCCAATTAAAGTTTTTGTCTGTAAATTCATACTTTGCTTTAGTTTCATTTCTATGATCACTAAAGCAAGGACCTGTGCTAGTGGATGACAGAGGGACCTCAGAACAACAGTTTTTAACCCAGCTTTCTGAGCTTGGATGATGAAACAAGCTATCTTGGTTTTCCTTAACTTCTAGCTGAAATTTAACGTATCCTATAACTACAAATGTAGGCGACAAACTGGAGTAGTAATAATAGCACCTGTGCCTTTGTCACCAAGAGAAATCACAGGTCTTTTCAGATCCTGTGAGAGTTGTTGCCACCATCTGGATGGATACTTACTACTGCTTCAGATCAGCATTAAAGATTAGAGGTACTGCTTGATCTTATTGTTTAAATTGCTACTAAAGAAGCACATATATCATCATGTCATAATTTTTAAAATGTGTGTAGCTGTGCTTCTACATAGTTGGTTTCCTTTGTGAGCCTATATGTTTTATTTTATGCATTTTAAAACTTTCTGAGAACAGCACAAAGGTTTCATCAGATCGTTAAAGGGGTCCAAGCTCCTCCAAATGGTAAGCATGTCTCAGTGTTGCCCGAATTGCTTTAGGGAACTCTCAGTATGTCCCACTGCAAAAACATAGCTTCATACAGCAGAGGGCCTAAAAGATTATCAGTTTAGTGCATTTTTTGTGTCTTTCATGTGGTTTTAATTACCTCTCTTCCAATAACACACCTCAACAAAGACCTCAAAGGCAGTACAATTGTGAAATATGGAATCGTTTGATCTTCAAATGGCTGGTTAAAATGGCATCGGCTTTTAAGAGCTGACTATCTAAGCTATGAATTATCAAGGTCTCCTTTTCCCCCGGTCTCCTCTATGGCTGCTTACCATGTGGTCCTTTTACTTCTGGGCCACAGGTGCTCTGACAGATAGGCAAAGCATCCCAAGGAAACGACATGCAAATCTGATTGTTTTCCTACATCACTACGAAATTGAGGATGAGCAGATGTTGCAAATGCTGGTTAAGATTTGAATTACCTGTAGTTTTTAATTACCATTCCAGCCATGTCCCAATGTCCTCTGTCTCCTCCCTGCCAGTCCACTCCTGTAGCTCTAATGAGACACTTATCAGATGCTATTTGGTATTGTTAGTTATCTTTGTGGTACAAATGGAACCTGTATTATGCTTCTCTTGTGCTGCCCCTGGTGCTTGACAGACAATAGATCCTCAGTAAATAGGTGTGGTTGAATTGAATAGCTATCTATTGTGCATATTTAGTGGGCCTTCACACTTGAAGATGCCAGCAAACGTGATCATTTTCTATCTTGGATTTGTTTATACAACATCGATTCCACAATGACTGAACACTCACTATGTCTAGCATCATGCTAGACATCAGAGACTAAGACAAATATGATGCAATCACTTCCTTCAAGGAGTCTTGGGCCACAGGGACACCAAATAGAGATCACAATGGAATATGAGAGCAAGTGGAAAGGTGTGAACTAGTAGGCTGGCAGCTCCAAGGAAGGATTGGCCAATTCTGGAGAACGAGTGTCAAAGAAGATGCTAGAGAGGAACCCAAAGAATGTGACCTTTGCATCACTGGGACAAAACACCTAGCACCCAAAACTTAAAGGAAGAGAGATTTAGTTTGGCTCACAGTTTGGGGAGATTCAGTCTGTGGTTAGCTGGCTGCATGGCAGAAACAGCACGCTGGAGGGACATAGCGGAGGAAAGCTCACCTCATGGCAGTCAGGAAGCAGAGAGTGAAAGGGGGAGCCAGGAACAAGAATACTCCCTTCCAGACCATTCCCCCTGCACCATGACCCACTTTCAACCAGGCCTCATCTCCTAATAGCACCTTCAGCTATGAACTCACCAATGGATTAATCCACTGATAAGTATGCGCCCCATGATCTCATCACCTTCCAAAAGCCCCACCTCTGAATACACAAGACTTTTGGGGAACATCTTAGATATAAACCATAACAATAGGACTTAGCCAATGGGAAGAAAAAGATAGAGAACTTGCAGAAGCAGATAGCCACAAACCTTTCAGTATTGAGGTATTTACATAGAATTCTTTACCTACCTAACACCCATTTCTTTCCTTTTCTCATTCCCTGCTAAGAGAGCCTAGTTTTATATCTGGGCTGATAACCAAGGAAGGGAAGCTCCTCCCCCAGGGCTTCTGCCAGGTCCATGAGCTGATCATTGTCATTCTTTTTCTCCCTGACAGTTATTGACATCAGGTAGGCATGTGACTACGTTATGGCCAATGAAATATAAGGGGAAGTCTTCCAGGGACTTTCTTTTACACATAAAAAGACAGATTCTTGCTAGGAGAAAGCTTGCCTTTCCTTTCTTGTCTTGAAAATTAATACGATGTTTGCAGCTGTGGCAACTATCTTGTGACAGCAAAAAAGATAATAAGAGCCTGGGGGTTCTTGGATACTAACACTGAATAGCAACCAATACTGGCAACTGGACCTCTTGTGCAAGAAAAATATTAACCCCTACTTGGCTATGCTATAAGTACTTAGATTTCCTTATTGCTAAACACAATGTAACTGGCTTATAATGCTTCTATTTCACAAATCTCCCCAACAGGCACCAATGAGATCTTGACTAAAACCCCTGAGTTTTATTGGTGGTTATCCCCAACCTGATTAATTCTGGAACTCAACTTTTTCCTCCTTTAATCCTCCAGTCATTCTGAGAAGTTCCCAGAGGAACACCTTTGAGCATGCAGCTTCTCTCTTTCTCTGAATCTTTCCTTTGATGTAAGGATAGGAAGAAATTCCTTCTCTCTGACTCTGTATTTCACTCTGTCACTAGATCCTAGGGTAGTGCAAATGCCCTGAATGTTATAAGCCTTTGGTTAAAGTCTAGCTTCTAGTTCCTTGAAGACCTCCACTCTCTATTACGGAATGTGTGAGAAATGGGAAGCATACTATTTTAATCTAGTTTTCTTTATGATTTTCCATAGAAGCCCAACATTAATCTTCTCTTTCAAACAAAACAAAATAGCAACAAAAGCCCCAGGCATATCAACTCACACCAATAGATTCCTCAGAGTTCATGTTTGCAGGTCCAACAAAGCTACTCTCCTAATAGTTCAGCCCAGTGCCCAGTTGTATGTACACATGAAGGGATGGGGAACATGACATTGCAGTCATAGCAACCTCATGTATCAAGCTAAGATGTACAAGCTCTATCCTCTAAGTCAGAAATTCCCAACAAGTGAGCCGTATGGTATGCTGAGATTCCACCCTGCCCTGTTGTCCTGGGCACCCCTGGGCAGAGCCTGGCAGACAGAGCTCCTAGACAGGTCACCTCCAGCATCTATTGGCCTTATCTGGGAAGAGGAGGGTGTTGCCAAGCAGAATATGGTTACGATGAGGCTTGGGAAACAATGGGGAATGTCTTAGTCACCTTCCTCCTACTGAGATACAATACCTGACACCAGCAATTTAAAGGATAAGAGGTTGACCTTGGCCAACAGTTTCAGATGTTTCAGCCCATAGTTGGCAGGCTTGAGGCAGAAACAGCATGGTGGAAGCAACTGCCACAGAGGAACACTGCTTACATCATGGCAGCCAGGAAGCAGAGAGCAAAGGGAAGAGCCAGGAAGGGAGATATGCCCTTCTGGGTCAGGACCCCAGTGTCCTTCCTGTTTTTTCCACCACTCATGAAACATTGCCTGGAGGAAAAAATCCTCTGATTGGCTTCCTTGTGTCACATGACCTGTACTTAATCCAAAGGCTGTCGCTAGATCTGGGCACTGGGAGTGGCCAGACCTGGGTCATATGACCACACCGGGCTGGGAGGAGGGTACAGATACTATCATTAGAAAACCAGGCAGGTAAAGCTTCCTTGGCAGAGAAAAATAGCCACCATGGTCCCCACACACATCAACATTTAAAAAGACAGGAGGAGGAGGGAAACAGAAAGTGGACACATTAGAGAAGATTATCCGCTTCTCAGAAGCCACTGTCTGTTTCTTCTTCTTGTTTGTTCCCTCTGCACCGCCCCCCCCCAGCTGGTACCTAGGGCTGTGCTTCAATGTGGAGCAAACTCATAAGCACCATGCGTAACGAGTAAGTTTTGTCAAATGATATGACAAAGACTAACACCCAGAAGTCTGACTTGGACAATATACAAAAGCTCATTTTTTTCAGTAGCTGGCCACCACTGACATAGATATTAATAGATACTCTAAAAAAGAGCCAATCTTTTTCATAATTTGGATGAAGGCACCATATCAGTTTGGACCAAAATAGTCACAGAAGAGAAGTGATTGGGGGAGTGTCTCGTGGAATCCAGTGGTGGTATTTTAAAGAGAGTTTATCCTACTGTTCTCTGTTCTAGGGCTGACTGTAATTTCATGCTGCATTTGCAAGCCTGCAGGGGAACACCTTAATTACTATAGATGCCAGATAGAAAGAAGAGTGCTAATCAAATCTTTATTAATTGATGACATACTTCCAACTTTCAGGAACAGATGCTAAGGAGGAATGAAGCCTTGTAAACCACAGTACCCACCAACTTCCCTCAGGTGAGTGTTTTCTTTATCAAGTACCTTTTATATCCACTAGGGGGAATCCTAGTGTGTGTCAAGATTGGCTTTTTCTATGCATGTGTACAATGATAAGCCCATGAAAACTTGTCTGTCCACAAGTGTGTCCTCCAGCCTGAAAGGGCTCACAGATCTGGCATGTTGTCGTGTGTTTCAGAGCACCATTCAAGATATGTTAAAGAAAATAAATTTCTTAAATTCTCTGGATTTAGAAGGGATTCACCAGCCATCTTAGCAAAAATTTTTATCATAAACAGAAGTTTCGACCAGGAAAAGGAGGATAATTATTTGTCAGAATCTTTGCTTATTAAAAAACAGAAATGCTGAATCTGTGCCCATTTAATTTTAAAGAGCTTAATTTTAAATACCTGTTAGACACTAGTGTGATCTTTATGCTCAGCAGAGTCCTTAAAGTATTATTGGCACCCAGTTGATAATTATTATAATTATTATAAGCTTGTCTGACATAATTACAGTATAAGACTCTTCCCTTTTCAACACAAAGTCATTTTCAAACAAAGTTTGAAAGGTGCCATAAATTAACAAATAATCCAAATGCAATGCTCAGACTTGTATTCAGTGGTTGCTACTTCATATTATCAATATTATCTCTGTGTGTGCATGGCTGAGTGTTGCTGTTTTGCTTTTATATTCTCTGTGTCTACAGAGAAAATCAACTCATGGATTGGTAAATGTGTGTTGTGCTGATGCTGATGCCAAGTCATAGTATTTGGGGCTGTGGGTAGCTCAAAGAGTGACAACTGCCCCTAAAGAGTTTCTTGTCTTTACAAAACAAGTCAACCAAGGTCTACTGAACATTGACCTTGTGCAAGGCATAAAGATGGAACCATTAATTTTGCTCATTGCTCTGCCCTCAGCCCTGACATGCCCAGCACATGGGGGTCTCAGAAGTGCTTGGTAAAGATAAAAGCAAGGAAATGAACAGAAAGTTTGAGCCATAAAGGGGATTTTAGAGATAAACTGCATATAACACAATCCCTGATGGCAAAGAAATTACAGTGAGGTACGAGAGCTGTATACACAACTAATGCATAGCATATAACATGAATCACAAGACTTAAGTGCTATCATAGATGTCCAGGTAAAAAGCTGTTTAAGATCAGGGAAGGAATTCATAACCTAGTGAAGGAGTCAGTTCAGATAAATGAATTCAGCAGGTAAAGTTGAGTACAGTACTAGTACTAGAGTGGAGACTGGCAGGGAAGAGATTCTTGCTATCACTTTGAAATAAAGGAATGTGTAATTATTATACACAAGGCCCTGTGCTAGTTCCCAGGGTTAGAAAGATGAGCTAGCACTTGGGTTCCATCTCCTCCTCCTTCTCTTTCTCTTTCTTCTTCTTCCTCTCCTCTTCTCCTCCCCCCGCCCCCCCCCGCCTCCTTTTTCTGTCTGTTTTGCAGTACTACGGATTGAACCCAGGGCTTTGCACATGCTAGACAAATGCTCTACTACTGAGCTACATAACTACTGAGACTCTATTTATGTATGTATGTATTTATTTTAAGGATAACATGGCTTTTCAACTGTGCTTTGATGGATGAATAACACTGTGCAAAAGTGTTCGAGAAGAGGAGGCATTTTAGGTGAAAAGTACAGCAAATGCCAAGAGTGTAGAGGGACTGTCCTGCTCAAATAAACATGAGCATCCTATTGCTGCAAATGCAGACAGTGCCAACTCTAAGTTTCACTTTTGCCCAAGAGCTCCTAGCCCTTAACACATGGGAATCCCTCAATAGATACTTGTTTGCAATAGAAATGGTGCCAAGAGTCAAAAGATGAGCGTAAGTTATAAGTACTAGACAAAATAAATAAATAAATAAATAAATAAAGTACTAGACAAGTCTGAAGCTGGGCTGGTGTCTGCCTTTGGGATGAGCTTATAGTCAACATCTTGGGCTTTGTGTGCCAAGGCCATAGGACCCTCCCTGCCAGCTGCCCTCTTCCTCCACTTGTTGCCATGGGCAGTCCACTCAGTCCTACCCAGTCCACTCAGTTCCAGAGCAATGAGGGAAGCATTGATGTCACTGCCATCTGTGTGACTCCTATTTCCTCTGGGGCCCTGGCCCTGTGCCCTCACGCTGTCCCTGCCATGGGAGTTGGAGTCATCACCTTCCTGTGCTTCCCTGGGACTGGGTAAAATATGGTTTCATCAACTAGGTTTTGTGGTTTTGGTTTGAGTTTGACTTGGTCACTCTCATTCATACAAGCCAGCAATGTTTTTGGAATACTCTTCCATTCTTTTTTTTTAAGTTCCTGAATAATACTTTATTTATCCATCTCCACTACTACCTTCATTTACATCCCCCTCCTTCTCTCCATTATTCCCTTCCTCTTGTCTAATAACAGTTTCCATTCTACTTTCATGTCTGTGTTTTACATTCTACATATTATGGAAAACATGGTACTTATCTTCCTAGTCGGGATTATTTCACTTAACATGATGATCTCTAGTTCCATTCATTTTTCTGAAAATGAGATAATTTCATTCTTTATGGCCCAAAATACTCAATTGTGTATATAGACCACATTTTCTATTACAAACTGTGCTGCTATGAACATGGGTGTACATATATCACTGTGGTATGATTCTTTTAATTCTTTGGGGAAGATCCCCAGCAGGGGAATAGTGGGATCAAATGAGACTTCCAGTCCTAGTTCTTTGAGGAATCTCCATACTGATTTCCACAGTGGTTGCACCAGTCTACACTCCCACCTGCAGTGGAGCAGTGTTCCTCTTTCCCCACAGCCCTGCCAGCATTTGTTGTTGGTTGATTTCATGATAGCAGCCATTCTTTCTGGGGTGAGGTGGAATCTCAGTGTTGTTTTCATTTGCATCTCTCAAATGACCAGTGATGTTGAACATTTTTTCATATGTTTATTTGCCATGTCTACTTCTTTGTGTGAGAAATGTCTGCTCATTTCAGACTCCCATTTTTGGACTGTAGAGCACATTTTCTTTATCCACTCACCTGCTCATGGGCACGTAGGCCGGTTCCATAGCTTAGCTATTGTGAACTGTGCAGCAATAAGCATGATTATGCAGGTCTCCTCATAGCATGCTGACTTTAATTCCTTCAGATATATACCAAGGAGCAGTATAGCCGGGTCATATAGTAGCTCATATAGTTTAGTTTTTTGAGGCACCTCCATACTGATTTTCATACTGATTGTAATAATGTACAATCCCATCACCATTGCAGAAGAGTTCCTTTTGCCTCATATCCTTGCTAGTATTCACTGTTTTTTCTATTTTTAATGGTAGCCATTTTAACTGGAGTGAGATGAAATCTCAACGTAGTTTTGATTTGTATTTCTCTAATGGTTAAAGATGTTGAACATTTTTTTCATATACTTATTGGCCATTTATATTTCATCTTTTGAGAAATATCTATTCAGTTCATTGCCCACTGTTTTGATTTGATTATTTGATTTTTTTCTGGTGCCATTGTTTGAGTTCTTTATGTATTTTAGAGATTAACTCTCTATCAGAAGAATAACTGGCAACTCTTATCCATTTCTATAGGCTGTTTCTTCACTCTGTTGGTTATTTCCCTTGTTGGGCAGAAACTTTTTTGATGTAGTCCCATTTGTTGATTCTTGCTACAATTTCCTGTATTTGGAATCCTATTCAGGAAGTCTTTGCCTATGCCTATGGCTTCAATTGTTTCCTCAATGCTGTCTTCCAGTAGTTTCAAAGTGTCAGCCTTATATGTAGGTTTTTGTCCATTTTCAACTGCTTTTTTTATAGGTGAGAGTTACAAATCTAGTTTCAATCTCCTACATGTGAATATCCAGTTTTCCCAGCACCATTTGTTAAAGAGGGTGTCTTTTCTCTAATGTATGTTTGTCGTCCCTTTGTCAAAAATCAGATGGCCATATTACCAAATTAAATTAAATTAAGATGGCCATATTACCAAAAGTGATTTACCAGATTCAGTGCAATTCCCAGTTAACCTTCCAATGAGACACATGACAGAACTAGAAAAAAAAAAATCCTAAAATTCATATGAAAACATAAAAGGCCCAGAATAGCCAAAGCAATCCTAAGCAAAAAGAGCAAGGCTGGAGGCATCATGACATCAGGTTTCAAGTTTTGTTACACAGCCATAGTAACAAAAACAACAGGGTACTGGCACCAAAACAGGCAAATAGACCAGTGGAATAGAACAGAGGACACAGAAACAAACCCATGCAACTGTAGTCATCTAATTTTTGACAGAGGGGCCAACATATACATCAGAGAAAAGATTGCCTCTTTAACTAATGAAAATGAGAAAGCTGTGTATCCACATGTAGCAGATCAAAAGTAGATTCCTAACTCTCACTATGGACAAAAATCAGTTCAAATGACCCAAAGACTGAGGTATAAGGCCTGATGCTTTGAAATCTTAGGAAGAAAATATAAGGGAAACCCTTGAGGCCATAGACACAGGCTTTCTAAATAAGACTAATACCACAGGAAATTATAGCAAGAATCAACAAATGGGACTACATCGAACTAAACAGTTTCTGCACAGCAAGGCAAATAATTAACAGCCTATAGAGTGGGAGAAAATCTTTGCCAGCTACTCTTAATCTCTAGAATGTATAAAGAACTAAAAAACTGAACACCAATAAAAAAAAAACCCCAAAAACCCCCAATGAAAAAATAGACACACGGAGTAGACACTTCCCCAAAGAAGTACAAATGACCAATAAGTATATGAAAAATGTTCAACATTAGCCATTAGGCAAATGCAAATCGAAACTACACTGAAATCCCATCTCACCCCAGTCAGAGTGGCTGTCGTCAAGAATATAAAACACACGGAATGCTGCCAAGGATGTGGGAGAAAGAGCACTTTTACACGGCCAGTAGGAATGTATATTTGTACAACCTCTGTGGAAGTCAGTGTGGAGATTCTGCCAGAAACTAAGTACAGAAATACCATTTGATCCAGCTATACCCCACCTGGATGATGTGTCCTTGTTTCCCAAAACAAACTTCATCAATCTGCATGACCAACATGCTCCAATTTTTTTTTTTACAGCAATGGATTTTTAACTGTTGACTTTGTATCCTGTTCCCGTCTATAACCAAAAGCTCTCATGAGCCTACTATTGTCAGCAAGTAACACCAAGCCTGTTCAGAGAGGCTGAGAGCCCAGCTGAAAAGCCAAGACTCCCTACGAGCTACCTCTGGCAACGCTGCATCCACAAGTGCTGTCAGCGAGAATTCTCGGGGCAAACAGGAAATGAGTTAATGTTGTTTAAAATAAGAGAACATATAAAGAAACGCAAGATAAGACCTGCATCTACGAAGATAAGTAATATCATGTGAAGATACATAGAGAAGAGGAGAGGGGCCTCTGAGGAAATTAACCCCGCTTGAGCATGATCTTGGACTTGGAGCTTCCAGACTAAAAAAAATGAAAACATTCCTGTTGCCTAAAGCCACCTGGTCAGGTCAGTGGTCCATTGTTATGGGAGCCGTGGCAAACTAGGCTGGTGACTCAACACAAGGTTAGAGTTCTGGTGTCAAGTAACAGCAATAATAATGATGTTGTTTATTGAGCACTTTCTGTATGCATTGTGCAAAATGCTTCATACATATTATCTCATTGAATATGCATGAAACCCCTGTGAAATTTATTGCTATTACTTCCAGTGTTCAATGAGCCCAAGGCCACTTAGTTGTTAAGTAGAGACACTGGTTCTAGAACCGGGGCTAGACTAGGGCCACCACTGAGCAGCCTGTAGTCTTGCTGCAAAGAAAAAGATGCCTTTCCCTTTGGGCAGAGCCAGCTCCATGCCAGGGTGAAGGGCTTAGTGAGCAGAGGGTAGGCTGCTTTTCAGTCCCCCTTGCCCATTGGTTAGGTGTCCCGGCCCTTCCCAGAGGCCCACTCGGTAACCCAAGCACTTCGTCATGACACTGGGCTGCCCAAGAGGTTGAGAGGCTGAGGTAGCACGCCCAGGCAGGAGTGGGTGGGGCGTAAGGGTCACTAAACACCAGGCATGCAAAGCTCACCTACTGCACAGCTGGAAATGACACAGGTGAAAGTTAGCGTCCATGAGTTCCAGGGCCAGGTGGGTGAGCTGCCAGGGGTCCTGCAGAGCAACCGACCGGATTGGGCCCAGTTCTGCTACTTGGCCTCCACACAGTTCTGACCATTTCTTGTCCTCAGTGAGCAACCTCTTGGCAGAATCCTGTCCCCAAGATGCTCTGCCGGTCCTTCCGTCATCATCCCATCCCTTCCCCCACCAAAGCAAAGAGACAGGAAAGGGCATCTCCATCTCTGACTATGAATATAAGTGTGACTTTCCTCTCGATGAAAGCTCCTGAATGTTCCAAATTTGCAGCTTTCGTGATGGGGCAAAAAGGCCTCTGACAACATAAATATTTAATCACCATTAGGCATGTCCAATAAATGAGGGGAATTGTGTTTCAAATTGGCTGGTTCAGATGATTAAAGTGGAGAAGTCACAGCAGGGTAAAAATAAAGTTCCCTCTGAAAAAGTGCCATCTTTAGAACTTAGGATGGTTTCTATTTCTTCTACATAAGCAGTCCTTGAGCAATGAAGGAACCAGGAATATCCAGTTTATCTTTTAAATATTAGTAGGGGGTGAGGAAGTATGGTGATATCTTCATAGTCCTGCTCTGGTAATAAGGAATATAAATGGAATTCCTAGTCATTATTGAAGGGACTGCTGGAACTAAGACTTGAGAAATATTTGAAAAGGAAAAAAGCAGTCTGTTCAGTTTTGTATCTTGTTTGAAAATACACTTCAAACATGCAGCAGTATTTTAGAGATCATAACCAAGCCCTGCCCCACCACCTCTGGACCCTTAGCCCCCAGTAGTTCCAGTTTACTTTTAAAGGTTCTTTTAGCTCTATGTTTTAACTGGAAAAAAACATATAATCCTACCCAGCAGGGTTTCCATTTGTTTCTATTAACAGGTTGAATTCAGTTTAGGAAAACCTGTGTGAAGGGAATAAAAATGTACCTTTTTCCATTGCCAGATCTGGGGTGACTCAAAAATTTGGAAATAAAGAAGTTCCATTTTGCCTAGTCGTATTTCAAGCTTTCCATAATGAACAGACTAAACGTGCAGGTCTAAACATTATCCGGGGTCATTTCTGAGTCCACATTGGGAGGTAAGTCGGTTTGTTGTGATTCTAGCTGGAAATAGGTGACACAAGCAAACGGGCTCCTCAGTGAAGGGAGCATGGCTCAGGTGTGGCAGGATGGAGACCTGCTGAGGTTAGCCACAGCCAGAGCCACGAGTCCCACAGGGGTGAAGAGTGGGGAGAGGGTGCAGCTGTTAAACCCCGAGAGGGCTGTGGATGCAGCTGTAGCTGTAGCTATGAGAGAGGGCTGCCCACAGGACCTGTGACTCAGGAAAAGGAACACAGCCAACACACAGCTTGGCACAGAGGGAGCTGGGGGAATAAAGATCTGAGCCTCACCCTAGCTACCCACTCCTGCTGAGCCCTACTCCTGGCTGAATCCAACCAGACGGCAAAGAGCAAGGGTGATATCTACAAATGTCAAGCTTCTGCATAGAGAGCAGGATAGGAAGAGTGGGAAAATAGTCTTAGGGAGAGAGGAAAACTATGCAGCACCAATGAGGAAGAAGAAATAAGTCACATTAGAAAGGGAGAAGAAGGGATTGTGCTGCTGGTTTTGTGGATGTATACTTATTTGTAAACTTGTGACGCTATATTCATTAAATAGATACAGATTTTTGCATCTCATTCATTCCTCAATAAAAGGGTTTTTTGGTTTTGTTTTGTTGTTGTTTTTAAGACAAAGAACAGCAGCAGAAAGGCAGGGCAAAGACCCAGTCTTTCTTGGGCTTTGCACTTGGGGGTCGGTGCATGAGGCTGAGAGGGCTTGAGAGATGCTGCATGGACCACGTTCTCAGTGCCTTCCTGGCAGGCGTGTTTGCCCTCACCTGAGACCACACACCTGGCTCCCCGATAGCACTTCCCCATGCTCAGAACTGATGCCAGTTGCTTCCTCCCTGCCTTGGGAGGAAGGGGAGAATGGAGAACAAGGGTCTGAGACTAAGAAGCTGCCTCAGCTTAGCTGAAGGCACAAGCTCGCTCACTGCAAAGTCCAGCAACTTTATTGTCAGCTCAGAGCATCTCCCCACCAGAATCTCAAGGAAGCGGAAGTACAAGTGACTGTGGAGTTATCTGCCTGTTAATCTTATCTTCTGCTATTCATTTTAAGAGTTTGAGTTATTATTAATATGAAGGCCTGCTTTCTGGGAGCTCTTCTCTTTGAATGGGTTTATGCCAAGCTGCCAGCTACCAGGGGACTCGGGGCCTAGGATTACACTGACAGGGAGCCTCAGAGATGAGAGGGCTGAGCAGAGACGTGGGAAATGATGGTGTATTCAAGGAGGATCAGCATCTTGTGTCTGGCCCTTGATGCCCTTTGGGCTCCTTATTTCAAAGGAGCAGCAAGAAAAGTAGGAGAAGGGATGGACCTGAATCCTGTCAAAGTCAGAGAACCTTGATTTTCAAGAGACTGCTCAAGCTTCAGAGACTCCTCAAATCTGACAAAATAATCAACTGATGAATTTGCCTGCTCCCTGCAGCATGAGCTCCAACCGATCAGGAGAATGCAGTGACGGCAGAGGACTTACCATATCTTGCCCTCACCCAGGCGGAATCGCAGATTCTTCACCACGGAGAGGGCTGGTGAACATTTTTGGAGAAAGGGCTCAAGAGAATCTTATGACACTGCAGATATCACTTGAGAAGTGAGGTACTGAGTGACAGGGCAATGTCCTAGATGCCACATCAGATGTTTTACATTCATTCCATAGGCCACAAGCTCATCCATCCCTAAAGTCGAGGAAAGGCCCTGATGTAGCATAAGCAAAGTCATTGATTGGACCTGACGGAAAGGATCATTTTCTTTCACTCCATGCTGTCATCTATAATTGTGAATGACCATGAACTGTTAAGACATGACATAGGGAAAGATGGCAAGTGGGATGTGGGGGCAAACCCAAGTTCTGTCCACTGAAGAAATGCCACTGAGCTTTCTGCAAGGCATGGGGACTATCACCAAGCATCAGAGTGCTCCTCAGCCATCCAGGGCCATGTTGGGGTGACAGCATGAGTCCCTGAGCTCCCTCGGCCACATCTTGACTGTGCTGTGTTTGATGACTTTCGTGTGGACTGAACTGTGTTCAACTTGTCTCTTAGCATCAAACTTTTTGTGTGTGTGTGGTACAGAGGCCCAGGCTCTACACTGAGTTACACCCTCAGCTCAATTCAAACTTATTAAACAGCGCTTTCTCTAATCTGCTTTCAACTATCAGCACCCTAGACAGGAGGCTGGCTAATTTCTTTTTCCTGTTAGTCACCAAAAAAAGCCAGGAGCTTTGATAAGGTTCTCGATGTAGAAGATGACATAGATCTGAGCAAAGCTGCCAAGGGGGAAATGGATGGATAACAGGGGTACTGCTCAACCCCGGGGGGGCATTTCCCGAAACCTGCCCGTGGGGTTATAGCTGCACAGACAAGGCATAGAGAGAATCTGTTGACCACCAGCACTAATATTGTTGGTTGCTTTCAATCTCTGTCAGCCCAGTCAGCCTCTCAGGTAGATTTTTAAAAAAAGAAAAAGACAAGGGAAGGACCCATGACCACCATCTTGTGACTGTGACCAATTGCCTACTGAAGTTCTTAATGTCTTGAGCCTCAGCAGGAAACCACGGAATCTATAAAGTTCTGTCCAGCAGAAATGAGTCTGATTGTGGATGGCCTGGTTAACCCAGATTGCCTTTGGTGCCTGAGGGAGTTGACATGTTCTCATTATGAAGACTTTCCCAGCTAAAACTGCTCAGAATCGGTTTGAACTGCCTGTTTCCGTGGTAGCAGGCCTCTGTCTGGAGGATAAATCTGCACCATCTTCTTTTGTTTGGGCTTCAGCCAGTTGTGCTACAAAGAGTTCTGAAGTGAGCTCTAAGTGGGGCTCTGCCAGTCTGACAGGGAAGCTTTGTCACCCATGGGATGCACACCCTTGGGGCAGACGGCAGTGTCTAAGAGAAAGCAATCAAAGAGATACAGAACCCACACACCTAAATATTTATTTCATATTTCCCACACTTTTCAAATGTGAACTTGTGTCCTGAAGGTGGAGCTTTAGTACACAAGAAAATTGGGAAGGGGCAAACGCGTTTGTACAAAATGGGGTAGAATCAGCAAAGAATGCATTTCCATGCTTCCTACTTGCCTATATTTTTCATGCCAAAAAGTAAGGACAGATTCTGATTTCTTTCACCGTAGGAGTCTGCATACAATTAAATGAGAGCAAAAAGAAGCCTGCTCTCGAGAGCAAGGCTTATGGTCTCAGTAAGAATGAGGAGAAACCGTAGCCATCAAAGTCATTTATACTTCTTGCTGGTAGTATTTTTAAGATGTTGTTTCTTTTTCAAAACGAGGCAGCAATGAATGGAGTAGTGATCAAAATACCGCACCATAGAGTATGTTTAATCCAATCAGCTCCCAAGAGGGTCTGTGACTGATTGCACCAACTCTATGGGACTTACAGAAATGACTCAGTTACCAGTGAAGTAAAACTAGCTCTGGAATGGAACTGACTGTGGCTCCTCAACACATATCAGCACAGCCACAGCCTGCTAGGAAGCCAGTATAGACCATTGTTCACTTCCTTATTCTCAGAGAAAACTGCCAACCGGCCAGCCCATAAATTTCCTACTACATGCTGTAGGGGTCTGTGAGTTTCAGCAAGGGATTTTTGTTGTTGTTTTGTTTGGGGGTTTTCGTTTGTTTTGTTTTTTAGATACTTCTCTGTTTTCAGCAGTGCAAAACTTCTTAAGCCCTTCCAGGCTTATGGGAAATGAGTCCTGATTTTTTCGGATCAAGTAAACCATTTGATTTGCACTGCCCCAGCTCTCCTGATTAACACCTACCTGGGGCCCGGCCTTTCTTCCTCCACCCTCCCCCTCGCCCACACTTCCACCACTGTCACCACAGCAGAAAGGGCAACCTTATATCTCGGGAAAGCATTTGCAGCCTACTGGCAGGCAAAGATAATGCTATTCAGTTTCAAAGCAGGAGCTTATGAAGGGAAAGATGACCACTCTGAATTCGGCATCTGAGAGCCTGCTGAAATGATATTATCTTTTTTTTTTTTTTCATGCTTGGGATGAACCCCGGGCTTCCTGCATCCCAGGCAAGCTCTCTCCCACTGAGCCATTCCCCAGCCCTGATAGGATCCTAGAACTGCACATCTGGGGCAGAAACCCTGCCTCACTGTCCTTGCTCTGTCTCCCAGGGCCCCTGCCTCGTCCTCAGCACTGGGGAAAAGCGCAAACCTCCTAGGGTGCCTCCTTCCAGGGGGGACTCAGCCTCTGTGAAGCCCACCCACTCCATTCCCTCCCAGCAGATTCCACCCAGAGCTGGGGACCTGGAGGGAAGGAGGAAAGGGGACAGTGACCAGTGGCCCTTCCGGGAGCCTCTGGCCTGGAACAGGGCTCATTCCCCAAGGGCCTCTAGGGGTTCTCAGTCTGGAGATAGCTGGGCCTCTTCTGAGAAGCCCCTCTGAGAAACCAGGAGCTGGCTCCCGGTGTGCAAGGGTTTGCTGTTCCGGAAAGTCTTGGTGGCATGGGGGTAAGTAACCCTGCTGACAGTGGCTCCCTGGATGGGGTGGGGAGACCTCAGGGGATCCAGAGGAAGGAAATGGGAAATGACAGGACTGTCTGTAGAGACAGAATACTTGAGCCTGGGATGAGAAGGCTGGCTGAGGAGGGTGGGGTTGGTGCATTTAACTTGGGAAACTTCTGGTCCCACCGCAAAGAATGATCTCAGGGAATTGTTGTAATGGCCACAGGTGGCACTTGACTAGCGGGACATGCATATGAGGCCCTGGAGCGAGATATAGATTTGAATCTCGGCTCTCTGCTGCCTCGCAGTAGGACCCTGGCAAGTTCCTTAGCCTCTCCATGATCATTGTTCTCTGAGACTGCTAAGTAGGGATGATAACATTCGCTAATTAATACGGTTGTTAGAAGTATTAAATGAATCTTAATCCATATGCTGCATTTAGAACAGAGCCCAGCACGTAGTAAGTGCTCAATAAACCTTAGGCGTGATCTTTAGGATTAGACAGTGAGCAGAACTTTCTAAAGGCTCCGTTTGAGAGCCTGGGACCCCGTTGCCAAGGGAGATGAGAAAACCTTTTCAAATACGGGAGCTCAGGCCAGGCCTTAGGATTGTCCAGAACTAGAGCGTGGCGCCTGCCTTTCCCCCACATCACTCCTCTGACCCGGGGACTCCCCTCCCCCGTCACCGGGGCGCACTGGTCCCCCCGAGCCGCGCGCCTCCCGGGGCCTCCCTCCCGCCGCTCCACACCTGTCAGCCGCCCTGGCAACCTCGCCGTGGCCCGAGCCCTGGGCCTTGGCTTCAACCTCTTCGACCCTGGCTCCCTGCTCCGGGCGCCTGCACACCCCCCCCCCCCCGCAGCTGCTTTCGTAAACAAAACCCGGGCGTTGGAGCAGCCCCACGGGCGGACCAGCGCGGGAGCCCTCTCGGTGCGCTGTGGCGCGCCCGGGAGCCCAGGGCGAGCCAAGGGGCGAGGGTGGCGCCGCGGCGACAGCGGCAGGCGGCTCAGCTTTGTTATGAATAGATGAAAGCGGCCACCTACACAGTAACCCAAATTACGAGACCTCCTCCCCCCCATCTCACCGAATGGAGAGGGGAGGGGAGATGGGCGTGGAGGGAGGGAGGGCGGGCGGCCGCACAGGAGGCGGAGGGCGGAGGAGGAAGAGGATGAGGAAGGGGGCCAGTTGCATCCCACTTCGACAATGGGAAAGTGAAACGCACAAGCGCACCCAACCTCTCCAGCCCTCCCCGCCCGCCGCGCTCCCCTCCGCCGTCCCCTCCCTTCCCCTCCGCGCCTCCCCGCGAGCGCCCGCGCCGCACAGAGAACTCTCGGCGAAGCAGGGCGAGGAGGAAGCGCCGCCGGAACGCGCAGGGCTCGCAGCAGCCGCCGCCGCGCGCCCCGCGCCCCGCTCTCCTTCCCGGGCGAGCCTCGGGGATGGGGCAGCCGCGGGAGCCCGAGCGCGCGCAGGAGCCCCCGCCGCCGCCGCCGCCCGCGTCTCCGTAGCCGCGCGCCAGAGCCGCCGCTGCCGCCGCGCGCCCTGCCCGGGGGCGGCCCCCCCAACCCCATGGAGGTCTCCCGGAGGAAGGCGCCGCCGCGCCCCCCGCGCCCCGCCGCTCCGCTGCCCCTGCTCGCCTATCTTCTGGCGCTCGCGGCGCCCTCCCGGGGCGCGGACGAGCCGGTGTGGCGCGCGGAGCAAGCCATCGGAGCCATCGCGGCCAGCCTGAGGGACGGCGTGTTCGTGGCGAGCGGCAGCTGCCTGGACCAGCTGGACTACAGCCTGGAGAACAGGCTCTCGCGCCTGTACCGGGACCAGGCGGGCAACTGCACCGAGCCGGTCTCCCTGGCGCCCCCCGCGCGGCCCCGGCCCGGGAGTAGCTTCAGCAAGCTGCTGCTGCCCTACCGCGAGGGGGCAGAAGAGCTCGGGGGGCTGCTGCTCACCGGCTGGACCTTCGACCGGGGCGCCTGCGAGGTGCGGCCCCTGGGCAACCTGAGCCTCAGCTCCCTGCTCAACAGCACCGAGGTGGTGTCGTGCCACCCGCAGGGCTCGACGGCCGGCGTGGTGTACCGCGCGGGGCCCAAGAACAGCTGGTACCTGGCGGTGGCCGCTACCTACGTGCTGCCGGAGCCGGAGACCGCGAGCCGCTGCAGCCCCGCGGCTTCCGATCGAGACACGGCCATCACGCTCAAGAACACGGAGCGCAGCCTGGCCACGGAGGAGCTGGGCCGCCTCAAGCTGCGAGGGAGCTCGGGCAGCCTGCACTTCGTGGACGCCTTTCTCTGGAACGGCAGCGTCTACTTCCCCTACTACCCCTACAACTACACTAGCGGCGCCACCACTGGCTGGCCCAGCATGGTGCGCATCGCGCAGAGCGCTGATGCCCTGTTTCAGGGTCAGGCGGCCCTCGACTGCAGCCATGGACATCCCGACGGCCGCCCCCTGCTGCTCTCCTCCAGCCTGGTGGAAGCCCTGGACATTTGGGCGGGCGTGTTCAGCGCTCCCACCGGAGAGGGCCAGGAGAGGCGCACCCGCGCCACTACCGCGCTGTGCCTCTTCAGGATGAGTGAGATCCAGGCGCGCGCCAAGAGCTGCAGCTGGGACTTCGAGACCCAGCAGAACTGCGTAAGTCCTGCCCTCGGGTCCCCACGGGAGCGCTGCTGTCTCGAGCCCAGCCGCCGCCTAGGCAGAGCGAACGAGAGGGTAGGGAAACATCCCGGTGACGTTTACCGGGTCGCCAGTTCACCTCGCCACCGTCCTTCTGAGACCTCAGTCTAATGTAAAGCTCGCCCTGAGGCCCCCAAAGGAAGAGTGCAAAAAGAGGGGCGGGGAGGGTTGGAGTTAGGCACCAAACTCTAGTGACTGCCTCCCAGCGCCATCCGCCTCGGACCAAATGTGGGCGCCTTTGGGGGCTGAGCGGACCCACGCAGCTCCCCTCTCCCTCTTCGCTTCTCCACACTCCTCAGAGTAGTGTCAGTGGGGTTGTGGACTTGAGCCTCTCCGTCAGCAGTTACCAAACACAGTACCCTCTGCAGAGAAGGCGCTGAGCCTAGAGGGCTCCTGCCACACCCCAACCTTTGTGCCGCCCCCCCCCGCCCCTGCCCGCAGCGCGTGTGTCCGTCTGAAGAGTGGCGAGCCCGCTCCACGCCCGCCTCGGCGCGCGGGGCTGCAGGAGGAACCCCGGCGTGACCCGGTGCGAGGGGGCGGGGCTGCGGCCCGGCCAGGGCTGCTGTGGACTCTGCTGGGGGGAGCGCCCGCCCGGGGAGGCGGGGACTGCTTTGTGGGTGTAGAGCCTCACCCTGGAGGGGAGAGCAAGGGAAAGTGTTGGGGTGCTGCAGGCAGTTTCTGGGCTGCAGGTTGCTGGATTCGACAGCAGGCTCATCAGTCCCCTGGGCTGTGTCTGAATCAGGCAAACGACACAGGTTTCCCCAGGGCTCTGAGGGCAGCCACAGCTTGAATCTTGAGATTGGCAGTCCTTTGACTGGGAAATAAAGCGGCAGTTCAAGAGGGTCCAGTTGATGGGGATTATGGAGCCATTGTGCACTTCTCCGGAGGCTGTTTCCCTTCCAAGGCTGCTGGCACATCAACTCCACATATGGCTCCTGAGAGGGGAGCCTGCTGAGAGCCTCCTTTAGGGCTGGACAGAAATCAAAGAGCAGAAATTAACGGCTACAGGTGTTGCCATTGTTTTGATGTAAAATGAGTCAGAGAGGAAGGGGAGAAGTCTCCACTTGGAAAGCGTGTTGTGTTGGTACATTGGTTGTGTACCGACGGGGTACGGGAGCACGGTGGCTCTAAGGTGTAGGGAATATGTGGACAGAAAGACGCCCCCACCCTCCCCTTTCTCTGCGAACACATCTCACCAAGTAGTCACCCGAGTAGCCGGCGAGAAAAGGGCTCTTCAGAATGGTGCCTTGCATCTTCCTCTTTGCCTGTTAGTTGTGTGCTGGGACAAACACATAACATCTTCATTTTATTATTGCTATAATTAAAATATAAAACACACATTGGTCTCCCCAAATGACTTAATGTCTTCGTCTTGACGTACGCATGTAATTTAATATCTGTCCTTATATGTTTTTGTAATCTAATAGTTCAAGTTTGGCAAAATGATCGCCTTTCACTTCTGTGTTGAAAGACTTGAAACTGCCCTCCAAATATTACTTTGCGCCAAGCTTTAGGCACACTTGGTCTCTGGGGCTGATGACAAGACAGCTCGGAGGCCCACAGCAGGTAATAACGGTGGAGGTCCAAGCTCTGCCATCTGACAGCTGTGTCTGTGTGTGGAGCCAAAACATTTCTCTTGATTGCATCTACCTATTGGGTCCTGGAGGACTCGGTTCCCTTCCAAACCCAGCAGGCATCCTGAATGCACTTGCAAGCCATGTCCTGGCTCAATCATGTGTTCCTACTTGTGCTGGGCTAGGGAGGGGCAGGGGAAGGGAAAGTGGCAGGGCTGTTTATCTGTCTTCACTGGAGCTCCCGGGAGAGCTGCCCCTTGGAAATCAAGCAAGGGGTAAACACATGCTGCCAAAGATCTGGAATGGAAAAAATAAATAATAAAAGCCGATCCCTCCACAGCATTTCTTGCTGCTGTTATTTATCAAGAACTCCCAGTGAGCTCAGAGCTGTGTGTTCTGAAAGATGGGGTCTCTAGCCCCTGAGCTTGTCATCCAAGTTAAATAATATACTCTGGTTCAAACAATAGCATGTCATGGCTGCACAGGTGGGAGCTTGGAGTTTTGCATTTATTTTTCATTCAAGTAAATTCCTTGCTGCTAGTATGCATTAAAAAGCCTAAATGGAATTGAATGTTAAGAGGAGTTTGAATGAAAAAAGGTGGTAGTTTTGATGAAAAAGCTGACAATTTTCTAACCTATTAAATAGGCAGAGAAGATACTTAATTCAACAGATATTTGTTTGATGCCTGCTCTGTGCTGGGCGCCACCGATTTTGCCACTGAAGGGACAATAGCAGGTTGCAACCTGTTTAATGGGGTCATGGGATCAGTGTGCCCCTGGTTGTCACTCCGAAGAATGATGTCATTTGATTGCATTTGCTTTGCATTTTATTTTCAGCGCCTGAATGTGTTTTTGAGACACATGCTGAATTATAGGTGCCTAAAACAGGAGCTGGACTTGAAACACTCTAGAGGGAGCCTCAGTAGGTTCTAGCAGCAGTTCCTCCAAAGCAAACAGTCATTTTGCCAGTAATCCACAGGCAGCCAGGCACAAGCAGCTAGATTGTTCTGCCTTCTTCCTCTCTTCCTAGCTGATGCCTGTATTTTCCATCTTCAGTCAACCACAGGTAGTTGAACATGACTGGGCCATGCTTCCTTCCTCTTGGTTCTCTTCTTATCTCTCATCCGCTGATTCTCCTCACCTTTGGCTTTTCCTGCTAAGAATTAATCCCTGAGATGCTTGTGCAATTAGTGTGTGCTCAGCTCTTTACACAGTGGGCTGTTACTTTTTCTGCCAACTTTGAGTACACTTTCACAACTGTACCAGGTTCACTGCAGCCCCTCAATGTGTGGAAGCGGCCTACTTCCCCAGACTTTCTCTCTACTACTCCTGATGAATGTTTGTGCAACACTTCCTCATGTACATTTCTTTGAGCCTCTCATCAAGTCTGAGATTTATTCTGTGAGGAACATTACATTTTTTACATAAGAAAGCTCCAGATCCGTGAAATGACTTACTCAAGATAACAAAAGAAGTGCCAGAGTCCTCCCATTTATACCCAAGTCTTCCAGTGTCTACTTCTGTATTCCTCCTGCCAGCCTGGTGCTTCTCAAACTTTCCCGTAAGGGTCCCCTAAGGAAAAAGACACCAAATAACCCTACCCCCTCCTAGGGATGTGGTGTTGAGGGAAGGAGTGCAAATTTTGGCCTCTGTTGTAGACTTAATTTTCTTTCATCCTATTTCATAACATATTTGTGCTTAGATTAATATAAATATGAATGTTTTAAATTATGCATATGTTAATGTAACTTCTTCTCTCTCTGAACTTCACTACCTTGGCACCTGAGTGTAACCCGTAGGAAAGTGTTTGTGTTTGAGTTGGTGAAGACAGATTATTCCAGAGTTTTTTGGCTGCCATAGTTGGGTGCCAAGGTAGCTTGTGGTTATTTAAACATGGCAGCCACCTCTCTGTAGACATCGTGAGTGATGTATTTTCTTATAGTTTGGCCCACAGGACTGAGCCTGATGTGATTTAACTGCCATGCAGACAACCACAAAGTGCTCACGTGCTGTTCAACAGACAGCAGCCCAAGGCACATCTAGCGATGTGCATAGAAGAGATCTCCCAGTTCTACTTGGTGATGTGGCCCGTTGACCTCAAAATCCACAGCCTTCCTGTGATGTTGATTCCTCTTCTAGTTTCTGTTATGGTTCTGTCTAGCTATTCACTGTCTGTAGACGTGGTTGGGATTTCTGCCCTCGCACACACATCTGATACACAAGGATAGATGCAGAAAGGACAACTGCAGTGACAGCACCCACTTAGAAAGGGGAAAAGCAATCATGGCTACTATTTACTGAATAGTTATTATGGCTGGGTTTTGTGTAAAGCAATTTACATGCCTTATTTTCTGTCAATTCTCAGTCACCATGTGAGGCAAAGACTGTGGCTATTATGATCATTACAGATGACAAAATTGAGATCTAGAGAGGTTTGTTTAGGTGCCATAGCAAAGGATTTTGAACCTGGCTGGCCTGATTACAGGACCTGTGCTCTTAACCACTGCCATGATCTCTCAGTCACTGCAGACGTTGAGTTCTGGTGTCAATCCGGTCATGCATGGAGCAAGCTAGGAACCTGCATCTCCTGGGGCACCAACACCAGTTTGTGGACATGAGACACAGAACAGAGAATCCTTGTTGTGAACTAATTCCCTACAATTGCATCTGCGCCTCCCTGGAGTTCTGACTCAGGAGGGCTGTATTTCCTCAGCCATCAACTTCTAGTCAGAGTGTGTCCTTTGCATTCAGGCCTATGAATGACCCTGGAGGGTATTCTCTGTTGAAACTCCAGTACATAGAGTAGTACCTGGTGTGTAGTTGGAGCTGAAGAAATATTTGTTGAATATATTAATGAATGATCTTAGAGGGATCATGTTGGAAATAAATGTTTTCTATGCAGCAATAGCTTCTTGAGCCTGGTCACCTTATATTCCTATAACCCCTAACCACTGTCTTTTCCTTAATAGCTGATGTGCCGGGCCCCTTTCTTCCCTAGTCCTACATTGTATGGTGTCCTCTACTCTTCTGGCTCTTCCCATTCTTGAGCAGCCCAACTTCTGGTGTTGCCAATCCGGGAGTTGACTTTGTCCATAAAAATCCAGCATGATTGGAATTTCTGAGGTTAATTTAACACGGCACAATCCTGCCTTTGAAAGCTAAGAAGAATGGTCTCTGTGCTATACAGAGAAATGGATCTTGAAGTATGGCATCAACACTACCTGAAAACTTGCTAGAAATGTAAATTCTTGGGGCCATCAGACTTAATAACTCAGACTGTGGAGGTAAGGGTGAGACTAGTAATCTGTATTTTGACAAGCCCACAAAATAATCTAAATTCATGCTCAGATTTCCTTGTTGCACATTCCAGTAGCATTCTGTGTATTCCAACTGAGGCACCTGGAGTAGGGACTTGTGCCATTTTTTTCCATTGGATTTTACTTAGGGCCATAAAAAGTCGCAAACCCATTCCATTACCCTTCTATTCTTTCTTCCTGCTTAATTGCTCAAAGACATTCTTGGGCTTGAAGTCTGAGTCTCAGAAACCTATGGGTCATAATTTAGCTTTTTAATTTTTATGTAACAATAATTTGTTTGTGTTTTATTCTAAGATGAGGAAGAATTTCTAGAGTTTTAACTCAACCAGACACTAGGACCAGTTCTGTTTGAGGGCCTGCTCTTCACAGTATCTATCCTGATATGAGTGTCTATGTGAGTCATGTACAATTGATTGCAGAGTTCCCCTTGAGTAAGCTCAAATAAGGAATGAGAGATTTTGTGGGCAGAAATATGTGGCATTACATGGTAGTCTAGGAACAGGAGCAGTACAGTCCCTAGAGCCAGGTCAACTGGGAATGAAGCTGCCACTTACCAGTTGTGTAACCTTGAGCACGTGACATACCCTTTCTGTGCCTCAGTTTCTTCATAGGGATCCTGTTTGTAGGATTACTGTTGAGATTAATACTGTGGAGAGTGAACTGTACTCAACACACAGTGAACACTACGTGTGTGTTCACTATCTCCGCCATCATGATTAGCAATAGTAGTAGAAAGGATGGGTCTCCTTCTTACAGGGTTGGAGGGTGGTTCTGAATTCAAGGCAGCTCAGCCTTGGGAAATGGTTGATGCTCGTTCCAAGCTCTCACTGTTTGTATGACTTAGCACAGCTACCTGCTCCATCCTGCTCTCAAGCGACCTCTGCTTCCTCAAACATATGCCCCTCAGTGCAGCCACATGAATATGCCTCACCCAGCCTTGGTGCCCATCTGCATCTTAACAACCTTTCATCTTCTGCATTGGCTCCCACTACCCAGCAATACCTTTCTATATTATTTAGTACAGATTACTAGGAAAGAGATAGAACGGGGTCCAATTCAGCTTTCACACCAGATTATGAGCCCTTGGTCAGTGTCAAGATTTGCAGCCCTTGGGGCAGATATGGGTCTAGTCCGAAGAAGGGAAAAGGTCAGACATATGACGGCTCACCACAGGTGCTGTGAGTGGATTCCTTTAGAACAGAGTGACAGAAGAGCTACATCATGACCAGTGTCTTGACTGCTCTAGCGTGGTGTCATCGCTGCCTCCCTTACAGTTTCTCAGTGAGCACTACTTCCTTAGACATGTGTTTGCAGACAGACAGTAATGACTGAGAAAGCTTTACATGACCTGAGGAACAAGTTTTAGGCACTGGGTCTAGCCTGTTCATTGGAACAGGACTATTGTAGGGGGTAGGTTGGTTGGGTTTTTTCTAAATATGCTCAGAGTTACTCTTGGTTTTAATTTTCTATCTTGATGAAATATTAATTTTTACATGGTCAAGAAAGTGAACAGAACTGTGAGCTACATTCACAATTCCTATCGTTGATTTTCACATCAGTTTGACTCACTAGTTACAGTGTTTTCCTCAGAGAAGTTATAAAGGGAATTTGACCCTGTTCCTACCCCAACATCTCGGCTACCACTTTGATTTAGGGGCCAGCAGACTTTTCTGCAAAGGGCTAGGGCATCAATACTTTAGTCTTTGTAAACCAGGTACAGGCTCTGTCACCATGAGTCCCAGTTACTGACCTCTGCCACAGTCCTGCGAACAGAGCTGGGGTCGACACATATGTGAACCTGCAGGGCTGTGTTCCAATAAAACTCGAGGGACATCGACTCCCAAATTCCTTATAACTTTCACTCGGCACAAATTATTCTTTTCAAAATTTGTTCCCAACTGTTCAAAGATGTAAATGCCATTGTTTGTTCATGGGCCATTCAAAACACAGGCCCACAGGTGGAGGTTATGGTGGAAAGAGTGGAAGGAGAATGAACCAAGGGACAGGTGCCCTGGAAAGGACAAGAAAGGATGCCACCTTGGGCCCTGGAGGACCTGGGAGGCCCCAGAACAGCGGCGCTTGAGCTGTCTTGAGGCTGAGTGGAGCAGGCAGAGAGGGCCGCGCCTGGGAGTGGGCACAGCTTGTGCAGGGCGGGAAGCTGAATAAGGTTGTGAGCCCTAAGTGCTTGCCCTGGTCTAGCCTCTCCGGAAAGCAGTGTGCAGGTCCAGATGGCGAAGGGCTTCATGAGGCAGGCAAAGGGGGACACATTTTATTGTGACGGTCAGGTGCTTCCAGACTTTCCAAACCTTGCCTTTAAAATAAACACTTAGCAAAGGAACAAGAACTCACCCTTAACCTGCTGCTCGGGATGAGATGTGGCCAAGGGCTGGGGACACAGGATGAAGTGAGTTGTAAGTTTCCCAGGCTCTACAGCTTCCCCTACTTCCACCCGTGCTGGTCCCTGCAGCATCTCAAAGGAGCTTGTGGTGAGCAGGGTGTGAAAACCATGGCTGTGGCAGGTGTCCCCAACAGCAGGCACCAACCGAGTGTGTTCCAGAAGGAGCACTCAGAGGATTAAGTGACAGAGACAAGGCTGGAGGCAAAGCAGCTGAGTGGAAGGACTGTCATTGGTTCAGACACAATTTCGTGAGTTGCTGTTATGTGCCCAGCAGTGTGTGAAAATATTTAAATAAAGCAGAAAATATTTAAATGTTATTTAAATAAACATGTAGCAAATAGTTATTTTTCTATTCAAGTGATAACTAAAACTTAAAGGGAACATATTATAAGCTGCTATTCTAAGCATTTTTGCTCGTAGTAACTCATTTAATTCTCACCATAACATTACAAGATGGAGAACATTGTTCTTCTTTTTACAGATGAGGAAACAGAGGCACCTCACTAAGCAGGGGCTGTGACAGTCTTTTAGGTGGGCTGTTGGGGAAGCTGGTCTCTAAGGCGGTGGAGCGCACACCAGGGAGATGAGAAAGCTGAGTCGCAGGCTGCCCATGGAGATCTGGAGCAGACCTGGTACCCTGGGAGTGAGGACAGGAAGTCATGAGGGAATAAGCACAGCATAAGCGGTGAGGACAGGGAGGCCAGAGGGGAGAGTATGAGAGAAGGAGGCTGGAGAAGGAAGCTGCAGCTGGATCCTACAGGCCCCTGCACTGAGGGAAGGAGACTCGATTTTATCCCTGAAGCAAAGGGGCACCTTTGAAGGGAAGTGAAATGATTGGATTTGAATTCCTAACTAATGGCTGCCCTGGGGGGAATGGAGGGGAGCTAGGCCACTGGAGGAGCAAGAAAACCTAGGGCAGACTCTTGCAGGAGAGAGAGTGGTGACAGAGCGCAGAGGGACAGGGACGTGCAGGCGGAATCTGTTTACTGTTTCATCCAGTGGAGGACCGCTGAAGACCTCAGCTGAGCTTGTGTGGGTGGAAGGGAGGGATGGGATGAGCGAGCTTTTTAAGATACAGTACATAGAGGATTGGTGACCCAGTGGAAGATGAGTTTGATTTTTGTTGATTGTTAAATGCCTTTGGGGCATTCAGAAAGAGCGACTATGTAGGCAGTTGGCAGTGAAGTTGGGAATTGGGATTCCCCTGGATAAAGCTTGGAGTGTGTCAGGCTCTGTGTTGGACCCACACGCACTCATGTGGGCTGTATGTGCCTTGATGGATATCTTAGTCTGTTTTCTGTTGCTGTGACAAAATGCCTGAAACCAGGTCGTGTATAAAGAATAGAAGTTTATTTGGCTTATGGTTTCGGAGGCTGGGAAGTACAAGAGCATGGCCCTGGCATCTCTGTGGCACCTCGTAAGGGACTCCTTACTTCCCTATAATAAATGAAAGGCATGACATGGTGAGACTGCAAGCCCACTAGCTCAGATCTCTCTTTCTCTCCTTAAAAGCCACTAATGCCATGATGGGGACCCCATCCACATGGCCTTATCTAATCCCAACGACCTCCCAGAGATTCCACCTTCAAATACCATTAACACGTGAATTTGTGGCTTACGCTTCCAGCACTTTTGGCGGATACATTCAAACCAGAGCAAAAGGGAGGCCCGGTTGGCTCCCTTGTATTTCCGAGCCACCCATAAAGCTGCCTAACACACAGTGAGTGAGGCCTCAGTACCTGACTGCAGAACTGGGAAGAACATGCTCTTCAGCTAGTGGAGAAGCCAGTGATTATAGCACAGTGAGGTGAGAGCTTCTGAGAGCTGTCGACATAGGAGTTGTGTTTACAGGAAGAGCCAAAGCGAGAGGGCAGGGGGCTTCCTGTGACTGCCTTCCCCCGACCCTGTCCCTGACCTGGTTGAAGAAGCGTGTTATCTAACATACCAGCTGTTCCTGATCATTGCTCATTGGCCTCCTCCTGAGGCTCCTTTCTCCATCCGTGACCCCTTTTAAAAATTGGATTCCAAGTGCTGACCCTTGTTTCTCCGGGGCAATAGGAGGGGGTCGCCTAGAGCAGCTGGTAGCCGTGCATGTCGTCTAGTGCCAGACTGCTGTGCTTAACAATATTTCTTTTCCTAACCCCACAGAGCCCTGGTGCTGGGCACTTCTGATGCAGCTTGAAGATTCCTTCTCAGATTATTTTTGATGCATAATGTAAAAAGCATAGATTGCAAAATACACCAATTATATAGATATACAGATACATAAATTTTTTTCACTTTGAGATATGGTAATATATCAGAACACATTCAACAGCAAGATCTAGCAGCAGCAACCACCATAATTTCAAAGTAGAGATGAGAGTAAATGGTATTTTGAGTTATCTGCAGCAACTATAAAATGATATGAAAAATATCTGATTTCTTCTGGAGACAGAGTCACAAGTTCAGTTAATACTACAATGGCCTGAATCCAAAATTAAAGGAAGTGCTGTTTCAGTTAGAGATTGTTAAAATACTGATGCTTTTCCCCGCTGAATTCTGTCCCTGCACTGTGAATACGAATGGAGCCCCCACTTTAATCATTCCTTTCTGTTACCAAGTGTTTCAGAAACCATGACTTGAAATATAAAGTGTTTCATTTTGTTTCAAAACTCATTTGATTGGCTTATTTTGACAATAGAGGGTTTATTCACATCTGTATTTTGTAGATAAAGCAGCTGGCCAACAGCAAGTGCTCCATAAATGATGGATGGATGGATGAGTGGATGGATGGATGAGTGGATGGATGGCTGAGTGGATGGATGAGTGGATGGTTGAATGGTTGAATGGATGAGTGGATGGATGGATGGATGGATGGATGGAGAAAATTGAGAGAGGATGTATGACTGTCTGGAGACAATTAGGATATAATAGAGCTTGAACTTAAACTCACATAAATTTTACTCAAAATATCTTGTTCTTTCTACCTTTTCAAGCTAGCATCAGCAATTTTTCTTTTAAAGAGTTAAAGCAATGCTAGGCCATATTCATAGAAGTATATCATATGGGAAAGAACAGTCCTGTTATCCATTGCTTTGGTTAGAGCATATGTCAAGTACTGTGCTTGCCCCCTACATTTTAAGTACACCGAATCTGTAGCCTGTCTGTGGACCAAGAATGGAGAGGTTTAGGAACTTTCTCGTACAGGCTGCTAACAAACTGTGGATGTGAGTTTAGGGAAGGCCAAGCTACATGGCAAAAGGGACAGTGGTATAGCTTACGCCAATGCAGAGCCAATGCCCAGTGTTTACAAGGGACAGATCCAGGCTCAGCTGAAGAACTCTGTGATCATTAGGCCTACTTAGCAATGTACCGTCATTATCTGATGGGCTATTGACTGAAAATATTCAAACATTGATCTATGTATGTATTTATTTATTCATTCATTCAATAAACATTTATTGACAACCTACCACATGCCAGATGCTGAGGTAGATGCTGCATTTAAAGTATAGCATAAGACAAACAACTGTAGAGCTTAGAGACTACTGGAAGACAGACAATAAATAACATTTAAAAATCAGTAATTATAAGTACTTTGAAGGAAATAAATGAAGTGCTATGATTCAAACAATCACTGGGGTGGGTAGGGAGAGAACTAGGCTAATGTGTCTCTAGATGAAAATTAACTTGAAAGATGAAAAAGAACCAGCCCATGAGGGAGTGAAGGGGAGGAGGGCTAGAAAAGGTGACATGTGCAAACGCCCTGTGACAGAAAGTTGTAATATGTTAAAGAGACATTTTTGAAAGAAAGCTGCCATAGTAACTGAAGCAGAATGAAAAAAGAGAAGAGTTCGAAGAATGGATTTGAAGAAGTCGTCAGCGACCAGCTCAGGTAGTGCCTGGGAGGGTATATGGATTTAATGTTAGGCGTGATGGGAGGGAATTGAAGAATTTTAGGCAAGGGAGTAACATGACTTGTTTTGTATTTTAAAAGATCACCCTGACTACTGGATGGAAAATAGATGGTGGTTAGGAGTCTCTTGCAATAGATTCAGAGGGGGACCACAGAGCCCACAGAGATGGTGAATTTGAGATTGGCGGGAAATTCAGCTGAGCTTTTTCATGGATTCGATGGGGAGAGTGATGGGAAGAGAGGAGTCCAGAATGGTTGGTGCTGCTGCTGAGGAGGAGGAAGACTAGAGAGAAGAGTGCTGGGGAGAAGTGTGTGCGAGCGTTTTTCAGCAACTCAGAAGCCATGCCACGGGTCCCAGTGTTTCTCAACAGGGACGCGGACATGCGCGTTGGGCAGAGGAGGATGGGCTTTGTGGTAGTCGGGATGCTGTGGGAGCCCTGCTGGCATTTCGGGGACGTCAGGTATCAAGGGTGCTTCAACGACGACCCCATAATGAAAGCTATGCCACCTGGGACATCAGTAGCTTCCTTGGGGACTAACACTGGGAAACTGAGTCTCAGCTCTAAAGATCTAGGGTAATGATGCAGTTTTCATGCCATCCACCATACATAACTTTGGGGGGAATTATTGGAGCCAAGTTGTCTTTGTTTTATTTGGTTTGGTCTTGGTACTAGGAATTGAACTGATGGCTTGCACTGAGCTACATCCCCAGTGCCCCCTCTCTATACTTTTTTAAAAAGTTTTTGATAAACAACTGGCTAAGTCACTCAATTTCCCAGACTGCCCTCGCACTTGCCACCCTCCTGCTTCGGCCTCCCAGAGTGCTGGGATTACAGGTGTGCACCACCACACCCAGCTAAACTGTCTTCTCACAGGTAAAGTAGCCACAGAGAGGGGATGGAGATTTTGGTGTAGGGGTGGGGAAGGGGCATCAGGCAGGAAGGGGAAGGTGGAGCCTTGGAGGGCTGAGGACACCAGGGCCTGTGGAGGGAGGAAGGGGGAGCCAGTGGGAGGGTGTGAAGTGCACGCATTCTTTGCCTGTTTCCTGTGTCGGGCTGCACACCGGATGCTGCCTGGTCAGAGTCTGCTCAGCTGTGTCCCTAAGTCCCCCGCTTGCCCCACTCCTCCTGTGCACAGTGAATCCTCCGTGTAAGTTCTTCCCTCAGATGCCCAGGGATGTCACAAACTTAGTCAGAGCCTGATGCGTGCTCTGTACTTTAGAAGAGTAAAAGGCAGTGGAGCCTTACTAGCTAATAAAGCCACTGTCCACGTTGGCTGAATAATTATTCTTTCCACCTGCCTAGCTTGGTGAGGGTGGCATCCTTGTTGTTTTCCTACACACGGGCTCCGTTGAGCCTCAGGATGATGCTGGTAGTGTTACAGCTGCGGTCACCGAAGTTCATTTGGGGACTTGTTCAAATCCCGTGGCCTGAAGGGGCAGAGCAGGGCCAGAATGTTGGTGCGGGCCTCCTTCCGAGCCTTCTCAACCATAAGCAGCCGTGGGTGAGTAATAAATAGCCAGCAATGGAGAAACTGCTTCAAAACGAGTGCCTCCATGGGACAGCACACAAAATTAATTGCCCCAAACAGGCACTTTATCAATGAATAAGAAATCAGTAAGCACCCAGTTGGTATTAGCCCTTTCCTTGTAAAGAAAACCCAACATATATAGCCAGGTGCAATGGCACATGGCTGTAATTCTAGCACTCTGGGAGGCTGAGGAAGGAGGATCCCTGTCAGTGCATTTTTGCAATTTAGCAAGACCCTGTTTCAAAATAAAAATATAAAGGTCCAGGGACGTACCTCAGTGTGAAGACTGTAGCTTCAATCCCCAGTGCTGCAAAAACAATACCAGCAGCAGCAACAACAACAGCAACAGAAAAACAAACAAACAAACCCCAGCATCCCAACATAGAAGAGCCCTTTGGGCACCGTGCAGTAAAAGGCTTGGCTCTTCCTGGGTCCGAGACACTTGGCGGTCCCACTTTTGTGAATATTTTCTCTGGGTGTTGCAACTGAAGCTGCAGCTGGCTGCAGCCCAAGCCTCCTGGAGTCTCTCACACATCACAAGATCGGGCAGGGTTTTGGTGCTGCTCACTGGCAGAATTCATGGCCTGTGGGAGCCTTTGGCGGTATACAGGGAACAATGTGCACATCGCAGGGGAGGGTCTGGTGTCAACAAAAAGTAGCATGAAGCAGCTGCAAGAAGGTCAGCTGTTCCTCTCAGGCCAGGCCACACGCCTGGTCCCGACACACACATGCACTGACATGCACCTACGCGTGCCCTTGGGCACAGGCCCCTCTGCTGCACTGGCCCCAAGGCTCTTGCTCTTTCAGCCTAAACATCTCTGGGGACGAGACTGCATCTTTCTCCACCTAAGAAAAGTTCTTCAAGCAGGGAAAAGTCTAAGCGTACTGTTATGGTGAGACGTGGCAGGAAGGAGACACAGAATGACAACTTTGAGGGAACCAAGAAAGCCCAAAGGGGAGACAAGGTTTAGAGCTAAATCAAGATTGGATTTTGTCATGAAAGGCAGAACTGGCAAAAGCATCATTACAAGGCATTAACCTTGTTACACACAGACGAACAAGCAGAGGCTGGGATTCAGAAATAAATTACACATAATAAACTAGACAGAATAGGCTGAGAGCAACATTAGCGATTATGCCCTAAGGGGAGAGAAGGGCAAGATAGAAAATAGGCCGGAAAAAGTAAAGAGTAAGAATAATTTCTGGACACAGGGGGCCGACGGCACTATTTCTCCCCTTTTTCTGCTTGGCTCCCTAGGTATTAACTTCACTTTTGTGAGGAGGTTTCTTGGGAGCCTGTCTCTCTTTTGTTTTCATTTGCTGAAATGAGCATAAGAGAGCCATTCAGAAAGCTCCTTTCTCCACTCACAGAGACCTGTCCATTTCTGTGTGTTTCCAGCACAAAAGAATCCATTTCCATTCAGCCAGAGCAGCCCCTAGAGTTTTCATGAGGTCCAAGCCTCCTCTCTCCTATTTTCTTCCAGGCTCGCTCATAATTGGCTACAAAATCCTGACCATGGCTCAAGTCCTCCAGCCTGGTCTAGTGCAACAAGTTATGATTCTCGTTTCTTAAACAGTCACTCGCTTTTGGTTCCAAGTATCAGAGAACCCCATCAACGGTGGCTTAAACCGTGACATCTATTGACAGCTTAATAAAAAAATTTAAAGGTTGGAGGACTGTGGTTCAGTGTTGCCCTCAAGAACCTAGGGTCTCTTATCTTTCCCCTGCACGTATCATGTTGATTTTCATCCTCCATCTTGAATTTCATGGAAGCAAAATGGCTGCCACCCAGTCTGTCCATGATGGCATCACACAACTGAATTCCAAAGGAGGAAATGAGGGAATAAGGAAAATGGCCTTTCCCTCAAAAGCCTTTTCTCATTGAGGGGGAAACTACTCCCAGAAATCCCTCCAGTGGACATCTGATATCTTACTGGCCAGAAGTGGAACATGTGGCCTTAGCTACCCTTAGCTCTGTGGAGTAGGAAGGCAAATACTATGGAATTGCCATTTGGCATGGGCTAGTCCTGGTTTTCTCCAGGCTTAGGTTTATTGCTGCCTGCACAAAATTAGGGTTCTTTGGGGAAACAAAGTGGGAGTAACTGCCTTGTGTGTGGCAGCAACCATTTGTGTTTTTAAATAAAGTAATGATAACAAGCACAGATTATGGGTTACTCTTCCAAGCTGTACTGAGGGGTTTGAGTACTCATTCAGTCCATAAAACAGACATATGAAAGAAATGCTGCTATCATCACTTATACAGAGGAGAAAACTGAGTGACAGAGGTTAACAAATGTGCACAAAATTATTTAGCTAGAAATGACAGAACCAGGCTTCAAATCCAGGCAGTCTGGCTCACTACCCTATATGGCCTCTATTAGGTAAATGATAAAATATATTCTATGTAGCACATAATGATGCCTATTAGCTGCTATTATTATTATCAGTACCATTATCATTTATTATGTCTTCTTCATAACTTCATACCAATCAGCAGTTGAGAAAGCCTTATCAGACAGTTGAGAAAGCCATCTCCTGACTGGGTTAAATAAATCGCATAGTGCACCCAATGAGTAAGCGCCAAGCTCAAATGTAAACGAGTCCCAGGTGGGTTGTTCTACACCATCAGTCTCTCAAGTTTGAGAACATTGATTTAATGGCTGTACTACTTACCTATCCTATTGATCTAGGACTTAATTTGGAAAACTCCACTTGGTGAGGAGCAGTCAGATGTCAGGGAAAGACACTAGACTGGGTGACATGGTAATTTGGAACAAATATTCTCCTTGTCTCCTTTCATCTTCTGAGCTGCCTGTGTGATTTGGAGCCAGTCTTTCACAAATAGGATATCTCATTCCACCTTGGCAAAGGCGACATGACACCATTGTTCTTGGCTTACTGGAACAGGCATGGTTATTAAGCACCTGGGAGTATACTGTGCCATTTGGTCCTTGCGTATGATCCCCAATCCATAGCCTTTAGTCTTTCCATGTTGTGGGATGACAGGGAATGGAGTCTCCCACCCAAAGATAGTGATATTAGGACATTCTAGAAGTCTGGAGATTATGCCCAATTCCCTGAGTTAGCCTCTCTGTGATGCTCAAATATTTAATTTAAAAAAATAGGCATGGTCAGCCAGTCTAATGTTTGAACAATTGTGGTTTTATTTTAAAGCAAGATATGTGGTGTGGTTTGGTTTTTTTTTTCACTTAAAGGTCATTTGATTTTTCTTCTGCTGCTGGTAGTCATGAGGCTTCCTTATCTAAACAGTGATCTATTGTTCCGATCCTTAGACCCACAGAGATAGTTTTTTCCTTAACTTCAATTTTAACAGGACCGCCCCTCCTCTTCCCTGACTGAAAAGTACTATCTTTTAACAGGCAAAAAACAATTCTCTAATGGGCTTTCCAAAAATCTTCTTAGAGCAAGTTTGCTATAGAATATTTTATGCAGATGAGTCACTTAGGTTATGACATCTTTTCCTCGAAAAGGAATCAGGGCCTTGGAGGACTCCCTGCCAGCCTGTCTTTTCTCTCACAGCCCAACGTCAACAGAGAAATATCGACGGCACTTTAACGGCTTCAGAAATCAATTTAGTCCGTGGATCCGTTTCGTGTGGATGTTAATGAAACTCGGTGGGTTTTCAAATAATGAATATTTAATAAGACATAAATTGAAAGACATAAACACTGTCAGCAATCATATAATGAAGTTAATAAGTCTTGGCCTCCCCCTGCCCACCTCCCCGCGCCCTGAACACGGCCCTTCCCCAAGTTGTGGTGATGCTGCCTGAATTGGCCGCTCACCCATTGGCTGACACTTAAATGTGCCTTTGCAAACCCTCCTGCAGTTGGGAAGCCAGCTCTGGCAGATAAAGTATGCTATCACACTGTGTTCAGTTGCTGCAGACGGCAACGGCTCTTTCTAGCTCCGTATCTTCCAGAGATTTGTGTAACCAACTCCGCTTTCTACAGTTGAAGGCAGGAAGAGCATGAGGCACTTCATTCCTTTTAAACAAAAAGGAAAAAGACATTTTGGTCGACACTCTCTCTGCTCTGGGTTTAAAGAGGGGCCCTGTTTAATGATCAGGAGCAAGCATGTGATTACATGTGCTCAAAGCCTCTGACGATTGAAATGCTTTCCGGTCGGGAGTTAGGCTTTTTCATTTCCTCTTTGAAAGCATCAGCTCCAGTTCTTGCCCTTCTGTTTGTTTCCTCTTTTGCTCCGTGGCTCTGTCCTACCACCGTCCACGGCTGTTTCTTTGCCCTCCGAATGAGTCACCCTGTCTGTGAGCTTCCCTGGGCGTTTTGCTCGTCACTTTGCTCCCAAATCCCTCCTCTCTGTCATCCCACCCAATAGGATCATCCTAGTCACATCTCGGCGAGTGTTTGTGTTTAACGTCATGGAAGCCAGTGCCCAGCTCAGACCAATGGTGGCAGGAGCCTGCGAACAGCCAAGTGTAAGATCGACTCCCTCCCCATTCAGCAGTGGGCTCTCTTGGCACTGCAGTGGGCCTGGCTTCCTCTATCAGCTGGGAGTGTTAAATGGATGGCTAGCTGGCTGCTGGCAATCAATATGCGTTAATACATTGTAAACAAATCGCTTTCCATGGGTTGGGCAAGCATGGCCATTTGACAGATAAAGGTCACAAAAGTTGCTCCTGGGGATCTCGTCTAAGAAAACTGTATTTGGGTCCACAGATGGGACCCTTCCTAAAAGGTCAAGAGTGACATTTTATCGGTTTGATGAGACGTATCGCTGTTAAAATTTCTCTTTTTGTATTTGTGCGTTTGTGTGCATGTTCAGAAAGAAGGGGATCAACCTGAGAGAGTACAGCCCATCGCATCCTCTACCTTGATCCATTCCGACCTGACATCCGTTTATGGCACCGTGGTATTGAACAGGACTGTTTTATTCTTGGGGACTGGAGATGGCCAGTTGCTTAAGGTTGGTTTTTGTGTGCCTTCTTCAAATGTCTTATTTTAACCATGATCCATTCTGTGCTTTTAAAAGTTTTCTTAATGCTCTTAAATGACACACAAGACCATGCCTACCAATTGTTTTGAGAACTCTTTAAAGATCCCCAGAAATGGCTTGGAAGAAATTCTGGAAATCTGTACCTAAGAGCCCCCACTTCTGCCCCACCCCAACGTGTAACGAATCTCTATCAACTTTGCTCCTCGAGAATGTGCCAAGATGCGCTCCTTTCCTTACTCATCTGCTGCTGGGTGAGGTAAATGGAGGTCCAGCCCCCACTCCATTCCTGACTCACCTTCCTGAGACATTTAACCTTTCAGTTCTCTGTCCTTGACGCTGGAAATGTACAAAGCACCTGATTTCTCACAACTTCAAAGTTGTGAGAGATTATAGGGTTTGAAAAGAAGAAAAAACAGGTGTTCCTTCCCTCCAGCCCACTTGCCACCCACAGAGGGGGTTTGTTTTCTGCCCTTTGTACCCACACACACCTCAGAGAGGTTAGAGATCTAAAATGCTTTGAGACTCCCCTTGACTTTTATCTCATAGGACTATTTTTTCCCACTGTATGGATATACCTGGGTCAAATTGAGATTTTTGTTCACTCGGGAGGAGCATTGGGTCGGGGGAGAAGAAAATAAAGTCAGAGGTATGAGAGGACTCGGCTTCACCAGTGTCATCAGCAGGCATTTATCGAACACTCCAGTGGCTTCCAACAACATTTATGGTTGGGAACCTCACCATTTGTCACCCTAGACTGATGATGTCCCTTGACCTCTTGACAGCCAGTCAGTTGACCCTCCCCGCAGATTCTTAACTACATAGTGACAGATCTGCCTTTCCAACTGATAACCAGCTACGTGACTTTAGGTGAACTGCTTAACTTCTCTGGGCCTCCAGTTGCCTCATCCACAAAATGAAATTGTACTAGACAATCCCAGAAAGACCCCTTCCTCTTCTTTCTCTAGTTCTCCCTTCTGCACACATGCTACTCCCTCCTGCAGCCAAACCTGTAGACTTGCTATTCTGCAAACGTGCATTGCGTAGTACTGTTTCCATGCGTTTGATCACACTGTACTCCCAGCCTGGAATGCTTGCTTGCTTTTTCTCTGCTCCACCGAGTCCTGTGTACTGTGTTTGTATTTTGCCTCAGCTCAACCCCACACCATGGAGCGATCTAGCTCTCCCCTTGCCTCCTGGAAGACTCATGATCTGCCTCATTCTTTTGCCTCATCACAAATGTCTCACTTTGATACTTCACCTTTTCACTCACATTTTCCCAGCCTTCCCGACTTGATTTGAAGCTTCCCAAGAATGGGGCCATGAGTTCCCACGGCCTGGTACCGTGCTGAGTGCCCGGTAGGCATTTGATTTAATCTGTTTCCTTTGGAGGAAACCCAGTAACATATGGGAGGGAGTTTGTATACACATTCTTTTAAAGTATACATTGATATCTTTCCTCTGGCGCTGGCTCTGTTTCCTGGGGAAAGGTAAATACTCATCAGTCATGCTCCAGGCATCTCTCCAGTGAAGTCTGTAGCCACATGGAACTGGTCAGGCTGATTGGACCCCTTAGCCTGGCAGAAGAAGTTTCCGTCAATCCTTCCTGGGCCTCCCCACCAATTATCTCTTCAGATTTGGGATATTTTTGACGTGTGTTTTGACAAGAACACTGTTTCCCCCAAGCTGAGCCAACGAGACTGTTACATGGTGAACTGGAGGTGAAGGAACACTGTCTATAAATAGTGCCCCGTGGGACAGCCTAGTCTCGCCTGTCCTGTGGGCTCACCCCAGCCATTTGTGTGCAGCTGGCCGAGTTTCAGTCATGTTGGGAACAGGAGAGTGGTCCGGAGCTGCAGCTACACACTGCCACTGCGTGAAATCTCGCTGACCTCTGGATCTGTGTGGGACACCCCACGCAGCCATGTCATTGGCCTCATTTTTTTAGGGTTCAGATAAGAAGGGCATGTTGGCTTTTTGTTTGTTTTGCAATTGCTAACATTTATTCAACTTCCTGTATGGCAGGCGCTCCACATGTACTAATTCACTCCTCTCCACAAGCCTGTGAGGTAGGCCTGCTACTTCCATTTTACAGTTGAGGGAATCAAGATCTAGAAATGTTGGGCGATTGGCTGAAGGTCAGGGTCACACTGGGACAGAACAGGGATCTGAATCCTGAGCAACTTCAGACTGCACTAATGGCCACCGTGTTACACAGACTTTGCAACTTCTGCCCCAGGCCCTGGCTACACCTCTCAAGAGTTCAGGGAGCAAATAAGAAGTAAGTAGATAAGGGCCCCCATGCTGCTGGGGTGCATCAGGATTCCTAGAGACTTAGGGAAGGTAGACCAGGTGACGGAGGGAACAAACTCCTCACTGGCATCATAACTTCCTGGGAATTAAGCCACTTCCCTCAGCTTCCCTCAGGACAGTCGCCTTCCCCGAGAGACGGTTGTGAGGGATATATCAGCAGGCTTGAGCCCCATCTCCCCAGGACAGCCCAGTAGTTCCCAAGACTCCCTTCTGTGTCCTGTCCACAGATTCTTGGATGCAGCCTCTGCATACCTGGAGACCTGAGGACCCGGGATTGTGAGGTTCACTTGGAAGCTACAGATAATCCCCAAATCCCTTTATTCAAAAGCTTCACGCTTCTCCCTTGCCAGACTTGTCACCAGAACTGTTAGAAAAGAAGAACATTGATAGACACAAGCTTGGCTTCTAAGCTGAAGCACAGAGGTACTAATAAGACACCAAAAACAAAACCCAGCCCAATGCAGACAGTGGGAGGAGGAGAAGAAAGAAAACTTGGATCACCCCAGCCTGATTCATCAGGTTCCCGGTGATCAAGGGTCCTCAGCATTTTGACACATGCCAGGCACCGTAGTATGTGCCTGACTGGATGAGAGGCAGGAAGCAGCACTTGGGAGCCAGTGGCTGTTATTTTTTACCACCACCAATAAAAATCCGACTTCTTAAATCTCCGCAAACCTCATGGATTTTTAATATAATTTGGTGCCATTTTAAACCTCACATTATTTAAATAATTTTTCCTGCTAGTGAAAGTGCTGTGTGCTCACGTAGAGAGTTGCAGAGCAGTGGGGGATGAGAAGAAGGCAAAGGAAAAATTATCCTTAATTGCGTCATGTAGAGGCAACCGCTGTCAGCATTTTGGGTTCTTTTTTTGCATACTTGAGGTCAGACTCTATCCAATTTTGCACCCTTCTTTTCTTCAGTTAATGAGGCAAGAGGGTTCTATTAAAATGCTACTGCAAACCCTTTGTAAACAGTATTTTTAAATAGCTGTATCATGTTCTATTATGTGGAAACATCATTTTGAACTTGAGCTGAGGTATTGGCTCAGTCTTCAAGTGCCTTTTAAGATGCACTTTTTCCAAAGAAGACAGCCCTCCCTCCAAAGGTAAGATTTTAGTGGCGATTTGTGAGCTTTGTGGTATGCTAATACCTTTACTGCCCTCCTTCTGCCTTTATTCCTAAGTCCTTTAGTAAGATTTTTAGAGAAACTGAAGGCATTTTGCACTTAAAATGTCCTGGCCTCTAATTTTATCCACAGGTGGCTCTCAGGCTCATGAAACAAATTATGTCTATCGTTCCCCCACCACCCTGGTTATTTCCCCGTTTTACTTCCTTTCCAGACATGGTTACATGCAGTAATTTTTTCAGTTGTCAGTGTCTCTGCTGAGGTCAGCTGAAAAGTATTGCCACTCTGAACTCTGCTTGTGGGAGTCCGCACTACACGTGTCGCACTTTATACGCCGTTTACAATCAGCATGTGTCTTTCTCCAGGTTGTGGCACAGCCTTCCAGTTTGGATTCCTTTGAGCTGACTCTGTTACATACACAATATTGTCCTTATCTCAAGGGTAGAGTGGAATAGTTTGAGCTTTCCTGGGTGGTAAAATAAGTAATAAGGGATATCCCTTACATTTGAAATTTGTAACTTTATGCATGCCCATTAACTTTTCTTGTAAGCATAAAAGATAAGAGGTGGTTGGAGAAGAATAGTAATAGCTCACATTTCTGAACTCTGTGTGCCAGGCATAGAACCAGCGTCTGTAGGGGTTAACTTGCTTCTTCCTTAGAAGTCAGAACTATGACCATCCCCACTTCATCAATGAAAAAACCTGAGGCTTAGGGAGATTTCCTGGTTTGCTCTAGGTGATGTGAAGTGAAGCAGTCCATCCCTAGAGCCCAGCCTTGTATCCCCCAACTAAGCTGCATTAACAGTTAAGATGTAGTTTTAAGAGCTTGGGAGAGTTCCTGGATTTGGTTTTGAATGTTTTTATCTGATATCATAGTATCTGAGCTGACCCCAGGATGCAAGTATTGAGGTTTCCTGATAAGGAACCATGGCTTCTATGCTTCTTGTTTGTTCCTATTTGGCAACAGCCTTCAGGGTCCCCTTCTCTCGGCCTGCACACGGCTCATGGGAGCCTCTGGGGCCCCTTTGGGGCCCCCGCTTATCCCCGGTGGGCTCCCTTTGAGGAAAGGTAAGATTTCTATCTGGGCTCAAGTTGGTTTTTCAAATAGCCCCAGCTAGTGTTTCCCCAGCACCCTTGTCAATAAAGTAAGGGTCAGGGAACAGGAGGCTTTATCATGGCCTTGTGCCCACCTCCAGCAGAAGGTGACTTCGCACATGCTCTGAGTCAGGACTGATTACCTATGTGGGCCCTCAAAATTCTACTTTCCCAAATGGATTTCATTTTCCCAAACGATGGAGTGAAATTAAACTAGTTCCAGAAAGTTCTTCCTGAATTCAACCCAAAGCCAAATTACAAAATACCTGAGGAGTCTTCGTTGTTAAACTTTTCATCTTTTTTTTTTTTTTTTTTGGTACCGGGGATCGAACTCAGGACCTTGTGCTTGCCAGGCAGGCAGTGGAACCACTGAGCTAAATCCCCAGCCCTAGCGTTGTTAAAGTTTTCAGGTGAACATAAGAGAAAATACAAAAATAAAATATTTTATACCACAATCTATATTTGTACTCCCACAGAATGTAAAAATAAGGAAACAAAAAAGAGGCCTCAGGGAACCCAGGACGGGACCTGGAGCTGGAAATGGGGGTGGTGGGGCTGACTGAGGGGAGGGAATGGACAAAAAGCAAAATCTTCCGGAAGAGTCAGAACTTGGAAATGGGCTTCATGGTTGGCTGCCTAGAATGTCACAAAAGAAGCTTATTTCACAACCCCACCCCACCCCTTCATTCCAGTTTGACAGTTTACAGGGGCTCCCCAGTTTGGAATGGTTACTCCCATGTGACCCACAAGGCTAGAACTTGTGTATCAGACCGTCTGCTTCTCTATTACTTACTCTGAAAAAAAGTAGATTGGAAATGAAAGAGAAATTTGCCTCAATTTTTCTCTGTCATCTTTATTACTTCTGACTAGCAAGGCACATTAACGCTATTAGATAATTACTTGACTTTTTCCTCTGCGTGTGCCTGTGTGTATGGGCATGCGTAATTTAAGTCTTCTTCCCAACATTTCTCTGTTTATGGGGAAAAAAAGAAATAGTCTTTTGTTTAATTTGTCCCCCTTTATCTTCCTCACTGTGGTTTCCTTCTCATGGGTGGTGTAGAGCTATCTGCACCCGGCCTGTGCGGTGCGGAAGTCATTCAGTTAATTTCCGTAACAGACTCAGGAGGTTTTTGTATGCAACAGAAATCCCAAGGCTAGTTAATAGCCTACCATGAGGCTTCAGGAAGATGTCAACAGAAACAATATGTTGACGTGAACTGAGATTCTCCATCGGGGAAAATTTGTTTTCTGCACAAGCTTTAGCTGGAAGAATGTGAAGAGCCTTATAAAATCCTGAAGGCTCATAGAGTAGCTTTTCATTTAATAAATGTTTGTTGGGCACCTTTTTGTTGTCCCAGGCAGTGTTCTGGGTACTGAGGGAACAAAGGTGAACAAAACAGACCAGGCCCCTCAGTCTTCTGGGAGGTGGTGGGGGGAAAGAAAAAGACAGATGACAAGTTGATTAATTATCCAGTGTTAAAGCCTTTTCAGACAGTGATGAGTGCTAAGAATATGGCATGATGAGTAGAAAGTGACAGAGGGACACAGTAGAGAGGTGACCAGGGAAAGCTTCTCAGAGGAGGTGGCATTTGGAGGATGAAGGATCATGTAAGCATGCACATGGAGGAGGCTCAGAGTAACATGAGAATAGATCTATATTAAGGTCCTATGCTGGAAGCAATAAATAAAAATCCACATCATGCCCAAGGAGTGTGTGAATTGGACGAAGTTTCTCTTATGCAAAATTCAACCCATTTTGGGTTCTGTGACTCATGGTTCTTCCTGCACCACTTCACTTCACTGATCATATTCTTTTTCTGAGGCCAGCCAGCTAAACCTGGCTAAGGAAGGATTGCTTCCCTTGCTGCAGCCTTGCTGGCTTTCTTCTCTGTGTGGTTGTGCTCAGTAGTTTTAAAGTTAGAACATCCAAAAGATCCACTGGTGCCTGGGCTTAGAAACATGTCCTGTAGTCCTGTGAGAGAGATGAGACTACAGAGGTCTCCCCAGCCCTTGGCATAGCACATTCGGAACCTTTGGGATGAAAAGGAGAACTTCCGCTTGTCCTCTGGTTATTCTTTGAATAACTTAGCAAAACCAGAAACAATTTGATCCACTCAGCTCCAAACATGTTTAAATTTAAACTTTTGTCTTTATTTTTTAAGAAAATACATTGAATTTGTCCCAAGCTCAAAAGAACCAAGAAAGTATACAATGAAAGTCACACATTCTTGACTTTGGGATAATCAGTGGTAGCAGATTCATGGGTGTTTTTCAGAGAGTCTACAAGCAAAAGGGAGGAAATATTCTCTTTTATTAAACATACACTAAACATGTATTTGTTACATATTTATATATATAAACTATATGTGCACAATATAATGTGAAATATAATGACATATAAAGAGCTAATTCTTTTTATGGCTAAATAGTATTCTATTGCTTATATTATAATTTGGACATTTAGGTTGTTTCAATTTTTTGCTTATAACACAAGATGCTGCAGTAATTACATGTCACTTCACGTATATAGGAGCTTCAGGGCCAGGACATGTGCCTTATCACTTTGATAGGTAATGCCTGATTGCCTTCACAGGGGTCTGCCTACACCATGGAATGCAACAGGGCTGTATATAGCCAGCATCTGTAGGTAGCAGGACCTGCTGCCATTCAGGCCATGCTAAGTAATTTGCTCTGGAAATTGACTAGTAAACCCTGGCACACAGGGTTTACCTACACACCTTGGTGACTTTTTTAAAAGTGCAAGAGAGAAAGGCTTTCCTGCCCTAATTCAGAGTTTTAGAATGCTCATGCCTCATCTCCAAGATTTCAAGTAAGTGAATCAATGTTGCATCAAACTAGAAATTTCCAACCACCCCTTCTGCATCAGCCATACCACAAGAGTAAATAACATGAGCCCCCAATAATAACTACAGTGCAGCTTTTAATTTACTGAAAATGGATGGCTAGTGGTATTTTCTACATTATGTCTTGGTTTCATCCCAACATATTTCATTATGCATCTCTAAAAATGGTCATTTGCTCAAGTAACTGTAATCCTAATGCCATTGTCACAATTAACAGAATTACTAGTAATTCCTTAGGATTATCTATTATCTAGTTTATATAACTACATTTCTGATTGACTCAAAAACATACTTAAAATTATTTTGTACAAATTGGTGTCTAAACTACATTTGGTTGTTCCATTTCTGTTAACTATAGCAGTTTCCTCCCTTACTTTATTCCCTGCCATTTATTTACTGAAAAATAGGTGCTTTGTCCTACAGAATATTTTGCATTGTGGATTTGGCTTTTTGCTTCCATATGGTGTCATTCAGCTTGTTCCTCAACTCCTGCATCTTAATGCTAAGGGATAGATTAAGTAAATTACTAGCTAAAGACTTGGTTAGATTCAGTTCAACTTTAATACCAAGAATATGGCATAGATGGTAACACCAAGTGATGCTTTTAACGTGATGAATTCCTGAAAAGGAGCAAGGCAACAGCTTTTCTTCTCTGGTGCCACACTTGGGAATATTTCCGGCAATGTTTTTAAAAACCGGCTTCCTGTTTTTCTTCTTCTCAACAACCACATTCCAAAATGGGTGCACCTTGAGACCATAATGATAAGTGAAATAAATCAGACACAGGAGTTTAAATATCACAAACTCAAAGTATAAATACAGAGCAAAATAAAAGGTGGATGATAGGAAACAGGGAGGTGGACTTTTGCAGATGGCAGAGGGATCTGGAGATGGGGGCGCGGAAAGGGGAGTAAAAAAGACCCAAGATGCAATATGTATAGGTACCAACTCCCCATGGTGAATATATTCATTATGCATTGCAAACATGCATTAATAAAAACATTTAGGAATAAGTTTTAAAAAACAACTGCTTTCCAAAAGCAGATCAGCAGTTTGAATCCAAGATGAGTAATAGAGCTTATGAATTAGAGATGCAAGTCCTGGCAAGCCCACTGCAGTGCCTGCCTCTGGGCTCCCTGCACTCACAGTTTTCTGAAAGATAGCACTGTCCAGAAGAACCTTCTGTGCTTATAGAATTGTTCTGTATCTGCACCCTGCAATGTGGTAGCCACTAGCCATGGGGGCCTAGTGAGCTTTGATAGCTGGCTGGTGTGAATTTTTTTTTGCTTAAATTCTTTTATTGGTACATTTTAGGTATACAATTCGTTTACATTTATCATTGGGTGCTTGTACCTGTACATGATGTATCTTGGTTCTTATTTTTTCCCCATTACCTGTGGTGCGAATTTTTAACAGAAGCAGCCATACATGGTTAGTGGCCACTGTATTGGATAGTGCAGCTATAAAGTCATTTTAAAATGAGCCAAAGACCTTTCTCTGCTCCTTTGGGAACTAGCTGCTTCTGTTTAAAAGAAGGATTTTTACAAAAGTCATATTTAATCTATTTGGTTAGAGGCATTGAGTTTTGCAGAGCTGCTACTGAATTTGGTGAGCAGTCATGGGATTAGTTGCACTGAATCTACCTGGGCTTGACTCGGGTGAGTGATGGAACAAAGTCACTGATCCCAGGGCAAAGCCAGACTCAGGACCAGGTGCCAGCAGAGGGTGAGTGCAGGGAGATAAACACTGTAGCCTTGTGCCAGTGATAAAACAGCAAATACCCACTTGCCATCAGGATATGGAGGCGTGGGCATATTATCCATTAGTAGATGCATGATAGTGTAGCTGGTCAGGAAAGAGTCCCAGGTGCCAATGTTTCTCTTTTCAAGCCGTGTGTCCACAGGGGAAGAAACGTGAGCACGATAATATATCTGGGTGTGTTCAAACTGACAAAATCTTGACACCTTCACTATTCAAAGTCTTGTATTAGCTGAAGGAATGAGTACAGAGATAATTAAGGCATGGTCCCTACTCCAAAGGAGCTTGCAGTCTACTCATGGGTTGTTACCTGTTGAGTGCTATGCAGTAAACATTTCCATAACTCTTAAGTGATTCTTACAGAATCTATTGATAAGGAAGGCATTATTAGCCCCATTTTAGAGATGAAGAAATCCAGGCCCAGGGGGAGTTAAGTAAATTACTATTTCAAGGTAGCATAGCTATCTAAAAGTGCAAACTCAAACCCATGCCACCGTTATATGTCCCCAGGGTTATGGTAATCATCTTGCAGCTGGTCTTCAGACCTGGATTTAGACCCCGCCTTCTCACCAGGTCACTCCCCTGTTTAATGCCCTACATCTGTCTCTCTTCCTACCTCACTGCCCTCACCTCTCCACCTCCTTCCTTCTGAGCCTCCCTGGCCTCGTCCCATTTTAGGGCTTTGGCACTGGCAGGTCCTCTTTCAAGAACACGTTGCATCCAGGTATGTAAATGGCTCGCTATTTTTACCTGCTGCAAGTTTCTAAATATTTGTCACCTTCTCAATACGGCCAACACTGAGCATGTGTTCTCCATCTCCTCCCCCTTTATTTTGACCTGTATCACTTATCACCTAATGTATTTTATAATTCACTCTTTTGTTAAGTGGCGGCCACTACTCCCCTGCATAAACATATGAGCAACACAAATGCTCACAAATGTAAGTTCTGTGAGGCCAGGATCCCTCCCTCTGTCCTGTTTCATTCACTGCCGTTTCCCAAACACCCAGAACAGCGCCCGCTGCTAGCCAGTGCTTGTCCAGTAGATGGTGTTGACTCAAGATGAGTGATACTCAAGTGTCCAACTTGAAAGCCACTGGACACGTGAGTCATCATATCTGCTCATATTTTATATGTGAATACACACCTACTTGTCCGTACCTGTTAAGTCGTCTGGGCTACTTTAAGATGCATGACTATGTCAACTCATATAGGAAACCCAGAGTAACTCATGCAGATATATGTTGAGAGCTACTGCCTCAAGGTCACTCTCAGCACAGTACTAATGAAGGTGTCACTTGTGGCTTCTGAGAGGGCCAATTGTGGTCAGACATTGTGGACAACAACCTTCCACCTAGGAGAAGACTGACCCAGCATTGAAGAATGGCTTTTTGCTGGTGTTTGGTGACTTTTTCCCCTGCAAAAGCAGATGTACTGTGCATTTTATTCCCAGTCTTGTGGACCAAGATATGAGAGGGTGATTACGGAATATAGTGCCTTACCCAGGGCACTAGGGATGTGTAGTAAATAAGCAGGATGTGATTAAGCGACACGTTTTGCCACCATGCTGTTCAAAATACTTAATAAAAATTGTATTTCTCTTTCTGAAAAAAATATAGGTTATTCTTGGTGAGAATTTGACTTCAAATTGTCCAGAGGTTATCTATGAAATTAAAGAAGAAACACCTGTTTTCTACAAACTTGTTCCTGACCCTAGGAAGAAGAGCTACATCTATCTCACAGCTGGGAAAGAGGTGGGTAGAAATACTAGTTATTGCTTCTGACTTATGAATAAAAATTATTTAATTGATATCATTATCTAGTGGCAAAGCTTTTACTTTGAACTACCAAGTTTGAACTCTGCTGCAGGCTTTGGGAAGACCCACAGTGGTTCATGGGCATGGAATTAAAATCCTTACTGACTGTCAGTAAGCAAGAGATATTACCTATTTAGACAATTTTATTATTGGCTGTATTTCCAGTGCCAAGTTTTTCAGAGGAGGGTGTGCTTGCAGATGGGCGCATAATCAGCAAGGTAACTGAATTTACACATTTATTGTGTGGGCACTGAATGGCTAGATGCACTTATGAATATACCCAATGGGACTGGCTTTGGAATTAGGGGTTATTATCGGGCCACTTCTCATACACATTCATGAACCAAGAAATATATGGCACTCAGCCTCCTTCTCTTAATTTATCTGGCTGTTTTAATGTGGTTGTTTGTTTGTTTGCTCTCTTTTGTGTACTGAAATAACAGTAATACCTTTTAAATTTTCTTCATCTTTACAAAGTGCTTTCACCTAGGGAAGGGGAAAGGACTCTAATTTTTATTGAGTCCCTACCGACTGCATGTTACTCATTCTTTGTGTTGTCTCTCTAGATGCATAGTGTTGTGTGTACACACACAAATCAAACCAAAGAAAGCTCACGAAATGTGTTAATAATTTAATGAGACAAAGTTATCCTTGTTTTATATTTGAAGAATCTAAGACGTGGAGAGAGGATAAATAATTAGCTCAAGGTTATACATATAATGTATGCATTAGTTTTCGTGAGAGCTAGGGCCCAGGTGTTGTCCTGATCCTAAAGCCTAAATGAGGTCAAGTCCCAGATTTGTGAAAACTAAAGAATACATTCTGGCTTGGTGCCTTTGACTTATGACCATTTGGTTACATAAAAGTGCAAAGAAGATAATTGAGACTTAGAGAAATCATGTAATGGATATATATAGCAGATGCTCCTAGGCCATCCTATTTTTCACTTTTTCCTTTCCACCATTCTAAGAACAGCGATGACAACAAACGATGGACATGTGCTCTTGGAGCCACAGAGCAGGTGTGTCAGCATGTGGTGGTTTTCGGTGTTCTGAAAAATGCTGTATTGCCCTTTGCATGTTGAAAAGTCAATTAGGTCAAAGGGACCACATTGAGATGACCACACGTGTACCTCCCACAGTTTTGTAAATCAGTTCTTCACCAAGCAGTGCTTGTTTCCCCATTCAATCATTTTTTATTATGTTTCTTCCCAAGGGATCTCATTTTTGAAAGATTTTGTCTATTCAACAAACTGTGTATATTAAGTAACCATTCCTACTCCCAGGCTTTATTTATCCAGGACATCTCAAAACTGCAGCCAGAGTACTGATTGTGCAACCACGCAAAGCTGATAAAATTCCAACCCTCAAAGCAAAGACACTGAAAGTTTGGCTTAATCTGATTGTGTTTTTCCGTTTAGCTGTTTGAAATATTGCAAAATAGCTCATAAATACCCATTACTACCCTCATGCATAGTAATAGAACCCAAGATTCCAGGACTCTAGGCTACAAACCACTGTGAATGCCACCAGTGACTGACAGGTCTTCAGTTTCTGGAAGGTAAAGAATTCTAGCCTGTAGTCATTCAAAGCCTGAAGTCTTGGGTAGAGTTTTGAATGGGGCATCAAAATTGTTCTTCCCCATGTGCATTATTTGGGATTACTGCTGGAAGCCTATTAGTTGACTCTTGTTGAACAAATATAACCCCTAGAGAGGCAAAACCTAAGGAGGGTCCCTTTTGTACCCTCTTGGGAAATAGCAACAGCCAAACTAAAAAGCCATAGGAAATCCATGAAATAGTATAACGTGTGCCCATTAAACATAATCATATGGAGGTATATGCATCCATGTGGAATAGTCACTATGGTGTGTTACCAAACTAGAGAGCTGGCCCAATGTAATATTTATGTCTTCTTTTTTACATAAAGCTGTATTTGTGTGTTTCAGTGCATCGAGTAGCTGCTTTCAAAGAGTGTTCTGGGGACTCATAGTCTACTAAATGTTGTGAGCAAAGTGATCCTAGGATCAGTTGTTACTGACTGTACCCCTCTGAGGGGTTTGACATATTCAGAAGCTCTTCCAAGCTCATGCTAAGAAAACCTATTTAACTTTTTCAGTCTAAGATTTCACACTCATTAGACCCAGAACCCTTTCCTCACATAAAAGCAATAGCCAATATTTATGACACACATTATTTAGTGTGTGTCAGACGATGTTGGTAATAACCTCATGCAGTCATTTGTACCATCGCCATTTTACAGACGAGGAAACAAGGCTAGAGAGATTACATGATGCTTATTAAAATCCCTCAGAATTAGAAAGATGTTTGTGAACTACAAGGGAATAAATATCCACATCCTGGTTAATTCTGGCTCAGACTCCTGGTCTGCCGGCTGCGCCTGTCAGAGGCATTGAGGGCTGAGAAATGGAAGGGCACAGTTATCCTCCACGAAGCCAACCTGGAAGGGAAGGATCCTCCTCAGGATGTTCCATTTTCCTCACAAACCCTTGTAGAACTCTCCATTTCCCTCACCTTCTTAAGGAGTCTCTTATACCCTCGAGCAGGTACAGCCTCCTGGCATAATGGGTTCCATGACTTTCCTCACTACTCGCTGTGTGATTTTCCTTCTGAAAAGGTGACAAGCAAAACTCAGGTCCTCCTTTGCCAGCTTGGCCACACTGTAGGCTGCTGCTTCTTTACCACTGGAGGGGCGAAGGAGGGATAAGGAGGTGACTTAAATACTTTCCCTGTTTCTTCTACTTTCACCTCCAGTGGGAGCAAGCAAGGCAGGAGCTGGGGTGGTGGTTCTTCCCCGATGGCTGAGGGGGCTGATCCTGGCCTTATTTCTACACCCACTGCCAGCACCTGTTGACCCCCATCCTGGGCAGGGCCATTTGTTATCCCCAAATGCTCACTTCCAAAGTGCCACTGACTGTCACTGTGTGAAAACCGAGTGACCTGCTTCCATGATCCCTGTGGAGTACATCATTCACAGACTAGAAACCCAACCGCAGGCCAGGCTCACTGAAGAGAGCTCTTAACAATGCAGATTCCTGGGCCTCGCCCCACACTTGGGTGCAACTCAGTGGCAGGGGAGTCTGGGAATACAGTCATCCCTCAGGAACCCTGTGGATTGCAACCAGGAAGCCCCAGGATATCCAAATCCATGGATGCTGAAGCCCCTAAGTTTGCGTATAAACTGTGCACATCTTCCTGTATACTTTAAATCTTTAGATTACAGATAATGCCTAACACAATCTCCATGCTATGTAAATTGTAGTCACACCATATTGTTTGGGGAATAATGACAAGGAAAAAATGTACTGAATAGGCACCGATTCGACTTTATTCAAATACTTTTGATCTGCTTGACTTGGTGGGTGAAGAACCTGCAAAGAGGAAGGGCCAGCTCTCAAAAGCTCACCAGGCGATTGTCACACAACTGCTTCCTATCCTAGAACTTGATACCTGCCGCCTGATGCCATTGTGGAGACATTTAGAGTTCACATTGATAAATATAGTCCCTGTGGCCCTTCATCAGATAAGGTGGCATCATTTTCTCTGGTGTTGCTTATAATTCCATCTGAACCACTGTCGTCTTTATTTTTAGGTGAGGAGAATTCGTGTTGCGAACTGCAGTAAACATAAATCCTGTTCAGAGTGCCTAACAGCGGCAGACCCCCACTGTGGTTGGTGCCACTTGCTACAAAGGTATTTCCTGAATTCTTTCTCACCAACTCATATTTTTGAGAAAGTGTCATGCAGCAGAACACTTGTTGCCCTACTTTAAAGATCCATTCTGGTGAACTGGGAAAGAGGGTGGAGGGGAGGACTGCAGTGTTGTGCTGTAACCCTAGTTCATTCCCGAAGGTGTTTCCAGCTGGGTCAGCATTGCTGACTTATTTGACCTGGGCCACGCAGGTCACCCCATCTGGGGGCCCGATGGGAGCGGGTGTGGGACATCAAACGGGAGAGGCCAGAGCAGGCAGATTGGCTTTTACTTTCTACAGAGTTTCCCAAGACTCGAGAGAAAGGCAAAAGGTTCTCCCTCGGAGCAGATAAAAGAATAGGGAATGTTTGAAAATTTTCAAATGATTCCTCATCATGTCGTGTATTCTGTTCGCTCGCTGGAAGCCTTATTATTGATGGCGCTATATGCTCATGTGCCGTACAGCCATGGGCCTGATGTACAGTCTCGGTCTCCGGGTGGAATCTGCCCAGCCTGGTCTTGAATTATGGTGTACACGACCCATCTAGGCTCAGGGGTGACTTGGAGCGGCTTCCTCCCCATGGCAGCTCTTAGCGTAGCTGGGACCAGCCTGCTTGGATTTGCTGTTGCCATGGCAACCCAGTACTCGGGTTCTTGCTATAGAAGCAAGGAGGAGAGAGCCTTAGTTGCAGCTCAGGCAGGAAAGGGAGGGAAAAAAAACCCCACATAACAGTGTCTGTCAGTTTGGTGCTTTCAGTTTTTAAGGGCGAAGAAGGATATGAAACAGGGGAGCAGGTAGAGAGATGCTAAAGGCTGAATGGGGGGGGTAGTGGGACAAAGAAAATAGGACCAGGAAGAGAGCTGGGCAGCTTATATAGGAGGAAGCCAGGAGAAATGAAGGGAGAGAGGGGCATATAATAGAAGCGAAAGGTTCAGGAAACAAACTAGAAATAGGGGGATGAAATTAATTAGGAGTCCATGGAGGAAGTCACAATCCAAGCTTCCGCAAGGCAATGGTGGTCTTTGCTTTTTGCTGCACCTCCTTACCAGGCTGTTTCTGTCAGAGTCACTGGCAGACAAAAGAAGCAAGCCCGGGAAAATTCTCATAAATAATTGTAATTGGGTAGGAATCTTTTCTTCTTGTCGCTTGCCCAAGACTAGAGTTTTAGAAATTGACTGATCGTGGCCAGTGTCTTATCACTGCACACCCACTCAGCAGTCTTGCCATAATCTTGTAGATGTGTGCAGCTTCTCTGTCTGTATCTGTCCAGCTGCATGCAGGAGTTGATTCAGTGATGGTGGTTATGATGGGCGTGATTAAATGGCTACATACAGCTAGTGGCTGGCTGCTTAATCTCAGGTCTGTATGGGGATGGGAGACATCCAATCTGATGATGACGGTTTCAGAGTTAGTTGTATTTAGATGGCACTTACACAGCCTTGGGGTCAGCCCAGGGAGGGAATATAGATTGGGAAGTTTGAAAGCTGAGCATTGAGGAACTGCAATGTTTAGGGATCAGGGAGAAGGAAGGGCAGCAGAAAAAGACATAAGGAGGGATCAGCCTAAGGGGAAGCGGGAAAAACTGAGGGCATGGGTCTCCTGCAAGCCAAGGGAAACGAGGAGGGGGCGACCCATTGTGCCAGCTACTTCGGAGAGGTCAAAAGGACAACTGATCCATTGGACTCAGCAGGTGACGATTGGTGACTGGGACAGAGGTCAGTGCTAAAGCTGCAGAAGACAATGGGAAGTGAGGGAGACAGTGAGCAAGGAGAAAAGCAGTGAGCAAGTGAGAAAAGCAGCAGAAAGAAATGGAGCAGGTGCCGAAGGAGAAAGTGGAGTTCAAAGAGTTTGAGTTTTAGAAGATGCACAAAATAATCATGTATTTTAGTGCTGTTGGCAGAATTCCAGTAGAGAGGGATCAGATGATGTTGCAGGAGAGAGTGTGGCCTGTTATCTTTCACCAGATGACCTAATGGGCCAGCCACAAATAGGAGGCTGGACGGCTCAGCCTCCTGATAGGGGAGGGGGGAAATCTGCGCCTGGTGCAGGTTAGGTGAGAAAGTGACTGCAGTGTCTTTTCTTATTGTTTCCATCACCTTCACCGACTTCAGATCAGTGAGAGCTGGGAGGAGGCACTGGAGAGAAGAGAGGGCAAGAGAGAAATAGGAGGTGGGGCAGAGAATCGAGTAGGAAAATATAGCATGGTTGCCAGGCAACTTTAGGGCCCATTTGAGGTTGGTGGACTTGCCTTTAGAGTAGAGCAAGTAGCGTGGTTTTGCTTTTTTCAAGCCGCTTCAGCTCTGGTGGCACAGTCATAGAGCAGTGGAGAGTTCAGGGAAGCCAGAGTTGGGGTGAGTGCATCAGGAGAGGCTGGGAACCTGAGGGTGCATGGAAGGGGTGGATGATAGTGTTGATGTGGGTGTTGATAAGTGTAATTGAGGACACCTGGGCATTAAAAGGGAAGCAAGCGGGGGAGGGGGTGTGAAAAGGTGGTAGGATCACAGGCTGCGGTTGGAGAACTGGAAAGGGTTGGGTGACAGTTGAAGTCGGGGAGCAGTGGGCTATTAGGGATGATAAAATCTAGAGGATGACTGTGTCTCTGAAGCAGGGAGGGAGACAAGATCATTGGGAGAGAAGGGTCAAGGAACTGAGGTAGTGGCCAGAATAGTCAAGGAATCAGTCATCTGTGTAGAAACTGTGATCACCCAGAATGAGTGCTGGAAAGAGTGAAGGGCTAATAGTCAAAAAAATGAAGGGAAGTGGCTGGAGGCAGTCTTGGTCTGTAGGAGCTCGCACGAGCTTCAAAACTGGCATGTGGTTGGAAAGAGAAGATCCACCAGGAGAGGCAGTGATACCACAGTGGGACAGCTATGCCGAGGGAGAAAGCAGCCAGCTCTTCAGAAGGGCTGGGGAAGCCATGTCCTCGGGGCAGAGCTGCTTCTCCTAAGATCCAGGTGAAATTAGCAATCAGAGGAGAATCTGAGGAATCTGGCTGTTCCTGGTGACCAGCTGAGAATTCCAGCCTCTGTGAAATCCTGCTTCTGGTTCCCCCCAGTCTCCTTTTGCTCACTCACCCCTGCCCCGTCCTCTCCAGGAAGAGCAATAGTTTGAAAACCGAAACAGTTCATGTCCCTCCACAGCTTCATGGCTGCTGCTGGCTTCCCATCTTAGCGCTCAGCCCAACCCCACGGCAGGATGTGATGCTTTCCTGTGACCTCATCCTTCCCTACGCTCAACTCTCCTGCCACTGTCTCCTTTGGTCACTTTGTCTTAGCTACCCTGACTTTCTTTCTAACTTGAGAATATGCCAAATGTGTCCTGCCCCAAGGTTTTTGCCCCTATATTTCCTCATTCCGGAATATGCTTCCCTTAGATTTCCTCACAGCTGGCACTTCCTTGTCCATCTGGTTCCAGAACACACATTTATCTCCACCTGGCCAACCAGTCTCAATGAACCTCAATACATTACTGTTTTCTTTTCTTCATGGCCCATCACTCTGACCTTATTTTTCGACCTCTCCCTTTATTGAAATGTATTTCTCTACCTCTCCTTTTATTTTCAAACATAAGGTGCTCCAAAGACATGTTAAATGAGTGAGGTAGACTGAGTGATGGGAGACTGGTGCCTTAAGATGAGAAAGCACTTTGGAGCCATGGAGTGATGGCCATGTCACCGCTCATCACCTGTTTGGTCATGTCAGATTATGTGATTTCAGACTGGCTCGATTCTGGCATAAGATGAAATGCAACTTAGCCTAGGAGCTGTGACTCATGTTAAGCTCCCAGTACCATTCAAAATTAGGAATTCTAAAGGGGGATGTTTTCTTACCACTCTAGAGCATCCCACTGTGTTTATTTTAAATGTCACAGATTTATTTAGAAAAAATAATTTATTTTCTCTGTTGAGAAGGTTGAACTTTCTTGTGTACGTGTCTAGAAAGTGGATTGGCGGGGGGACAAGAAAACCATCTTAACTTCCTTTTGATCGGGTGTTAAGAATAGACACCCAGTATAAGCAGATAAAAAGCAAGTAGATAAACAATGAGCTCAAAAAAGTCTAGTATTTTATTGTTGGAACCTCAAATCCAACCTGTGCTGAATTTGTGTGTGTGGGTGGAAAGTGAATTTTTGCAGGCTGAATATCTTGGGTTTGGAAGCAATTTCTCAGTTTCTCCCATATTGCAAAGCATAGCACATGTGTTCAGTTATGGATTTCCACAAAACTGGCAATCCCAAACCAATGAACGGGTAAGGTTCCAAAAGTTCATTTGCAAGTTTGTTTGGCACGAGGAGTGCATTTTCCCATAGAAACAATGTCATAAATTAAGGATTGATTCCCAAGCCAGCCCGCAAAATTCAATTTACTTAATTTCAACAAATATTTGTTGAATACCTTCCAAGAGCCCCATGTGGGAATTGAGATAGCTTAGGTGCTGTTGAGAGAAATCAGATGCCATTCTTGGCTTTAAGGCATTCACATGCTAACTAGGGAAGTGGGCCTGTCCATGGCCAACATTCATTCATTCAATCATACATCCATTCACAGCTGTTTATCACCTATGATGCCCTAAGCCCCGTGCTCAGGGCTTGAGATACAGTTCTTTCTTGTTGACATGGAGTTTGCCATCTAGGGAAGGATACAGATATAAGTGAACCAGTCAAATTTTTGCTTCAATAATACTGCAAAATAAACAAGCCCCACATTCTTATTTGCTCTACTTGCTCATGGGTCCATCTTTCAGCGGTGGGGTTCTGTGTCAAGCTGAATTCAGGTCTCTTCTACATGCTTTCATTCCGTACGGACTCTTTCTTGTTAAGGCAGCTACTGAAAGTACAAGACACCAAGCGATGCTATGCAACACACTCAAAGCCTCTGCTCGCAGCATATTCGCTGATACTCCATAGCTAAAGCAAGCCACATAGCCAAGCCCAGTGTCAGTGGGGTAGGGAAATACACTAGGCCTACTCTAGGAGGAGCATTGTAAAATGATACGACAAAGGGCTATATGGCTGTGTAATTATAGGCAGGAGGGATTGAGAAACTGTAAATAATGCTCCAGCAAGCAGAGGAGCTGGATGAACTAGAGGGTAATAAAGGCTAGCATAGAGGAAGAGTGGATTTCATGGGGCACGTAAGGAACATTAACATAAACCGAAAAAGTCAGGGAGGACTCCCTGAAGGAAGGGAGATCTGGCTGAACCTGAAGTGTAGGTAGATCGCATCTAGAACTGAAGGAGTCTTGGGGAGCTGGCCAAGGGAACAGGAAAAGGAAGCCCAGAAATTTTAGAGAAGCCTGGCCCAAAGCTCAGAATGGACAAGCACATAGCACGCAGGGGAGTGTTGGGAGATGGAAGGGCACAGTAAACAGGTAGATGAGGGAAGGTCTCGAGGCCATGTTCAAGAACTTGGGCCTTGTTGGAAGGATCTGAAGGAGCCACTGCAGGACTTGTGTTAGAAGAGTGGAGCAGATGAGCTGTGTTTTAGAACAAGCACCCTAGGTGCAAGGGGGATTTGAGGAGATGCCACTGGACATGAGCAGATCAGATTGCAAGTGGCTGTAGACCAGCAAGAGACTGGAGGCTGAATCAGAGTGATGGTGAGAGGAAGTGAGTAGATTTGAGAGCTATTTGGTAGATAGCACCGGCAGGACTGGTGATTAATTTGATTCCCCCTTGAGTCTGACACATGAAACATAGGCCATAAGATAAAAAAGAAAATATCAAAGTGGCCCCTGTTTTTGTGCAAGATGTATTTTTTCTTTCTAAAATCTCACAAAGGAAATAAAGAAATGCTACCCAAACATATCCTGGATTCCTCCAGTGCCCTGGGCACTGGACTAGGCACTAGGTTGGAGGCCAAAGATGGGCATCCATGTTGGATGGGGTAGGGGCCTCTGAGAGATGCCAGAGCTGTCTCAGAGCTGGCAGTGGGTGCAGTATCCATCGCTTATCAGCAGTTCAGGGACATTGATGTTGAGGTTACAGGGGAAGGAGTTACAGGCACCTGGGTTGGGGCACCAGATGGACTGAGGTGTCACTTACCAAGCAGAAGATAGGAGAAACACCTTGCTGTGGATCCACATGGCCAGGGCATTGACTTCTACCCTGGCAGCAGAGTAAAGATCCTAAGTCAGCATGGTTGGGATGGAATCTGGGCTTCTGTGTGACCTAAGAGTTCTTCTCTCTGCCCCATCTCCTCTTCTATAAAGCAGGATTAGTGGCAGAGCCCACCCTAGCGTGTTGCCAAGAAGCTTAAATCAGGTCAATTATGTGAATCCCAAGGTGTAGTGCCTGGTTCTTCTTAGTAAGTGCTACGCTAGGGTTAGCATTGGTGGGAGCCAAGGAGGGAGTCGTTAGTTGTCCCCGAAGTTAGGAAAGGCTTCCAGAAGAGGTAGCCTTAACATCACGCCTGAAGCCTGAGCGAACTTTCACCAAAGGAAGAGTGGTGGAGGCATTTCAGACAGAAGGACCCAGGACAGTGAGAGATCTGTTCAGGCAGTGGCAGACTGGATTTTCCTTTGTGCTTGGAACTCACAAAGCGCTATAAACAAAGGACTATGTCATTAAAAGATTTGGGTTTTGAAGGATTACCCATATGGCAACTACATTAACTTAACATCAGTTCTACTGATCCCCATCCCTACCCTCACAGGGCCATTTGCATCTGGGACACTTTGTAAACAATGCATCAGCTCACATCTCTTCCTGAGTTATCTACTTGGCGGCAATTCTTCCCAACGTCATGTGCTTCTCCACCTTTCCCCACATCATGCTTTGGTCTCAATCACATGGTAGACTCAGGGCTGGGTCCTCTTCAGAACCTGGGCCATGCAAGAAAGGCCACACTTGCCTGTGTTGTCCCATCCTATTATATTCTACGTTACATGGGTGAGTACAAGGTGAAAACAGAGCCCTCAGGCATGCTAGTTATGAGGTATCTGGATGCCCCTCCTGATTAATTGCATAAGTTTAATATTTGCCCCATATTCTTCTGCGTGTTTCTTCCATGGTGACAGTTGGAAGGCCTTCAAGAAGCTCCTATAACTGTTTCGAGGTCTTTGGCTGTGGTGACTGGGGTGTTCTACACACAAGGCAGGGAAGGGGATCATTTCTCAGTTTGGCCTGCAGCAGGCTCTGTGGCCCACCTCCCTGTTGGACTTGCTGAAGGCTTGGGAGTAACAGAAGGGAGTTTAACACAGGAGAGGAACTGAGATCGGATGCTTCCCAGGGTAAATAGCTGGCTGCAAATACATCCCAGCACTTTGCTTTGCTCTCTTGTCTTGAGGTCACTCCTGTAAGAGACACATTCATCAAGCTCCCCAGAACCAGTCATTGGTCCAGAGCTTCCAGTCCCATAAAACTGGACCGTACCAGTCCAGGGTGCACACGGCTTGTGGCCGTGTTCTTCTGAAGGCCTAGTGAGTCTGTTGTCCATCACAAGAGGTGGCCATGCAGCTGAGAAGCCACTGGGCTTTTCTGTAGCCAAATCTAAGGGGGGCATGCTATGCCTCCTAATGCAGGTGAAGGACACACAGAACTGTCCTTGAGTGCCTGTCCTGGGTGTGGCATGTGCCATGTTCCATTTTGCACTCCTAGTACCTTAGAAGGCAGAACTGTCACCTCCCCATTGTGCAGGTGAGAAAACAGGCTTAGAATGTGCTGGGTTTCTCATTGCTGCTGCAACAGATTACCACATACGTGATATTTGGTGGTTTCAAACAAGAACTTAGTATCTTGCAGTTCTGGAGGTCACAAGTCTCAAATGGGTTTCACTGGGCCAACATCACATATTGGCTGGACTATGCTTCCTTTGCAGGCTATGAAAAGAATCCATTTCCTGGCCTTTTCCAGCTTCTAGAGCACCTTGCATTCCTTGGCTTGTGGCCTCTTCCTGAATCTTCGAAACCAGCAGTGTAGCATCTTTAGACCCCTCTGGCTCCTTGAATCTTCTCTGACTCACTCTTCCTTTGCTGTGTAAGATAACACAGTCACATGTCCCATGGACTAGGATGTAGACATTTTGGGGGCCACTATTCACCTTCCAAAGGTTACATGAGTAGTAGAACCAGTTTTCATATCAGGGCTTAGCTGTAATTTCCAACCCACACCTTTGTTTATCATTTCAGGAAAGGGGAAGAGAAACAAGAAAAAGACATTATGGTAGGGAGGAGGAGAGGGGCAAGCCTGGAGCACCTAGACTTTTCATGATAACTGATGTACGTAAGAGATGATGGAGCTCTGGATCCACTTGAGCTGCAGTGGCCCCTATCCCTTGAAGGTTTAAGCATCTGCACATCCATTTAACAAATTTGCTTATGGAGTACTGGGGATGGAACCCAGGGCCTTCACACTGAACTACACTCCAGACTTTTTTTTTTTCCTCTCTCTCTTTATTTTGCAACAGGGTCTCACTAAGTTTCCCAGGCTGGCCTTGAATTTCCAAGATTCCTGCCACCGTTTTCCAAGTAGCTAAGATTATCAGCATGCACCACCAACCCAGCCTCACTTAGCAGATATTTATTGAGCACGAAGTGTGTATCAGACACTGTCCCAAGCACTAGAATTCTCAGCACTCACAGTGAACAATGCAAACCAACATCCTTTCCCTCAGAGAGGCCCTGCTAATGAGGTGTTTTAGTTTCCTGAGACAGCCATAACAAATTACCACAAAGCCAGGGGCTTGAAACGACACAGATTTCTCTCTTATGGTGCCAGAGGCCGGAAGTCAGTAGTCTTTCCTATGACGCCTCTAGGAACTGACCCATACTTACCTGTCCCAGCTTCTGGTGGCTCCTGGTATTTCTTGGCTGGTGGCAGAATGATTCTCTCTGTCTCAGTCTCCTATGACCTCTTTCCCTGAGTGTGTACAAATCTCTCTCTCCTTTCTCCTAGAAAGACACCAGTGGTTGCAGACTCTTAAGTTTAGGATGATTTCATTCTGAGATCCAGTACCAATTGCACTTGCAAAGAAACCATTTCCAATTAAGATGACATTAAGAGGTTGGGGAGGGGGAGTAGTTCAGGGAACACTGTTCAACCTCTACACGGTGGGAGATGGGTAGTGTAAAAATCAAAAAGGAAACAGCGTGTTCAATTAGGGATCAGAGGTATGAAAAAAAATAAAACCAAGAAAGGGATGGGAATGCTGTTACAGGCAGGAGAGGTCACAGTCCTAAACAGGGGCAGAGGGGTGTCCTGGATGGCCTCACTGGGCAGGGACATCACAGCTAGCTTTGGAGATGTCCTGCTTCCAAAGTTATGACAATATTCAGCAAAGTGGCCAGGATGACCATTTGGGGCAGGTGATTGTTCTAAGTTTGCCTTTATTGTTCCTCCTTTCTTTTCAGTCTGGGATGTGTCCTTGTGCAGATCCCAGGCTTGAAGTCTGTGTGGTGACAGTTCTTTATGGTCCAGTGCTGCTCTAATGACAGTGATAATGATAATAATGAGATCTGGGGGCAGCCCCTCCTTCTTGGGTGAGGACCCTGTTGTGCTGACTAATTGTGTAGAAGCAAGTAGGACAACTGTCTGTGGGGTGGAAGCAGCAGGGAGGGAAGAGGAGGATGCTGTTCGGGCCTTGGGGCACCACAGAATTACCCTGGCACAGCTGAACCTGTGGATCCAGGTTACCGAGAATGCTGGAAGGGTTTTGGGGTGGGGTGGTCTTCTAACTCTGGGGGGCTCTAGGGCCAGCCTGGGTCCCTCAGGGTCTTCATCAGCTATTAGAGGAACTGCAGTTTAATCCTACTTATTGCAAAGCAGAAGGTGAAGGGGAAATAAAATTGTTAAGAGGCACAGCTCTGCCTTGGCATGGCAGACACTTGGCAGTGGTTGGCATGGGGAGGATTCTCACCTTGCTCAGAAGCCAGTTCGTTTGGTTTCTTGTTTGGTTTTTGGTAGAACTGGCAACTGATATCCTCCACTTCAGCATCCAAACCGCAGTACTTCTCTGCACCATCCCTTTAATTGGTGCTCTCTGACTTCTACCAGCCCCCACTAAGAACACTCCTTTTAGTAAATATATGTTTTTAATGGAATAGATTTTTTTTTTTGCAATGACCTTATCTCAGGCATCATGCACTCTCATAAGAATGTATTGATTGTCTTTTAAAAATTCCTCAAATGTTTTCACTTGTCCTGTGACCTAGAATTTGTCCTGTTCCCAGAAACTCTGCTGGATTCACACATAGTTTTCAGATACGCATCCTGAAGTCTGCCTGCCAGTCTTGGTTTTTGATTTTGTAACATTTTGCAATGTTTGGGTATTTTTATTCTGCTGTATGGAGCTTGCACCATTTCTCATAGGCTAAGAGTGGGATTTGATACTCTCTCAGGAGAATGAGGATGTGATATTGCCACCTGTTTATTGGTGGGGAAACTGAGGCCCACAACAGTGAAGGAATGTGTTCCCAGTTACACAGGGATTGTGAGAGAGAGCAGTTGGAACTCAAGACTTTCTGATTCAAACAGCATTATTTTCCTATTTTTATATCCATGCTATCTATTTTTTTAAATGCCTCCTCTAAATTCTTGTGTTCACGGTCCGCATTTGAACATAAAAACACCAAGTTTTGGTATACTCACCACTAAAGAACCGTATGGGGCAAAGGCCACAAATCCCTTTTGTGTAAGTGTTTCAGTCTGAGAATGTGTTTTAAATGTGCTAAATAGCTCCACATTTCAAGACAAAGGCCGGTTTTCCACCATAGTTAACAGGCCAACCCAGTGAGCAAAAATCAATGAAGCAAATTATACTGGTATCATGGTGACATGGACAAGAATTTAGTTACTTTAAAACTGAATTCTTACTCCACTTGAGCTAACCTTTGTTTAATACCAGCCATGGGCCAGGCCCTGTACTAGGCTCTGGGAGAGGTAAAGATGGAAGAGGCTGTGTCTTGGAGAAGCTCAGAGGTTCCAGTGGGAAGCAACCACCAAACAAGTGCTTAATAACTGTTGTTCAAGTAGTGAAGAGATCCCAAAGAACACATTAGTCTTGGAAGGAAGGAGAGTAGTGATTAAGAATCTTCCAAGAAGCCTTGAACTGTTCCTGCCCTTGTACATAGGAAAGGCCCAGTGGCCACTGGGCTGATATATGTGCACTTACAGCCTTGGGCATCTGGTCAACCTTATTGTCCAAGCCCCTTTCTTATCACTACCATTTTGTATTTGTTTGACTTATGTCACTCTTTTTTTCTTAAATTTTCTGTTTCATTACTGAAGTATTCTTATAATAACTCCATGACATAGGAACTATATTATTTGCATTTCTGCAGGTGGAGAGCCTGAGACACAGAGAGGACATATGTCTTGCTCAGTCCAGCTTGTCACTGATAGAAGTCTGCTCCCTGGCCTTCACTAAGTTCTAGCCAGGCTGGTCTATTTAATCAGTTCTGTGCAGAGCCTGCATAAATGAGTGTAGAAGCTTCGCATATGCTATTCCCGCTGCCCAGAATGCTTTACCCACTACTCTTGATGTGACTACATGGTTTTCATCCTTCAACTCTGATCTGAAACATGATATTTCTTGACCAAGCTGCCTAAAGTAAGCTCCCTCCTACTAGAGCTTTGGTTTCTGCAGACTTCCCTCAATTTGAAATTATTGTGAGTGGTTGTCAGCTTACTTGGCTTTTGTCTGTATGCTACACTAGAATGTAAGCCTTACTGGACTTATTCATTGATATGGGGTTATTCATTGGGCTTATTCATTGATATGTCCTCAGTGCCTACAATGGTGTTTGGCATCAGATGGGCACTTGGTAAATAGAATGAGTAAATATAGGTAGAATGAGTGCCAGGTGAGGTGCCTTTCCCTGGGGGGCTTGCAGCCTGGTCAGAGGAGCAGGCAGCCCTCCACTAGTGCAGTGCTGTATGACTACTTAGGGGGACATGCTCAGTGCACTATGAACCCAGAGGAAGAATCTTCCAAGAAGATTCTCATTCATTTTCTTGGAGACTGGAGAGACATCACAGGGGAGGCAGCGCTGAACTAGCCCTGAGTTCACCTTGATTTCACCCAGATGTTGCAGGTCCCAGGAAATTTGGGGCAGGAGGAACATCACCATGATTGGAAGGGCCCGCTCTGTGTGCGCTCCAGGTGTTGTTCAGATGCCAGGTGCTGTTTGCTAGATATCAGAGATTCATATTTTTAGGAGCTTGCCGTCTAGGTAAAGAGACAGATTCACCAACCCATTACCCAGGGATGAGTTTGGAGGGAGGGTAGGACCAGAGACGAGCATGGAAACACCTGCTGTAGACAAAGAGTCATGAAAGGCACATAGGTGGGGGTTTGGTGTAGGGAATATGGCACAATTGTAGATTCTTAGCATGGAGTGCTGTGATCAGCTATCTGCTAGATGTCTACGTGGGTGTGGATCAGAGGTGCTGGGGGCTGTGGGAGCCAGGTGACAGGTAGTAGCCAAGGATGGCATGCAGAGGATAGCTTAGAGCAGTGATGGCAAACCTTTTAAAGACTGAGTGCCCAACTGCAACCCAAAACCCACTTATTTATTGCCCAGCACTACTGCTCCTTTCTGACCATCACATGGCCCATGTATGTGCTGTTATCCATGCTCCGCCCCGGGAGGTGAGGGATGATGCCAGGGCAACTTCACTCCTGTACCGACAGAGGGGGCTCTGTGTGCCCGCTGTGGCATGCATGCCACAGGTTCGCCACCACTGGCTTAGCAGATGCTTAACAATTGGGTATGAAGGTTACCCAAATTAGCACAAAATCAGTTTCCCAACTTGATCTGCCACCCGGACTGTTGCTCACCGGACAAGATTGGGCAGTGTTTCCTGGTGTTTATGAGTACAGATTCTAATCCCTTGGTACAGCCCTCCTCAAAAAAGGTTGAAGATGATGCACCATTTATTCTTGTCTTGGAAATTTCCAGTGCACACCAGCATATTTAGGGCTCTTAGAAGATTTACAGCAGAGAAACTTGTTCAATTTTATTTAAGTTATGTTTTCCAAACTTGTTGGCAGTGGAACCCCACTTTAACATGAACGCCCTAACAACCCAAGGAACACACTTTCAAGAAGGCTAAGAAAGGGAGTGGAATGGAACTTGTATTTTCCTATCTGGCCTTGGCCTGGGGGGACCTATTTAGTACCATCTTGGTGTTTATGATGGTACAGCCCTGGTACAATTTCGGAGCAGCTTGATAAAGCAGTATGAGTGCAGGTATCAGAACCAGACACCACGCTCACTGAGCTCCTTATGCCTCAGTTTCTTTATCTTTGACATGGAAGTAGTAACATTAATGCCTGTTCCATGAAGTGGCTGTGAAGATGAATGAGTTTATCCTAGAAATCCCTAAAAACAGTACTGGATCTGTGACACCGGGAAGGTGCTGTAGTTTAAATGTGTCCCCCAAAGAGCATGTGTTAGAGACTTATCCCCCATGCAGTATCCTCCTGAGGAGATTCATGCCAATTATGAATGGGCCTGAGGGTGCAAGCTTGAGCTCTTGCTGCCTGGCACGTATATGCCCTCTTGCCTCTCTCCCTTTTAGGGTGAACACCATAGAAAGAAAGCCTTCAGCAGATGCAGGCCCTCCAGCCTTGGGCTTTCTAGCCTCCAGGAGTGCAAGAAATCTATTTCTTTATAAGTTATCCAGCCGAATACGGTGGCATCCCTGTAATCCTAGCACTTGGGAAGCTGAGGCAGGAAGACTGCATGGAGTTTAAGGCCAGCCTAGACTACATAGTGAGTTCAAGGTGAGCTGTACTATATAGCAAGACCTTGTCACAAAAAATACACAGATAAATAAAAAACAACCCAATCTGTGGTACTCTGTCATAGCAGCATTGACTGAATTAGAATAAAAGGGCCCAGTCAGTGTTAGCCATTGTAAGAAGCAATGCAGGGTAGTAGATGAACATGTGGTCTTTGAAGCTATGCTGCCTGGCTTTGTATCTAGGCTTCTCCATTTACTAATTCTGTGACCCTCAGGAAAGCAATATGGGGCCTTTTGTGCCTCCGTTTCCCCTATCTGTGTAGCAGGGATGATTATAGTAAGTACTTTTTAGTTTTGTTGTAAAGAATAAATGGATCAAGTCATGTGAAAAGACGTTGCCTGGCACGTGAGATGTTTTTGCTTTTTAAAAGTCTCCCAAATTGTCCCTGTTATTAGCATAATTTCATCATGTAGACTGACTTGCAGCTCCAGTGATGAAGATCCAGTTTTTCAGCTTTCTTAGCAAGTTATTTTGGTCTTATATTTTGGCATTCCCTTTTCCCGACTCCTAGGGCCTTTAATTCAGAATTTAGTGTGTCACCGTGACTTCCTAGTCTCTCTCATTCAGTGGAATTTGGTTTCTTCGTCTCATGGACTGGCAGTTGTAATGAGAGTCCCTTGATTCTGGAGGCCACCTGGCCCCTCCTTTGAGCTCTGTACCTTTCCTAAAGATGCAGACATCGGTTTCAAATCACTTAGCAAAACACCTTGGGATACTCTTGCAGGGAATCCATCCCCCAGTGGGAGAAGCTGGATCCTTGGCTTGTTAAAAGTTTTCTGATATTACGTCGGTGTAGAATCTTTGAAACAGGTCACACTCACCCCACATTCAAGCCAATTACCTGATATTTAGTTATCAGATTCCTTCAGGGACTGTCTGCTCTTCGTGAACAATTAGATTAGAGGGTGCTGATGAAATTCAAGTGGCGGGAAGTAGAAGTTACATTTTTGAGCTCAGAGCTTCTATTTCAAGGTTGAGTAAGTGGTAAATTTTTACTGAGAGATTTTAGCCTAATAGAGTCAGATTCCGAAGGTCCCCCCAGCCCAGCCTGTGGGCATTTATTTCACCTGTCTGGCACCTTCAGCCCCCTCTCAGAAACGACTCTCCCTGTCCTTTAGGTTGGCATGAAAACAATTAATAATTTAAACCATGGCCATTAAAAAAATAGAAATGCTGTATAAATACAATACTGTAATAATAAATTTAAAAGTTGATTCAGCTGGGCTCTATTCCCAGACTACCAGCTGAGCAGAAACACAAATAAGTAACGAGGAAGAAAAAACTGCTATATAATGCAAATGGCTTCAACCTTGTAGTTTTCTGCTACTCTTTTATTGCAGACATATAGCATTGAAGTTACATTATGGATAAATAGGTTTTGTGGTCTAAGCTGGAAGCCTCATTTTTGCCTATAACATTATTTTTGTGGGGGGAAATATATTCCATATTACAGACGGTTTGCAAGCTTTTTTTCGTTTTTTTTAGCACAGTAGATTTATAAGTCCGGGGCAGCCTGGAATTTTAACCTGTAGCTGGATGTTTGTATTCACTATTGACCGATGAGAACTCAAAGCCTCTCGGAGTCCCCACCTCTGCGTTGGCCTCTCAGACCCCTGCTACCCTCTTCATTCTAGAGACCCTGCCTCACCTCTGTTTTCTGACCAAGGGGCTGCCATCCCTGTCCTCTCCTGTCCCAACCCCACCCTCCAAAGACTGTTGAGCCCCCAGGGGGCCAGGACAGGGATGGTAGCCTTTTGATCAGAAAACAGGGTCTATGACAGTTGGGGTCAGTCGGAAGCCACGTAGCTGAGTGGCCAAGAATGTGGCTCTGAAGTCAGACTTCTGCTACTCGGCAGCTGTGTGACTTTGGGCGTGTTACTGTGCATCTCTGAACCTCTGGCTCATCGCTATACAGTGAGCTTGTGAGAACTGTCAACACTCACAACAGTGCCTGGCACCAAGTAAATGCCCCCTCCGTGTCCTTGTTTGGCGGGGGTAGTTATTTAGAGATGTCATGGGCTGTACCAATTCCCACATAATCAAGAAGCAAGCTCACTGTATGAAAATACTTTCTGAATTTCGAACAGCAACCTTAGAAACAATCGTCTGGAACCTTCCTGTTAACCAGATGGGGCCTGGATAGATTTGGAACATACTTTTTATCTGAATTGGCAATTGGGGTGGTCCATGTCCTTATATAGTTAAGTGACAATATCAAACTATTTTATTGAATTATTTGGAATAAATTAAGTTCTACAGCAATCTAAAAAGAACAGAACTCCTTAAATAGTTTCAGTCACTTGTTTCCACATATAGTGTTTTTCACCTATGGAAAACTTTTGTTCTTTTTTTCTTTAACTTTTTGGTTTGAGGCTTTTATTTTGCTTCATTTTTGTTTTACTTCAACCAATCCCTTCTTTGTATTTGGGCAGATTCTATTTTTAAATTTGTAAATAGGCTTGTGTCTACTTATTGTCTTTTCATGCGAGCACGATGTCTAACTGGAACTAGAAAATTAGATATTGAGGGAGATCTTCAGACTCAGATGGACCCTACTGTGGTTTGAATGTGTTCCCCACAAAACATGTGTTGGAATCGTGGTCCCCAATGCCAGAGTGTTAGAGGCAGGGTCAAAGGGGAGGAGCTCAGGTGGTGGGGCTCCATCCTTGTGAAAGACTTAGCTCTGGTGAGAAAGGGGCTTGAGTCTGGGCACTTGATGCCCACCTTTTGCCCTCTCTTGCTGTCTACCATCCACCATGAGCTGATGTAGTATGAAGACCCTTGCCAGGTACAGACCCCTCGACTGTGGACTTCCTAGCCTCCAGAACTGTACAACACCAATCTCTGTTCTTTATAAATTATAGAGTCTCAGGGACTTGGGAACTGTGACACAAAATGGACTAAGAAGGATCCTCAGAGGAGGAGGAGGCAAAAGTAATAGCAAAAGCAAAGAAAACAAATATACCTCTGCCATTTTCTCCAGAGTACATCCTTGCTGCTCTGCATCCAGTTTCCCTCCTGTCTGTGGCCTGAGGACATTGAAAGGAAGCCAATTAAGCAATAGCACCTCTGAGAGCGACTCCCTCCGGGCTCAGCCTCACCAAGAGGTGTGGCAGAAAAGGAGATTTTCAGGTCATTTGTGTGGTGGCTGAAGTGTTTATGCACTGGATGGCTCTTGCTGATACACACAATCAAAGAGTGATAGCTTTCAAAAGGAATTATTTCAAAGTATCTGGTTTTGTTTACTAAAACGTGGGAGCTATAAGATCTGCTCCCCCCCCCTTAAAGAATTTGAATGTGTGGGTAACGTGCTGTCATAAGATTTTACAATCTGCAATATTTGAGAAATAATAAGATACTGTTGTTGGTTGACCATCTGGTTATACATTCTTGGTGTGACAGTTTGCTTTTTATTTTTTAATTTATTTTCTACTCCTGAGAGGCAAGGACTGGAAATTTAGAAATTTCAAAGGCAGCTTTTTTTTTTTTTAATATCCAAACAAGGAATTTATGTTTAGGTGGTTATCATGGTTGGATTTTTGTTATTTCCCTATGTAGAATACAAAATGAAAGATTCATTTTTTTCAAAAATAAACCAACCTCAACTCCCAATTTGATCCTGATTCAAACTTTTAACTTATGTTAAAAATAGTGGCTTTGCCATAAGGAAGAGTCAGGCATAAATCAAAACTCTAGAAAGAAAAATCACCAGTGGAAAGGACCTATAGAGATTTCATATTTCATGCATTCATTCAAAAATATTTATTGAAACCTTAGATTAGCATATCATGCTGAGAGACATAGGGATTTGCTAAAGAAATATTAAAGATGTTTTCCCTTTGAGGAGCTTAGCGCTTTCTTGGGGAGAAATGACATAGACATATGAAACAGTTAAGTTGTAATTCAAGGCAGCATATGATTAAACAGCAAAATCTGTGGCTCCGACAAGAAATGCTATAGGAATTCAGAAAAGAGAGTGATAACTCAGTGGCACTACTGCTTTCTGCCCACAAATTGGCAAATCGTAGTTCTGTTTGTATGAAATATCTTACACTTGTTTTTTTGGCAGCCTTAGGCCTTGACTCCCAGGCAGCATTAAGAGCCTACAAAAACATTTGTACTCCAGTCTCTCTAGAATTGGCTTACATTTTTTTTTTCTTAGAGGCAGAGGAAGTGCCTTATACAAACCCAGAGTACCCAGGAGAGGCAGGGAGTTTTTGACAGTCATGATCTGTTTCAGGTACAAAGAAGGAACCAGCCTAGTCATTTTCTCAGCGTTTGAATGCAGCTGTTCTTGTTCCTCTGTTGCAAACTCTCCCTGACATTGAAAGGTGGTTTAATTTGAACTTAATGTCCATGACGGACGAGTGAAGTATCAAGGGTCAGATAAAGTTATGGCTTTGGAGAACTGCTAATGAAAATCCCTTTGGTCACGATTTGGGTATGTGGGGGGAAGGGGCACAAATGTGCTCACTGGGAGTGGGGTTCCCCCAATGAGTGACATGCTAAGCTCTCCTCATGTTGGGGATGATGCTTAGTGAAACTCACCGACTTCCTGTTCTATATTTGCTGTATTATATTAGCACAGAGCTCAAAGCCAAAGCCACATGCCTCAATTCTTAAGAATTAAAGACAGAGAGAGAAAAGGAAGGAGAAGAAATAAAATCTTTTTGAAGTCAAATACACTATTGTGTCAACACACTAGTCAAATACCCTAAGTCACCGTCCATACCTCCCTCCACTTGGGTCCCCTCAGGGACTTCCCGCAGCTGAATGCGGTCAACATTTGGTTACTTTTCAAGCTCATGATTCATGTGTTTATAAAATAAATAAACCTGCTGGCAATAGCTCACCACCCCTTCATTTTAACCTTCAGTTTTGGAGAGGAGAAGATGTCAGAGATGTTTTCTTCTGTCCTTGAAACAGAGGTGTTTCTTCAGCAGAGTGTCCACAGAGTGCTGGGCCCTTGGACGATAACGTGGCACTGGTGTCCATTTTTCTTGTTGGGTTGGTGGCCCATCTGATGAGACAAGGGTTCCCTTGTTGATGTGACCCACAGTGACCGACACAGCAAGCAAGCCAGTGACCTCACTTCTCAGCTTCCGGGCACATGTTTATCAAAGTCATTCGCCCTGGACACAATTGAAGACTTCTCTGGGGCATCCTCCCAGCTGGCTGCCCTGGGATAGTGGCCCTGAAAATGTTTCCTGCGTATCTTTTGATAAAAGTTCATGTCTGACTAAATAAATGTTCTGGAGCAGATGGTTATGAAATAATCTTATCAAATTCTCAGGCAGACTTTGCCCTTGAAATGTTTGCCATGTTTTTATGTAATCACGATACTGCAAAACACAAAATAGTAGCTTTATTATTATTTTTTAACACAAAACAAATTACACCGTAGGCTGATATTCTGGGAATGAATTGCAAACCTAAAATTTATACAATGTGTGAATGCTTTCTTGGGCTGTTCTTTGATAGGCATTTCTTCAAGGGCACTCTTGACTTTAGAATTCACAAGAAGACGTGTTTTGGATGTATTTGGGGATATCATCTTGAGAGATGGCTCAGGAGTCCAAGTTCAACACGTTGTCGACATTTGTTCTCCGTTCCTAGACATGATGGGGAAAAAATCTGCTGTTTTCTTGTTGCTTTTCATGTTTTTAGCATCATGTTCCTATTCTTGTTCAAAATCAATAATCCACTGTACAAAGCATTTTGTACTGAAGCCAAGTTTGAGAAAGTCATAGCTAACGTATGTGTAGAGTTGCTGTTTGGTTTTACCTTTTTTTTTTTAGGTGTACTTTTAAAGAAGATTGTGTAGAGTCAAAGCACTTTGAAAACTGGCTGGATATTTCATCTGGAGCTAAAGAGTGCCCTAAAATTCAGATAACTCGAAGCAGCAGAGATAAGGTAAGAGGAAAGATTTTAATTCGTCTCCTTGGTGTTGCACAACTGATGCCAACCTCCTTCTATGTGTAAAATATCACTCAGCAATGGAATAAGCTTATGTATAGGAGTCTGTTTGTTTCATTAATGAATGGTGAGTACTTGGCAGATACCATCCACTCTGTAAGGCACTGCACCAAGTCACACCATGGACCTGCCTGCCTGGAGTTTGTCATCTTGAGGAGCCAAAGATAATCCTCAATATTTTCATTTAAACAAACATAGCAAAACTACATCTTGATTTTAAAAATAGAGAAAAGTAAGTGCAGGCTTCTGGTCAACAAGATTCCTTAAATGTAGCTGGATTCGTGCTTCCTTTTCCCAATGTGTTCGGGCTTCTCTTAACAACAGCCCTGTGAGCACTCTTGGTTGCCAGCAGTGTTGGTAGAGGTGGAGGGGTGACCGATGTGGGCAGGGACTATTGTCAGTGGCATCCCTAGGCAAGCCACGGGGCTCTGGGCATTGCATAACAGAAGGAAGCAACAAGCATGTTCGGGTATTTTCTGATGTTCATAGCAACTCTGCCCTGTAGGAGAATGGAATTCCTCCCTGGCAATCTCAGTCCTGTAAGAAGACTTTCCCTCCCTAATTATGGCTCTTGTGTTATGAATAATTGTCCAGCATCCCCATTGGCAGCCAGTTGACCTGCCTGTTAAGCTCTCTGTGTTTTATTTGAATGCCACATTAACAAGGAAATGGCCCACTTTCCCTTTTCTCTTACACTTTGCCATTTCAAACAGCACGAACCATACCACTTAAGATGATTTAACATTTAATAAAGAAGAGCCAGAACATTTAATGAGTGATAAATAATAAAAGAGTCAAGCATTCAAGTCATAACTGATCAGAACTCATGGATTTAAAGTTACTTAGTTGTTGTCACTTTCTGTTGTCTTCCTGCTGTTGGGGCTGGGGGGATTCCAAAGTCTTCAAGCCAACCTCTGCCAGCACTGAGTTGGAGGGAATAGATTTGATGTAAAAGATGCTCAGGAATGCATGTATAGGCATGGCCAAATTTTTATTTCTCTAATTAGTCTGAGAAATAGCTGACTTTGGTATTAATGAAGAATAATAGAAAAGTACCATGATCCTTGAATATTCTCAGGAGTCTGATGAGTGGTTAAGATTATCCAAGATTTTTTTTCCATTGTCATTAAAAAAAAAATTATGGGCAATACTTTAGCTCAGTGGTAGTGGGAGGAAGTACCTTGTAAGTGCTGCTTATGTAATCTGGTCACCTATGTATGGCCTCACTAGTGTAAATTAATTACCATTGATATCTAGTCTGGAAACCACTTACCACCCAAACAAGTATAAGTGCTTTCTTCCCCACCCCAAGCAATGCAATGGCTTTTGCTAATTCTCATAGTCTTCCCACATAGTCATCATCCCACCAGTTCACCACTGCCCTGAAAGTGAATGTAGTAATTTGACTAAAGGTATTCTTTGTAACAAACTTTGAACTAATTTTTTTTCTTTTGGCAGTGCTGGGGATGGAACCCAGAGTCTCACACGTGGTAGGCGAGTGCTCTACCACTGAGCTACAACCCCAACCCTAGACTGATTCTTTTAATAGCGTTGATAAGATGTGTGACTCCATCATTTATCATATTTTTTCAAAATATTTCCTTCCTTTATGGCCATCTGTGACTTGCTGAAAGTGTCAGATCCCTGGCAGGCAGAGATGGGGAACTACCCATCATAAGCCAAGTAGCATTCTAGTACCTTTGTAGGTACACGAAAACCTCCATATAACGCAGAGCTCTGTTCACCAGAAGCTTTGTTTCTATATGTAAAACAATTTGAAAACTGTATACCCCATTCTCACTATGGGATTCACATTCAAAAGAAGGAGAGCAATTCAAATCAGTCTAGGAAGAATGTCTCTGAGGTTTAGTTGAGTAAAGATGACAAGGTGCAGAAAAGTATGCATACCATGATCTACTATTGATAAAAATGCCTATATAATAGACTATATAGGCATTTTAACCATTTATTTATATTTATTCATTGGAGCATGGAGAACTGTATGGACGAATTCAGATGCAATTGCAAGCATGGCCTCCCCTGCTCCACCTGTCTGAGGCGATGGGAACATAAGGCAGCACCAAGCACAAAAAGAGACAAATGAAAGCCTCACCTACATAGACAAACACAAAAAAGGGTGTATGACACGATCCCATTCCTGCCTTATATAGGTGTGTATAACTATACAGATATTTTAACATTGAGTAAAAATGGTTTATGCTACGAAAAATATAGAAGACATACGAATATAAGTATTTCTCTTAAAACAACATGGTTCCTAAAGGAGAGCACAAGGAATATTCTTTTGCACATCAGAATTAGAACAAGATATTCCACCATCACCAACACTTTCAACATTGTTTTTAAATTCTATCCAGGGCAATACACAAGTATACAGATAATTACTGGAATGAAATACAGAAAAATATTATTTGCTAATCTTAAGTGGTTGCATATCTGTATATCTAACATATTAGCTTTAAAACTATTCTAGGAGTGGGGGTGTAGCTCAGTGGTAGAGCACATGCTTAACATTCAATCCCCCCAATACTACAAAAATGAAAACATAAGAACAAAACTATTCAAATGAATCAATTTAAATGAATGCTGAATGTTCAAAGAATATTCAAATATCAATAGTCATATTACATGTTAGATAAAACAACTTTTAACTTCAATTCATAGAAAATCCGACTCATGAAAACAACAGAAATAAATATTCAGACACAAAGTTAAAGAGTATTGTATGCACCTTATATTTTAAAATCATTCTTACTAGGAGACATGTATTAGAGACCCCAAAATAGTGATTTTGAGCTTTGCAGCAGCTTATCTGAAGCCATTATGTCTGATAAAAATCAGCAAAATAGTAGATTGTTGAGGCTCTTTATAATTCATTATAGTGGAAACTTATCAATTGAAAACATAAGCATAAATAAAAATAAAGACATAAATATAGGGGGTGTTTTCTCAGAAGATTTTAAAAACATGTTGAATATATCCAGATATATACCATATTTCTTAATGGAAAGATATCATAAGAGTATCACTTTTCCCCACCTTATTTTTCTAGATTTTGTGTAATCCCAGTGAAATTTGAGTAGGCATTTTCTTAAAATTAATGTAACAGGGCTGGGGATTTAGCTCAGTGGTTTTGCTGCCTGCTGCGCAAGTGCAAGGACCTAAGTTCAATCCCCAGTACCAAAAAAAAATTAATGTAACATTCATCTGGAATGATATAAACTAATAGAGAGTATCCAAGATATAGTTTGTAAAACAAGAAGTTTATTTAGGCAAAATCACTCTCATTAGATTGTGAACATATATAATGTATATCTATAATATACCACATCTATAATTGATGTGTATATCAATAGTAGTTCATTCCATTTTCTGATTTGAAAATAGTGATATAGACTCATAGAATAAGCTCAGAAATAAATGTGAAAATATTTAAGATTAGATATTATAAAATAAGGGGAAACAAAAGAATTATTTTATGGCTTACACTATAGAAATGTAGTGTAATTTATGTTTTACATTAAAAAAATAAAATTTAGGGGATTTAGCTCAGTGGTTCAGGCGCCTGCCACGCAAGCGCAAGTTCAATCCCCGGTACTATAAATAAATAAATAAATAAATAAAATTTAGGCCAATTAAAGAATATGTACAAAAAGATAACTCACAGAATAGAATTGAACATCAGATAATTTTAAAATATGGTAATTTTCTTTACTCTGAAGTAACATAATATCTAATAACAAAAGAAAAATACTTATATACTTGATTTCCAATGTTTAAAAACTGCATAGGGAAAACTAGGAGTTAACTAAAGCACACACTCCAGGAAAAAGGAATATTAATTGCCAGACAGAATATTAATTACCAGATAATAAAGCTGAGAAAAAATCAAGATACCAAAAAGTAAATGGGCAAAGGCATATATTTCCACAAGGGGAGATTCAAGAAAGTAAATATAAATATGGAAATATGTTCAACCTCACTAGTTATGAAATAAATACAAATTAAAGCAATAATAAGTTATGTTAACATGCAGTATTGGTGATGCCAATTAGCACAACTTTTTTGGAAAGCAATTTGGCAGTACATTTCAAAAGTCATAAATATATTCATTCTTTTTGAAGCTCTAATTCCAAGCATAGAACCCTGAGGAAGTAATTCAAATGAAGAAAAAGCCCTAAGCATGAAGATATATTGCAATAGCAGTTAAACCTGGAGATAACCAACCTGTTTGGGGTGAAGGAGAATGGTTAAATCAAATATGGTGCTCACAGGTCAACTTGACATTGTTAAAGATAGCAAGAGGTTCTGTGGACCCATCGTGATTGCCAGCTAATTGATACTCCCAACAGTTTCCCATTCCCACTGACCCTTTGAGTCTTCACTCTGTCTTTATCCAATTTATTTCAAGAAAAAGCCATCAACCTGCGTGTGTGACACACGCCTGTAATCCCCATTACTCAAGAGGCTGAGGCAGGAGATCACAAGTTCAAGGCCAACCTGGGCAACTCCATGAGACTCAGTCTCAAAATTAAAAACAAAAAAGCAAACAAAAAAGGTTGGGAAGAGGCTCAATGGTACCTCAATAGCCCCTGGGTTCAACCTCCAGTCTCTCTCTCTGTCTCTCTCTCTCTCTCTCTCTCTCTCTCTGTGAGCTGTGAACTTGGTAAGGATTTCATATTGGCTTTATTAAGCCAAAGCCCCAGCTTTTAAACATACTCACCTGAAACCCAAAGTCATGCCCCAAACACCTCCAACTCCATGACTCCTCTCTCTTTCCCCTGAACCTGAAAAAAATATGCTGTCTCCTAAATTCAGATCAATTGCAGCCAACTTGTGCCCCACTGCCCCCTGAACCCATCCTTGCTAAGGTCTCTGGTGAACTCCACGTAGCTCTTCCAGCAGACACTGAGAAGTTCCCCTCTCACTTGGTTGATTGGCAGCACTCTTAGACCTGCTCTTCCATTGCCCGCCATGACACATCCTCTCCATGCTATCCTCCTCCTCGTATCTCCTTGACTCTAAACAATGGTCCACTTTTGACTCTTCCTGTGTACTTTGTCCGTAGTCAAACTATCCACTCCTGTGACCTTATACATCATCGGTGTGTTTATAGCTCCTTGCCTCCAGCCCACATTGTCACTCTGAGCTGCAGGCCCATGTCCACCTTGGCATATCTTCTTGGTGATCACACAAGTATCTAGAACTAAATGCACCCAGAATTGAAACCTTGATCTTCCACTGAAAGTCTGCATCTCCCTCCACATGTCCCATCTCAGAATATGATACGTTTGGTTCATGCATGCATTTGCTTGCTCACCAGAATCCTCCCTATCCACATCCCCACTTCCAGTCTTGCCCATGCTCCTTCCAGTGGGTCCAGTGGATCCATCCAGTTCTTTCCATTTTGACTTCACTGACCTAGCTCAGGTGTCTGTCATCTCCTGACAGTCTCTTGGTGCCACATGGCCCTCCAGTTCTGAGCGACTGGGCTGGTTATTCTTCTCCTAGTCTGTAAGCTCTCCGAGGGCAAAACCTGTCTTGTTATTTTTTTAAAACCTGTATTATTTGATTCTCTGATTATTGAATTCTTTGTGTAGCACTTGGCCTGTTTAGGAGCCTGTTAATTATTTATGGAATACTTAAACAGAATGATTACAGTTATGTGAAAACTGTGTGAGAAGGAAATGAGAAAAAATTAAGGGTTGGTGAAAATAAGATTTTAGAGAATTTTCTGATACCCTGGTTACAACGTCTAGGGAAGGGATTCAGTTTAAGACATAGATGTAAATGAGATAGTATGTGGTCCCGGGCTAAAATGTGATGAAGATGTTAACATGAACCAGAGCTCAGCTGCCTGTTGAAGATGGGCTGGCGGGAGTGGTGTGGGGTTTGTTCCCGTGTTTACGTCCCTGGAGACTTCAGCCTGGCTGATGTGCTGAAAGAATTTGCCTCTGCCTGTGTGGTTCTATGGCCCAGAAACAGAAATTTTTAAAAAGAGAAAGATGGGAGTGAGCCCTAGGACTAGAATAGACTCCGAAAGCTTATTAGAAGGCCAGGGACTCAGCAGAAGCTTAGGTGGCAGTGCAGAAAGTCGAGGCAGAGGTCAGAAGTATAACAAAAGGGAGACACTTCCCAGGTTGTAGACCACAGGTGACAGGGTTACCTCTTCTTGCAAGCTGAGTTTGCTCATCCTTGGCCACCTTCCCCCCAGGTCCCCTTCCTGCACCTGACACCAGATGCCTCCACGGCTGGCATATTAATCACTTTAGTCTTCCTTCTCAACCGGAGAACTGACTACTTTGTCCTTTTAAATAATTCATTTAAGAAAATTTGCTTTATGACTTTGAACTTTCAAGATTTTCTCTTTGTAGGGCCGGGGACTTAGCTCCGGGGTGCCGCCCGTGCCTTGCAGGCACAAGGTCCTGAGTTCGATCCCCAGTACCAGCAAAAAAAAAAAAAAAAAGATTTTTCTCTTTGTGTCCCAGGTACACATTCACACTTGCATGGCACACACGTGTGCTGCAGCATGTACATGCACACACGCATACTCCCCACACATGAAATTTGACCACGAACTAATTTTAAAAATAGAGTCACACTACCTTCTTTATTATCTAATAACATTCACAATAAATGATAGAGAGATGATAGATGTATCTTAACATGTGAGAGATAAAGGCACACACCCTCTGAAATGAACCCTGGATCAAAGAGAAACAAGTGGAAATAAAATCATGTGTTTGGATGAGAATACCTAATATTACAAGAACATAAATCGTTATAAAATGAATGCAAACACATAGTATAATTCCAGTTAGACTCACAGTCTCCACATCCCCTTTGGATAAAATGATTTTAAAGCTCATATGGTTGACTAATGTCTAGGAAATCTTAAGAAAATTATGAAAATAAAGATAAATAAGGAGGGGTTTTCCCTATCAGATGTTAAATATATTTAAAGCCACAGTAGTAAAAACTTGATGTTACTGGAATAGAAGTAAATCAATAGATTTTTGGAACAGAGCAGTTTAGAAATGGATTCCAAATATATGGTAATTTCATATATGGCAAAAGTAATTATTGCAGTTAGTGAGAAATGAGTTGTTGGGAATTTTTTCTTTTTTTAAGTAAATGGTTACGATATATCTGATTAACCATCTGGTGAAAATAAAATTGGACTCTCATTTCACAATATATATAGAAATAAATTCCAGATGGATTAAAGACATATAAGCTTAAAAAAACAATTAGAACAGTTTTCTACTTGTCTATAAGCTGGAGATTTGGAAGTACTTTATAGCCAAGACAAGAAAACCTAAATTTGATTACATAAAACACACTGTATAAGGGCAAGAGCTTCCACAAGGAAAGTTATAAGACAAACAGTAGATTAGGCGAAAATATATGTCAGAAATATGACAGATAAGGATTACTATCTACACTGTGCAGAGAGCTCTTAAAATTGATAAGAAAAATGCACAGCAAAAATACAGTCCAAGAGTAGGACTATGTGATTCACAGAAGAGCAAATGTAATAGCCAATGAAACATCCATTTGTTCGCTTCACTTCTTCTGAGAAGCTGTCTTCCTATATGGCGTGTCAAAGGTGAGTCGCTTAAGCCTGCAGGCTGAACGGCAATGGTGTAGCAGTCATTTGTTTGGTGTCCTCTCCCCTCACAGACCACTGTGACCGTGGTGGGACCCTTCTCTTCAAGGCGCTCAGAGTGCGTGGTGAAGAACATGGACACCAGCAAGGTGCTCTGCCAGGAGAGAAGTCAGGAAAACCAGGCCTGCACCTGTATCCTCCTCACCAGGCCAAGCTACCGAGGTGTGTGGACTCTTCACATTTCATTACAGTCAGGAAAGCAAGACAACTTGCTGCGTTCAGATTGCCCGAGGAAGCAAGTTAAATAACAGGGAATCTGCCTTGTTCCTCTGCCATCCTCACTCTCTCCGCCCACTGGGTATCACCTGGGGCTTCACCTCACCACCACCTCATTTGTGGCTCTCAGACCCACTGTCACATGAGCCTGGAGAGTGACAGAGGAGGTTGCTTGGCTAGGAGAGTGCAGTAAAGCCAGACACCATCGAGCCAACTCTACCCAAATTGGCTCGGACAATTCAGAGATCTGACCCAGTGTTCTATCAGCTTCAGCCCATCCATCCATTCATTCATTCATACAGGAAGTATGTACTGCATGCTAGGTGTTGGGGATACAGAGACAACAAAGGTGGAACTGGCCCTTGCCAGGAGTATTTATAACCTCCCAGGGTGGAGATAAATAAGAAGCTTGTTACAATGCAGTGTGTAAATGCAGGGAACTTAGAGTACTGGGAAGCACATAGAAAAGGCACCAGGCTGACATGAGGGTGGGTAAGGAGGAAGTGGTATTGGTCCAAATAAGACTGAAGGATGAGCAGATCCGAGCCAGACAAAGACAAGAGGGAAGCATATTCCAGGCAGAGACTAACTTGTGTGATGGCAAGGAGAGAAAAAAGCTTTGTTGGAAGAACCAGAAGAGGTTCTAGATGGAAAAGGCAACAGAGGAGGGGCAGGTGGAAAATGAATTACAAAGACATCAGCCAAGGGACCACAGAGGGCCTTGTGACCCTAGGACTCCATCCTGAAGCTGTGATCTATGAGAGCACTAGTCCCGTTCATGAGGATTGAGTCCTCAGGATGTAATCTCCAAAGGCCCCACCTCGTAAAGCTCACACTGAGATTTAGGTCCCAGCATACGAATTTTGAGGAGACAACAGCTTTTACGTTCACTTGATTCTTTACTCCTCTAAAGAGAATTGAATGTACCAGATCAGAGTCCTCAGCATGCAAATGACTCTCAGTCGCTGGGCTCCTGGTGGCCAGGTGGGCATGAATTCCTTGGAAAATCGCTCGGGGGTTTTCCACTTTGTTCTCCCTATGGCGCCTTTGTGATGCATCTCTGGTTAACTTTGGTCCTTAAAATGCAGACCTTGCTCCCCCACAGCAAATGCTTCTAAAGCATTTGAGATTGACTTGTGAAGCTGTTTTTAGAGCCTCCATCAGTTGTACTCATCTTTCACCTGCCCTCTCCGAGTACCTTGTCTATCCTTAGGCAGGCGAACAGAAGCCCTTCCTACTGCCTGTGTGCAGCCAGTCTGAGGCCATTGCCAAAACTTTGTCCAGGGCCTTCTCTTAGCAGCCTCCCTTCTTTCACCAAGTCCTGTTTTCCCTCTGCTTTGAAAAAGTGGGGTAAAGCCACCTCTTCCATGCAGCCTTGGCAGACTCTGCTCTGCCTGGATCATCCTGGCGCCCCTTGGTCCACCACAGACACCCTATTCTTGGTTCTCAGGGACCACATAAAATGAGAATCAAGCACATAGCATTTCCTCGACTGTGCCACCATCGCTGTCTTTTTTACCTCTTCCAGAATAACTCTAAATGGTTCCACAGCAGAGGTCACAAATGTTCATTTCCTTGTGATATTTCCACTGTTCTGTGCATAGCTGTTGAATCAGCAAAGTGTGACTTCCACAATTGTCGTCACTAGACAGTTTTTGATTGTGTAGGAATGCATTTTCTCTGGGGGTCTCTCCATGCTTGGTGTCCCTATGCATGTTCCACTAGCATTCATCAGGGGTCTGTTCAGATGCTCCCAGTAAAAGGTCAGTCAGGTCGGACCTCCAAACTTCCTTGTCTATAGAACAAAAGATTATAGTTTCACAGAAGCCCACTTTCTGTGAGCAGAATGCTATGTGGCATTCTGGCCATTACAGTGAATCTTATTGCTGTACAGAATCACCTGATAGAGTTCTTAGATTTTGAAAACCACACACCAATAACATTTCAGTAAGAAAATTAGGAGAGGATGGGCATGGTGGTGCATGCCTGTAATCCCAGCACTCTGGGAGTCTGAGGATTGTTAATTTGAGCTCAGCCTGGGCAATTTAGTGACCAATGAGATCCTGTCTCAAAAATATTTTTTTAAGGCCCCGGGATTTAGCTCAGTGGTTTCGCCGCCTGCTGCACAAGCGCAAGGGCCCGAGTTCGATCCCCGGTATGAAAAAAAAAAAAAAATGTTTTTAAGGGCTGGGGATAGCCTAGTGCGAAGGCTCTGGATTCAAATTTGATACCACAAGAAAGAAGGAAAGAAAGAAGAAAGGAAGGAAAAGAAAGATGGAAGGAGGAAAGAAGGAAAAGAAAGAGAGAGAGAGAGAAAATAGCACCAACAGAATCAGGCCAACTTATTATTTTGTCAAGACTTTGATTTGAAAATTACCATCTGTGGTCCCCATTAATTCATAAGAAGAAAAAATATTAATACTTCTTCCTTAACACTGGTCCTTGGACACACAGGATTTGAAAGACGCTGCTGTGGGTGACAGCACCAGAACCGGGCTCTGTACAATTGTTATGTAGGGAGCACTGCAACCCACAGATCCCGGACCATGCCCCCAGGCCTGCTCAGTCAAACATGTAGCAGCATGGCCCTGGAATCTATATTTTCATATGTTTCTCAAGTGGTTCTGATAGGCATCTGGGAAATCACTACATCCGGTAGAGTATCAATGTTTAAGGAGATACGGGAAACACTGTATTTTTCTGGTGCTGATTTGGCATTTAGCAGTTTTCATCCTCATTTTATTCTTTGGGGGTCTCTAACCAATGGCTAGGTTTTTCCAAAACAAATCAGAAAACCTTTGTCATGGATTTGACAACAACCGACTCCGAGAATGGATCTCCACCCCAAGGAGCCACACAGTAGTTTGTTAGGTAAATATGTGCAAAGTGTGGATTCTTCCAAAGGTGCAGGATTTCCGTTCTAGCATGCTGGTTTTCATATCCTAGGCACTTCTTGCTTGGTAGCTTTTTTTATTCTTATGTCTTAGCCAATTACAAGCTGAGATAGTGATCCCAGGGAGAGTATGAGATGTAAATGGGCTGTAAAATGGCTTTTCCTGGTGATTATTCGAGGGAGCCTTGCAGCTAGAGTTGGGCTCAGTCTGTTTGGAGACCTGCACGCTGCTCTGTGGCTGCCTGGCGAGCATGCCCGTGGGGAAGGAACCGCATACTGACTGAAATGTTGGCGAACAGCTGGCACACCCGTGCCCTGTATGCAGGAACAGCGAAAATATTTATTTATTTTCTTTGTGCCTTTACTGCTACACTCGGCTGTAGCAGGAATCCGCCATCAATGACTTTGCCCTCTTTCTCTCTTCCAGATGTCTTACTTGTCAACGTGACGTTCTCCTTCGGTTTTTTAAATTTATCAGAAAGATTCAACTTTACCAACTGCTCATCATTAAGAGAGTAAGGTTTTATTTGAAATTTAAATATTCTCTCCTTGGTTTTAATTTATTTGCCTTACTCTTCAATTTCCTAAAGAACTCTTTTGTGGAGTAGAACTTAGCCAAGGTGCCTTTTGGAGCATGGCCTTACAAGAGCAGAGAGAGACACTGGGCTAATAACATGTGACTTGGAGCCACCAGGGAGAGAATGTGTCCCCCAGTGCTCTGTCAACAGGAAATATGACTGCTAGATTCCCCCCAGGAGCAGAGTGGCTTCGAGAGCCAAGAGGCCTCATCCTGGGGGTCAGAAAATAGACTCCAGGGCAAAAGATGAAGTCGCCTTCACCAAAAGAACATGCTCATTCTGCCCTCTTTGATTGACTGACTGATTGATTGAATTTTGTACTGCTAGGGATGGAACCCAGGGGCTGTATGCTTGCTAGACAAGCCTCCACCACTGAGCCATATCCAAATCTTCTGTTCTCTCACTTCCACTCTTAGCCCCTATGAGTAAAAGTCCCTAGATTAGGGCCACACCACAGTCCTGGGTCCTAAAGCATCTAGAAGACAGGAAATGCTTCTCAGAGTCTGACCTTCCCGTTGGAGGTCAGGATGGAGGGCCCCATGGAACAACCGGAAGCTGTATTATTAGCAATTCACCCTGCCATGATTGACCAGTCTGTAAGCACCAAACGTGATGATCTTCTTTCTACCTGGCCTGGGAGCCAGTGTTTCTATGGAGAAAGTGAATTCAGACTTGGAACTGAGTTGGAGAGCTGCTCTGGACCGCAGAGGCACATTGAAGGGAACAGCACAGGCTGGGGTCGGTGATTTCTGAGAAAGAGAATGAATTAGGGAAGAAAAGTACAAATCTTAATACAGAAAGCCTCAGAAGTCCAGAAAATAGGAAGAGGGGTGGGAGGTCAGTAAATAGAATTTTATAGCTCTAAGGGAGTTTAAAAAAAAAAAGCTACCCTGGGCTGCAGTTTTAGAGGCCAGATGAAAGGAAGTCTTGCCCTGGGTCTCACTGCTGCAGAACTAAGGATCAGACCTCAGTCCCAGGTTCCCCCAGAGGGCGAGCGCTCTCCAAGGGAACAGCTTCCTGTTAGCAAAGCACTAGGTACAGTAATCCTGTCTGAGGGGCAGAAGAAGCACAAATCACAAATCTGTTCCACGCTCCAGGGGAGTCTGTTTCCTCTCCCCATGGAAACTGCAGTCTCTTGAGATCAGAATCTCAGGATGCTTCAGCAGCCCTAGGAGAATATATCAGATGCAGCCTGGGTCCCCCTCCCTGGCACTCATAGACCTTGCTGACCTCTACTGAGCCTTCCTCTGGCCTCCCTTGGCCGCACTTCTACCACCCCAATTTTTCTTTTATCATTTCTTCTTTAACTGCAGCTATTCTGATGCAAGCTTTTCAAGTCCTCCATGGTTACTCATGCATGATAGATTATTTGATCAGTAGACACAATTCTTCCTTAAGCAAACACAAGAACCTCATTTCCTCTGCCTGCCAGATAGTACTTTGTGTCTCCCATTTTCCAGGCAGTTGGCAGCGTAGCTGCTGCAGTGGTCAGACCTGGCTGATCTGGTAGGGAGGTGGCAGTGGGGAGAGTGAGATCTGTCCCCACAGGCACTTACCTGAGGGTGACAAATAGCAGAACTGGATTCAGAAACAGATTCAGTGAGTTTGTGTTGTCCACAGACCAGCAGGTGACCCCAGCTTCAGGTTTCCATGGCAACACCCCTGCAGGTGGGATGCTGATCCATCAACCCCGAGGGCTCCCCAGAGCAGGACTCCAAGTCTTATTCCATGCCTCAAATCACTGTTTTCTCTCTCCCATTCTTCCCTGCCTGCCAGGGATTGTTTTTTTTTTAAATTCTTTTCAGCACGTACTTGCACACTGCATGACAGAGAGAAATTCTAGGATCTGAACTGTTCCCTAAACATGTGGGGATTAAGTTGGTTTTCCATGTTCCCAGATGCTCAGCATGCACTGGAACTGGCTGTGCTTGGTGTAAGCGTGAAAGAAAGTGCATCCACCCCTTCACCTTCTGTGACCCTTCTGAATATGAGAGAAACCAGGTAAAGTGACCCTTTTGCTATTCCGAGGTTTAACCAAAAGCAAAGGTTTGTGTCCTCCTAGCCCTGCCCCGCCTTGTGTGTTTGTTTCACACTTTGAATTTCCCACCCACGTGGAACTGAAGAGTTGGTCTCTGTTTCAGGAACTCTGTCACGTTGCCCTGGAGAAGCCGCCGAAGACACCCGGAGGAGGAAGATTCAAGGAGACTAGCAGTAACAGGACCCACCCAGGTCCCCAGGTCTGATCCTGCTTTTGTGTCCATAATGAAAAAAATCCCTTTTTGATGAGGGTGACAACTGCCACTACTTTGAGTTCCTTTTTTGAATTCTCTATTTTACTTACTGCCCCAAATTCCCTTTTTTTCCTGTTGGTTTTTAACCAAGTTTCACTTAATTGGCTCAATACATCAAAGGCTGCACACTCACTAACAGAAATTAAAACTCTGTAATTATGAAAAATGATGTTGTTCCATAGGACTAAAATTGTAAAGGTGACTTTGGGACTTATTTGAGGAGAATTAGAAGGAAGCAGAGCACTCAGCCTTAGGGACTTCAATTTGAACCAAATATCGTGATTGCTGTTCTGGGGTTATATGTGTGGACAGGGGTTTATGGAAAACATACAACCTAACCTGAATTAAATTGTGGGTTTTGTCTTGTTTTGCTTTGTAGGTACGATCAAACCAGTAGTTAATGGTGCTAAAACAGAATTGTTATAGAATGTGTATTTCTCTTTCCTTTTCAAAAGTGGTGCTTTTTCATGAAATTCAGTTGGAAATTTCTCTTATTTTCTTCCTAATCACTAAACTCAGCATGTCTGCCATGTTTGCAAAGAGGGGACTGTTTAAACATTTCTGGCAGAACATATGTGGCTCTTTCAGAGCACAACTAGGTGCTGGATTCACTCAGTGAGCAGAAGTTCCTTGTGCATCTACACGTGGGGAAAAACAAACAAGAAGAGGGCAAGTTTCTGCTCTCATTAACCTTGAAGTCTGGCAGGATCAAGCAAATTAAAAACAATAGCATTAAGAGCACCAAAAAGGGCTCTGTTGTCTATTTCATGACGAATCTGTGGCTTTGACTTCGCCATTTGCAGCTCTTTAAGGTCAAGTGCCAATATAAATAAGTAGCACATTTTTAATCATTACTGAAAAGTTGATAGTAACGTTAGGCGAATTAAGTAACAGGCAGAGGGAATGTGAATTCAAATGGATTATGGAGTTAATTAAAGCATTAGAAAAGCTTGGTGTGCCAATATCTCTGGACTTTGAAAGTCTTTGAGGTTTAATTAAATGATGGGCTACTTTTCCTTCCCATTGGTTTGTAAAACGAAGAAGTAGTGACAGGGATGTGAATCAAGGAGACAGTGGCTCTTTTCTTTTAATTAAACTTTGTTGTTATTTTTAGTTTTAGTAAAATACACAAAAATTGTACTACATTTCCTATTTTTAAGTGTACAGTTCAGAGATGTCAATTATAGTCACAGTGTTTTCCAGCTAATCTCCAGAACACTCCACGTCCTGCGAAACTGAAACTCTGTACTCATTAAATAACTCTCCCTCCTTCTTTCCCCCCAGCCCCTGGTAACTGCCATTCTATTTTCTGTCTTTACCTCAAGTAAGTAGAATCCGTATCTGTCTTTTCATGACTGGCTTATTGTACTTAATATAATGTTCCCAAGGCTTATCCATGTCGCAGCATGGATCAGAACCCCCTTCATTTTTTAGGGCTGAACAATGTTCCAGTATAACCATATAGCATATTTTGTTTATCCATTCATCCATCCGTGGATGCCTGGGTTGCTCCCATGTTTTAGCTCTTGTGAATAATGCTTGTATGAACATGGTTATACGACTATCTCTTCAAGACCTTCCTTTTAATTCTTTTGGCTCTAAATCCAATAGAAATTGCTAGATCATATTGTATTTTTATTTTTATTTTTGTTGGTGTTTTGAGTCAGGGTCTCACAATGTAGTCCAGGCCAGCCTTGAACTCACTGTATAGCCCAAGCTAGCCTTGAAATCATGGTGATCCTCCTGCCTCAGCCTCCCAAATGCTGGGATGGTCTTATTTTTAATTTTTTTTGAGGACGTGACTCACTGTTTTCCATAGCAGCTGTACCATTTTACACTTCTACTAATAGTGCATAAGTATTCCAGTTTCTTACAGTCTCACCAACACTTGGTTTGTGGGGTTTTTTTGGTTTTTGTTTTGTCTTGTTTTTGATGGTAACCACTCTAATGGGTGTGAGGTGATATCTCATTGTGATTATGATTTGTATTTCCTAATGATATGTGATGTGGGGGTATCTTTTCATATCCTTGCTGGCCATGTATGTATCTCACAAGATATGTCATTTGTAAATATTTTCTCCCATTCCATAGGTTGCCTTTTCATTCTGTTGATTGTTTATTTGTTTGATTGTTTGGTGGTGCCGGGAAAGGAATACAAGGTCTGCTGCATGCTAGGCAAGCACTCTATCAATTGTGTCTCTTGATGCTCAGAAGTTTTTAATTTTGATGAAGTCCAAATTATCTATTTTTTCTTCTGTTTCTGTGGTTTTAGGGTCAGAGCCAAGAAATATTATTGTGAAATTCAATGTGAAGTTTTTCAAACTTCATATTTTCTTCTAAGACTTTTATAGTGTTAAGTCTTTTTTGTTTAGGACTTTGATCCATTTTTGATTTAATGTTTATATATAGTGCAAGGTAAAGGCCCATTCATTCTTTTGCATTTGGGTTTTTAGTTTACCCAGCACCAAATATTGAAAAGAATGCCTTTTTTTTTTTTGAACCAGAGATCAAATTCAGGTCCTTGCATTTGCGCAGCAGGCAGCGAAACCACTGAGCTAAATCCCCGGCCAAGAATGCCCTTTTTGCCATGAATGGTATTGGCACTCTTGTTGAAATGATTTGGCCATATATGTGAAGGTTTATTGCTGGGTGCTCATTTCTGTTCCATTGTTCTCTATATCTGCCTTTGATTATTACCATATTGTTTAATTCTTGTTTTTTAATAAGTTTTGAAATCAACTTTGCTTTTGTTGTTGTTGTTGTTGTTTTGGTACTGGGGATTGAACTTGGGACCTTGCACTCTCGAGGCAGGCGGCAGCACCACTGAGCTAAATCCCCGGCCCTGTTTTTTATTTTTATTTTTATTTTTATTTTTTTGAATTTATTTATGTATTTATTTTTTTCTGTGGTACCAGGGATTGAACTCAGGACCTTGTGCTTGTTAGGTAGGCACAGTGGCACTGAGCTAATTCCCCAGCCCTGTTTTGTTTTTTAGACAGGGTTTTATTATGTGGTTCAGGCTGGCCTTGAACTCACTGTGTCACTATGTAGCCCAGGCTGGCCTCAAACTCCCAACAATCCTCCTGCCTCAGCCTCCAGAGTGCTGGGTTTACAGACATGTGCAACTTTGTTCTTTTTAAAGATTGTTTTAGGTAAAATTAAACTTTTAATTTTGAGATAATTGTTGATTCATATGGAGTTTTAAGAAAATAATGCATAACATTTTTACCTGGTTTTCTCCCAAAGTGACATCTTGCAAACGAGAGCACAAGATCACAGCCAAGATACTGACACTGTCAACAGTCAAGACACAGCAGGGCCACCACCGCGCCTCTCCCATGTCATTCTCTTATAGCCCCACCTACTTCTTCCCTCCCACACCCTAGCTCTAATGCCTGACAATCACTAATCTGTTCTCGTTTTCTATAATTTTGTTATTTCAAGGATTTTGTGTAGACAGAATCATCCAGATATACACTTTGGGAGACTAACTTTTCAAATTAATTTTTAACCAGTACCTAAAACCATTGAAATTGTACATATTGATGGGGTGCCACAGGATGTAATTCTATGGAAATTCATCCAAGTTCTTTTATGTATCGATAATTTTGTTTTTTATTGCCAAGTAATGGTCAAGGCAATAGCTCTTCAAACTTCTTTTATCTCAAAGAAGAAAAGATGAAGTTACTGCAACCTGGCTTCCTGTATTGTGCCTTCCTGTACCTTTTGAACTTGACTCTGTGGTTAAAAGAAGTGGGGTCACCAAGTGAGGAGGAGGAGGATGAGACTTGGCCAAGTGCAGTCTGTCTTCCGTGCTTCTCTGGGGATCGCCCTTCTAGGTTCAGAGAACGACATTTTGTTGATACTGAAATGTTTTCTTTCAGTACATGACTCAGAGCAGAATATTGGCTTGGGTTGATAGGGAATGGAAGGCCATTTGTCCCAGGAGGGATTTCTCGTGCTTTGTGAAACACTGCTGTCTTTCATTATCACGTAGGATGTGTAACTTTCTGATTTCCATTTTGGGTCCTCGTGTCAGCCATGAACCAAGCACCCTACTTTTTTATAACGGTTTGCAGCAGAGAAGCCACTGAGAGCTGACCTTTAATACATCTCAACCACATCGCACGTGTGCCGAGTGCTTCTTGTGTGGACACTGGGAAGGGCACAGGCTCCCTCCTGGGCTCTGTGGTCCTGAGCTTGGGTTGGTTCTTCCTGTGGGTATTTATGGAGCGTGTATTAGATGCCACGGTACTGGGCCCTGGGGATAGCATGTGGAGGACAAAGATGACCTGGCACCTGTCTGGCCGTCAGTAGTAAGAATTTTATCTATGAGTGCATGGGTAACAAAGCAGGAAAAGCAATGTTAATACAGGTTTAGCACCTGAAGGAGCACAGACCAGAGAGCCTCTGTACCCGGGGCCTTGTCTTAGTCCTTCCTGTTTACTTAAGCCCAGTGCCTGGCAGTTCAACACACTTAATCAGTGTGCTTGCTTCAGCTTCTGACTGATGGGTGGATTGATTGATAGAGATGGCATTTGAGCTCCCTTTGGAGGGAGGAGAAGCATCCAGATGCATAGAGACTGAAGAGCGGCTGTTCTAAGCGGAGGAGCCAGCAGAAGCCAAAGTGTGGTAGGGGACCAGAAAATCCCGGGACACTTTACAGGAAACCCTTGGTCAATCAATGAGGCTGGAAGAGGGTGCAGGAGCTGAGAGCATGCAGGGTTGAAAGGGGCCTGAGCACCTGCGTGAATAGGGCCGTGTGCATGGCGGCCCCTGGCGAGACTTTACCTTACTCACCAGTGGCAATGGAATGCTACTCAAGACATTAGTTTAAATGCATGGATTTTCTCATCCAAAGTGTGGTCCTTAGCAGGTAGAGTTCCAGTTTTGACCCACCACACACCCTGACCTGGAAACAAGTGCTGTTGTTTATCAGAGGAGCTGCATTGAGGAAAAGCGAGACCAAAAGAGAGGAAGAAATTCAAATCCAAGTCTCATCTAGGATGAGGAATATGTTCAGCTATAAAGCTAGCTTCCTCCCTCCCTGACCACCATTGGCCCTGTGGCCCTGCTCTGACCACTTTTCCTCCCATTTCCCACCTTTTTCTGCCTTTTACCTTCACCTGCTGATATGGAGGCTGAGCTGCTTCCCTTTCCTGCTTTCAAGGGAAGGTTGTGGTGATCTGTGCTAACTACCGTGCCCTTCTGGTGTTTGTTATTCCTCTTAGCAAGCTCATCGCTGGAGGGCAGAGATTAACCACACCAAGCCCCAACTCCTGCTCTCCAGGAATTTCCTCTTTCTTTCTCTCTCTCCCTCACGCCTTTCCTTCTCTTTCTCCATCACTTTTGAATGTGCATTTTAATTTCTCACAGACCATCCAAATGGGGGTTCTTTCAGAAGAGAAATTAAGTGGAACACATACCTTTTTGAATAGCTTCTATGGATCTAGCCCTGTGCTAGGTGCTGTAGGATTCACTTCCAGTTGTTCATTTAATCATCCATTAAAAATCTGTTTGTTGAGCTGGGTGTGATGGTGCACACCTGTAATCCCAGCACTTGAGAGGGTAAAGCAGAAGGATTACCACGAGTTCTAGGCCAGCCTGAACTACATAGCTGACTGGAAAAAAAAAATGTGTTTGTTTGGACAACTACTGTATGCTTGGACAAGCAGGCAAAGTGTGTGCCCTTACAGAGCTTATGTTGTAGAAGGTAGAATATTCTGGAGGAGGTGAGATCCCTTTTCATCAAAGAGTTGAATATATACAACAGGAAAGACCCCAGAAAGCGTGCCATGTACTGACATAGTGGTAGGTACCATTTGTTGAGCCCTTGCAACGTCCTGAGCTCACAGTGTCTCTTTATTTAAGCTGCACAATGGACTTATTTTCCCCATTTTGTTGACATGGAAATTTTGGCTTAGAAAAAAATAAGTAGATAGTAAATGGTAGATAAGAGATTTAAACTCGGGCAGTCTGACTCAAGCGTTCACAGTTTTAACCACTCCCCTACATTCTCTGACCTAAGTGGAGTAGAAATAAGTGTTAAACCACATCATACTGATGCTATGAAGGTCTGTCCGAAGGGGAGGAAACAAGTGTTGGCCTCTCCGGGCATTAGGCAGCCACAGCTTGCCACAGACCTGGGAAAGAACAGAGTGTCCCTAGGTCAGAGAGGTGAAACCAGACCTCTCTGTACACAGGTGGACCTGTCACCTTCACCCTGGACGTCTCCCCACTGTGTCCAGGGGTACTGTAAACCATTGAAGTTCCCAGCCCACCAGGAAGTTACAGCCCCAGCTCCCAGGGCCTGTACAGGGGCGCGTATGAAGGGACATCCAGGGGGCACTGAACAACGAATAGATCACCTTTTCGTTCCATTGAAATCTCCTTTTTTTGGGAGAACTGTATTTTACTATTTTCTTTCCGTATCTCACCTGTTTTTTACCCTTTTCCACTGCTGGTTTCCACTCTGCTCAATTTATACATTCGGTTAATGTATTACTTCCATCCTCTTCCGTGTCATTAATAAAGATGTTAAATAATTCTGAACCAAATACTCACCCCTGTAGGGCCCTACAGGACACTTTCTTTTAATTAGTTGTGCTGCCTTTCATCTCTCTTATGTCCTTTGGTTTCAGATTTCCAGCTGGTTTGGAATCCATGGCTTTTTATCCAGTCCTGTTTGAACTAATTTCAAGAAAATCTGAGTGACGTTTTACCAAGTGTTGATTCAGGTCCAGGCCTACAGACAGATTTTTCTAACAGATTAATAGAGTACAACTTGGTCTTAATAAACTGAGCCTTCCTCATGCACCTCTTTCCAATATTCTTTTCAATCATATCAGTATTTTCTCTATTAATGTCATAGTAATTTGAATTGTGTTGACGTCAAACTTCATGAAAGGTACTCTTAACTGTCAGGAGTAATCCTCTTAGACCTTCTCAAAGATAACTGTTTCTAAGTGGTTGTGCTCTTACCAATATCTTGTAATGACTTAGCTTTTGAAAAAGAAAACCCATAAAAATAACTGGGCATACTGTAAACCACCTAATTGACCAGTTTCCAGTGTGCTTTATTATATAAAACAGGGAGTGATTTAAACTCACAAGAAACGAGACCTCGGAGTACTCTATTAAATAATTTACAATGGTGACCCCATTTAAAAATAGCTCTTAAGTCTTTAAAATGTAACTAGCAGAAAAAAAAAAAATGTAACTAGCAGGAAGTGAACTCTTCTTAAGTTGCTTGCTGGGCAACCTAGGGCCGTGGCGGATACACTCAAGGGTGATTTGATTTGACATATGGAAATCCTTGGATATTGGAGGGAGAATCTCACTGGAGAGCTGTAAGAAATCCTCTGTGTATGAAGCTCAATTATGTTTTTAAATTAACCCCTTCTATGGACAAGGTTGTAGGGCTGACTTCTTATGTTTCATTGTGAATTAACTCTTGACTGAAATATAAAAACAGACGTAAAGTAGAGTATGTGGAATACTTGTGAGAAGGTCTTTCTTTGCCTTTTGTCTTTACTGGATTTAAAAAGAAATCTTTACCAGAAAATATATTTCTAAGAATTGTTGCAGCCATTTGACTGACCTTTCTTTTTAATGTTTTTACATTTCTTGTGTACCTGCACTGTTCATTTAGGGGTCTCCTCTTGGAAGCTCTTTAGCACACTGATGAAAATTAGGAGACTCAGCTGGGCAAGGTGGCAAATACTTGTAATCCCAGCACTCAGGAAGGCTGAGGCAGGAGGATCACTGTGAGTTGGAGGTCAGCCTGGGCTCTGTAGTGGGTTCAAGGCCAGCCTGAACTGCATAGCGAGACCCTGTCTAAAACAAAAAAAGTGATTAGGAGAAATCCTTGCAGCAAACAAAGGACAGCTAATCTGACCCTCTATGAAAATAGACTGTGAGCATCTGCTTTTATGAGATAGCCAGGGCTGGATCCCATCCTAGATGGCCACTGGAAACTTCTCTAAACAATACTGCTTAAAATTAAATCCTTTTGAAGTAGCAAGGCTGTCTCCACTCAGGGGGAAATAAAAAGTTAATAAGGCAATGTGGCAGGTTCTCAGATGGTGTGTGGAGAGCCATTTAAGGAGCAAAATATAACTCCCTTAAAAATCTTTTTTTCATTAGTTCTGAGGCTGTCTTTTTCCTCTACGGCGAGGAGAGCAGTAGCATGCACTTGGCATGTTTGCAGTTTGCTGACAGCCATGGCGTAAATCAAAAAAATGAGAAGGACCGTCTAGAAAGAACAGAAACCCGAGTCCTAGTGGACTTGGATATAAATGTAATCTGCATTGAAGTTTACATTAAGAAAATTCTATCTTGGCTCCTTAGGAAGACAAGCGGCCTCCTAGAGCAGGGGTTGGTTAATGTTTTCTACAGAAAACCCCACAAAAAACAGACAATAAATGCTGTAGGATTTCCAGGCGGCATGGACTCTGTTGAAGCTGCTATAGTGTGAAAGCAGCCAGAGACGATACACAAAGTTCCTGGACACTGAAATTTGGATTTGATGTGTTTTCATTCATCATGCAATATTATTGTCGTTTGGACATTTTTGTTTTCATGGACCCTTCCCGGAACATGAAGGAGACAGGGTTTAGCCCATGATTTTGTTGGCCGCCTCCTGATCGAGTGCACACAGACAGCCCCTGTCCTCGACACATCCAGTGCTGTCCTAAGGACCCCATCGGTGTTCACTTGGCTGTTACCGTATAAGAGGACAGAGTAACCCTTTCACCATACAACACACACTTGACATTTGCAAAGGATTTATCTTGAAGTCGTTGCTAATCCCCCATCCCAAGTACCACTCTAGTGGATCATTTCCCCCATAAAATGCAGTCAAGGATAACAGAATTAATTAAAGTGACCCTTCCCGGCCCTCGGTGATTCAATAGGTAGAGGGCTAAAGTCCCTTACAAAGTGATTAAAATAAATTCTGCCACCGAAATCTGTTCCCTGCCACGTTACATCATTGCCGTGATGACAGTAACGATGAATTTACCTCAATCGGCAAAACCAGTCCACCTCAGTCATGAGCGACGGTGACCAGGCTGCCAAACAGCATCTGTGTCTGTAAAGGGACAGGAGAGGGCGCTGATCCAGTAGGCTGGGCAGCCCAGCGAGGCCGTGCTGATGAGCGCTGGACACACGCAGGGCAGAGAACACTCATCTGCCTCGAGACGCAGGTGTTAGGCAGCTGTGGACTTCACGGAAGCTCTCGCAGTGGCTCAGCTCTTCCTGGGTTTCATCCTCCGAGTGGATGCGCTCAGCATTTACCGCGCAGCCAAATGTCCATCTCTGGACCTGGGGTCATTTCAAATACCAAGGGTGTGAGTGTGACGTTCACTCGAGCTAAGACCTGCTGCCCTTCTCTTGGCCAGAATCTCAGGCTCTTCCATCCTCTTGAGGTAACCAAGAATAATAGAATAATAATACAGATTTGTGGAAATGGTCTACAAAAGGACATCAAAATGATTGAAATGAAAGATAGGGGCTTCTGTAGGACAGAGATGAATGATATCAGGATTGTTTTGTCCTGAAAAGGGAAAACGCCATCAAATAAACAGCTTTTTTTTTAAGGGGAATTTGACTAGACATTGCAAATGGAGAAGTGAGGAGGCCCATGCCTACATGTAGGGAGTAGGTAAACATGACTCCTGGGGACATGTGTGGGATTTTTTTTAGTATGTATTTGTGAAAAAACACATTCATCTAGGGGAACTGGTAATATCCATATCACATCTTAATCATTTTTAGATCTTGACTGTAGGCCTGATAAGCCCTATAGCTGAATAGCAAGGAAGTAATTGTGATGTTTCCAAACCATGGAGAATAAATGGTTGGTCACAATGGTTTAGGCATCCGCTTCCTTGATATGAAGTGATAGAACTGGAGATTTCTTAAGGTCTGTCCCCTGCAATATGCACCATCATTCAAGTAACCTCTGTGAAACAAACAAAAAATACAAACTGCTTTCTAGGGCATAAAATTTATGTCGGATGACATTTATTTCAGTCCAGGGCCGAGTCTTTCTGTCCTCCAGTTCTTTTGCTTACACTGGGAGTCTCCCGAGGCTGGAAGACGGCAAGCTATTCCTAAACTCCAGCGATTCTCACTCCACAGACAGAATGTCAGGCTCTTCAACTGCATTTTCAACTGTCTTGTGAGACAAAGACTAATTGGTTTGACCTCATGCTGTCGCATGTTGAGAGACATGAATCTTCAGTGCTCTTCCTTGAATTCATTGATTTCATTAAACACTGTCTGCTTGTGTTTGCAAAATGTTGTAATTTCCCACTGATTTCTTCGAACTGCAGCACATCAACAGATTCTTTTTTGGAATGATGCCATTTCGTAGCTTTGATCTCGTGTTTTCATCTTCTATTTCCAATAGGTCTTCCACATTAAGGCCATTGAGCCACAGAAAATATCAACCTTAGGAAAAAGTAACGTGATCGTAACAGGAGCAAACTTTACCCGGGCATCAAACATCACGATGATCCTGAAAGGAACCAGCACTTGTGATAAGGATGTGTGAGTTGAAATACTAGTAATTGATCCATGGTAATGTAAAGCCAAAGCCTATGCCCAAGGAATGTCAGTGTGATTAGACCCTTTCTGTAGTCAGATGATTTCATGCATGAGAGTGGACCAGTGAGTCCGGGTATTTGATATAACATAATTCCAAAAAGGTTAAATGATTTTAACAACAAATTTGAAGTTTATTGTCAGAGAATCTGTCCTATGTTACCTCCCCTCCCCCCAAAATCTCAGTAAGCAGTAATTTTCAGGATTCCCTATTTGGGGCCTGGATTCAAATTCATTATCAAAATTATGTATAGAGACTAAACATGATTGAGAAGATGCACTTAGAAAAATAGTCGTATACCTTGGAATTCGATGCAGAATTTTATGAAGCAGTGCTTTCCAATGTGGACCCCAAAGTTGAAAAAAGAAAATTTCAAATCTGTTTTGGAAATTTCATGCTTTGTAGCCTTCTTTCTTTTTATTGGTTTGGTTTCAGTCTCAAATAATTAAATTAGCAATTCAAAGATTAGTAGTAAGAAAAGAACAAAACACCCCAAACATAAAATATCTGGTCAGTGTGCCACTTGGATGTTATGATTTCTATGATGTTTTCCCCCCAACTCATCCTATTAGTGAAATTGAACAAGAAATTTCAATTTCTCACTGATATCCTCGGGCAAATTGTCCCTCCCCCCACTGCAGGGAGAAAAAGGAGATGTAATAATAATAATAACACAACAGACAATTTGAGTTTTCTGCTTGCTAACTTTTATAAGTTTGGGCTAATTTGAAGGAAAAGATGTTGCAGTCTCCATGAAGTATAATACTGAGCTTATTTTCCTCATGGAAATACATTTAAGATGATCTGCTGAAGCGTGATGTTTTGGTTTTTAACTACTAAAACAGATTTGTACAGCATTCTCATCTGCCATGCTTATTTACTGAATTATCTGTTCTAATTCAGTCACCACACATCACTGCCGCACCTTCCACTTAGAGCAGTAAATCTGGAATATCTATGATCTGGAGGGGAAAAGCCAGTCCTCAGTGCGGTGCTCTGCTCGGCTCTGTCCCAGCACAATCAGGCACATATTAGAGCCAGTATCTGTGCAACCTAGGTATTTTTGTGCCACTTATCCTGGCTAAATACCTTATTGCAAAAATCTTCCATTCTGTGTAGCGAAATCTGCGAAGTCAGACACCTGTGAGTTCACTGAAAGGCAATCATTTTCACTGGAAAATAAGTCGTTTTCAGAGCATTAACCTGTTTCTGACTCTTTATGCTCTCATTTCCATTCCGAACGTGTCTTGAGATATCACAGTTATTAAATTAAATGACTAAGAGACCTTTCTGTGTGTAGCATTTCAGTAACCACATCTGTGCAGCGAACCCAAGTTCATGAGAGCAGTCGACGTAATTCCCAGTTAATCCTAGACCTCGGCCCATGCCATAATCCCAAACTCTTTCAATGTGGTATTTTTTAAATTTTGAAGAGAAAAATGCAAGTATAGTAGTGAAATGACCTACATTTCCACCTCTCTCCTACTGAAACTTATAAACAAGTTTGGATTTTAATGAGCAGCCATTTGACAATGAACTTCCAAGAACTACGCTCCAGGTAGAAACCTTCAAATGTACATCCAAGGTAGGATAAGCATAAACTCACTCAAGTGGTTTTTGCATTTGCCTTCTTTTAAAGCGCAGTAGTGTTAATCATCATGCACACATCCTTTAAGAAGCAAAAACAGAGTCTCCTTCAGCATAATTAAGACTATTGAGACGCAGCTCCTCTTTAGTGGTGTATGCTTTAAAGGGTCGTTGTAGACACACAGAGGTCACAGGAGTGTTGTGGAAGGCTTTCCTTTGACTCCAAACAGGCATTGAGGGCGGATCCTTGTGGCTGTCAGGAGCACCCAGCACTGTCCCAGAGACTTCCCAGTCTAAAGGTTTCCATGGAGGCAGCAGAGCCCTATCAGAGACCCTCAGGCTCTCTGCTGTTGGAATATACAGTTCCCACACCTGGCTGTGATTGGATTAGGCTCCACCTTCCTAGTGGTTGGCTAGGATTTTTTTTATTTACAGCTTTTATTATGGAAATGTTCAAACATATACAAAAGAGATGAGCAGAATGACCCTCTTTACCAAGTTTCTAAATTTATCAGCATTCTCCCAATCTTGTTTTGCCTAGCTCATCTGCTTTTGGTGGGGGAGGGGAAGCACATGTGTGTAGGGGCTGGAGTTTCTTAAAAGTGTATCCCAGACACCATATCCCTTCACTCATTAATACTTGGGCATATACCGCTAACGGGAATACTGTTGTTATCACACTCCACAAAATTAACCATGATTTCTTAATACAGTGTAATACCCTTTCCACAATTCCCATTCCATGCTCACTTTATGTTAGGCTTTTTAAAGGGCAATGGTTACTTCTCCTTCCTCCCCCACTTCAAGGAAGAATGCAAATAAAATGGTAAAAATGGACAAGAGAAAGAGGAACCCAGCCTCACATCTACCCCAACTGGGTAAGCAGCTCTTGATTAATCAGTAGCTAGCTGCCCGCAGCTGCAGCTGTTCTGGTAGTCAGCACAGTTGTAGATCAAGTGAAATCCATACGCTGTCACCTTCAGCAGTCAGCTGTGCTAAGTGTCTGTGTCATGTAAGAGTTCTTCCTCTCCCCCTTTCTAGGATACAGGTTAGCCATGTGCTAAATGACACCCACATGAAATTTTCTCTTCCATCGAGCCGGAAAGAAATGAAGGACGTGTGTATCCAGTTCGATGGTGGGAACTGCTCTTCTGTAGGAGCGTTATCCTACATTGCTCTGCCACACTGTTCCCTTATCTTTCCTGCTACCACCTGGATCAGGTACTGTCTGGATGCACGATATGTTTCCTGCCTGTGGTTTAGGGTCTGATGCATAAAGATCATGGATTTCATGCCGATGAATTCAGAAATGATAGCCATATTCAGATTCCTAGTCCCTCGCAGGATTTTTTTCCTAGAGAAAGGCATACCTGAAGAGCTGGTTGTTCCCGTTGTCATAAGCACTGTGAACACATCCTGTTTTTCTCTTAGCCATGGCTGCCAGGAAACTCTCAGCTCAAATATTTGTTCAACCACAGTAACTATTCTTAGCTTAGGTTTCTGCTACAAATCTATGACCTTCTTCACCATGTGCCACTGCTGCTTATGATAAAAAGTCTCCTTTCTTACATCTTTCAGTTTATAAACTTTAGAGTCAGCTGTTTTGAATGCTTTGGGAGAAATATTCAGAGATATTAGAAGCAAAGGCAGTATCTATGGAAATTTCAAAATAATCTCTTCCAGGTGAACCCTTAAGGAGAAAAAGAAACCCCACTCTTATCAAATTTAAATTCCCATTTAAATTTTGGAATACAACCCTAAAGAGATTTTGTTCATCTGACACAGCCTGAAGATAATTTTCAAAGTGCTCTCTAGGTAAAACTACCCACAAGGCTTTGGGAGGGTGGAGAAAAGATTTTGCTTCTGCCATTCTTCTCTAAGATGAAGTGAGAGAGCTGGTTGTATTAGTCTGCTATGGCTGCTGTAACAAAACACCAGGTTGAAGTGCTTAAACAATAGAAACCATTTCCTCCTACTTCCCGAGCTGGAAGTCTGAAGTCAGGGTGTCCCTGGGGCCTGGTTTCCTCTTAGCGCTGTCCTTGGTTTGCTGACAGCAAACTGAGGCCTACAGAGGCTTCCAGCAACAGGATGGTTTGGCTGCCAGTGTCAGGCTGTACTGCCATACTATTCTGCCTTACTGTGATGTAAAGTGCTCCTCGCTGCCCTGCTACCTGTGACATTCTGAGCCTGTCTCTTGGCTGCTTCTGGGTGTTTGTGCTTTGAGCAAGAATGGGGCTCCGTAGCCTGGCACCAGAAGAACATGCATGGCTTGGTCTTCATGCAACCGTGATAGGTTGGCAGGAGGCCATCTTGGCCCAGCCCCTTGCAGCTGGTGGGCTGGGGCCTGGGGTCTTCTCTGTGCCACACAAATTGGCCTTCTCTCACCCACCCCCTGGTCTGATCACCAAGGGCTTAGCCAGCTGTTGGACCTGACACACCTAGACTCCTTTTGTCTAGTGACCTCTGAGGTCAAGGACACTAGGGTAGCTGCAACTGCTGGTGGCTGTTTATTTCACGCCCAGTGACCACTTTGTGTATATCTAATGACGAACCGAGAGTACGTGAGGCTGTTTGGCTTGGTTTTGAGATAAATGAAGCTTCCCCTTACACTATTATTCATATGGTTTCCCAAAGAGGAATTTATACTTTTAATGTCTTTTATAATTTTACCTTGTCCAATGTGTTCCCAGTGTCCCCGAATAAAATATAATTGGTAGGTTGGGAGTTTGATTTTGAAATTGCTCAGATTAAAGAATCTTTATATAGATTAAACAGTAGTTGAACAAAATTCCATTCAGGGAATCCTTTTCAAGGTACAGTGGATCAGATTATATGTGGCAAAATGGTACAACAAAGCTCAAATTCTATTAGAGAATTTGGACATTTTTCCAAAATTAAAATGGGAATTTTTACCTGGGAATGGGAATTAAAACCTGGATTGTTTTATACCGATGTGTCTTAAAAACCATGAATTTGTGGTCAGTATCTGTAACAGACTTCTTAGACTGTCATACATTTGAAATTAAAATTAGTTAATTTTCTCTCAAACATTACTGTTTAATATTACATGTGGATGAGCTGACAGTTTTGTTCCAAATGTAAAATGCCTGTATATTTATCCTTATTGTTGCTTTTTGCCTTACAGTGGTGGTCAAAATATAACAATCATGGGCAGAAATTTTGATGTAATCGACAGCTTAATCATTTCACAGGAGCTAAAAGAAAACATAAATGTAAGTCTTCAGCTGCTGTGCAATAATAGTTCTTTTCAGTGTTATTTTTGTTTTCATCACACTAAATCGTGTTGGGGATATTTCTTATTTCTACAGCTTTCATGTTATAAGTATTTTAAATTTACCTTTTTACAAATTTTCCCACTGTATGATGCTATCTGTGTTGCAACTGAAATAACAAGACCTCACACTTGTAGTTGCCTATTTGGGGTTGCCACGCAGAGCATAAAGAAATGAACTTGGTAGGGCAAGACCTGCCGTGTCTCCTTGTGTGATTATGGCGTCACTTTAATGAGACGAGACGATGCTTGTGAATATGTGTGAAAATGCTTCATGCACACTCGAGGTGTGAGTAAGGAACAGTGTTTCTGTGAGGAGTAGGCGGTGATGGTCCCATTGTGCAGAGAGCTGGGGTCCTGAGAGACAAGGTGACTCGCTGATGCCCCAAAACTCCTGCCAGGGCTTCTCCTCCTCTAGCCATTGTCTCCTGGGCCCCTTTGGTCCCTGCCATCTGCTCACTTTCTCCTGCCTTCCCTCACCCCATGGTGCAATGGTAGGAAGGGTCTGTTCCCATCAGAGCCCTGTGGGACTGAAGCTGCTGGTGCCAGGAGTGAGAGGGAGATGAAAGACTTCAGATTCTCTCTGGGCCTCTGAGTGTTCTACTAAGCACTTCCTGAATCTTCTTCCCCTTCTGTCTTCTGCTTTCCTTGATGAAAGATAGGAGCGGAGCAACCTTCCTGGGGCCCCACCTGATCACTTCCTGCCAATGTTGGCAGAGCTGAGGGTGACAGCGGAATTGCTTCCCTTGGGGTCGGTATGGGCCCAGGCATAGATGCAGCAGACCTCCTGTTTCACCATTCCACAGCCTTCTCGGACATGCATCTATCTCCGGTGCACTTCAAAACGGGTTCCAACCCCACGTTGGGCCTGATGCTGGGCTGTGTCTCCACGAGGCAAACACACCCATTGTGTTAGTCACACAGAATGACCTGACCAGAGGCTGGACCTGAATTTGTCAATGGTCTTGCTCCATTTCCTAAGTGCTGTTTCCAAATCAAGTACCATTTATTGAGCACCAACTCTAGACAATTTTTTTTTTTTTTTTTTGCTGGGTGCAAGGGTGAAAGACAAATGAGACTGTCACACTGACTGCAAGGAGGGGGACGGCGGATCTACACAGGGCTTGAAAGTTGGCAGCACAGGGTGACATCAAATGCTAGGTCCTGTGGTTCTCACTGAGTCCAAGAATACTGTTTGTTTCCATATGAAAAAGAAATTACATATGGATAGGATGAAGATGGGCAGGACTGGGACGAGTGGAAGTGGAAGAAAGGGCAGTTGCAGGCACTGAGGGCAGTTCCTTACCTGCGCCTGGTAGAATGCCACTCAGCCCTGCACTGCTGGACCCTAGAGGATGGGCCAAGAATGAGCAAGAGGGGGCCAGGGATTTAGCTCAGTGGTTCCAGTGCCTGCCCTGCAAGCGCAAGGTCCTGAGTTTGATCCCCGGTACCAAAAGAAAACAAAAAAGAATGAGCAAGAGGGATGGCTGAAAAACTATAGTGGGGCAACGCCCCAAGAGTGTCGTCCTGAAAAGGTTTCCCTTAATTGTCTAAGCAGTGGGGAGCTACTGAAGGCCCGAGCAGGGAGTGACATGAGGTCATATTTGGCAGTGCTGTGTAGGAGAGTTTGGAGAGCCAATTACTGGACAAAGGGTGGGAAGCCAAAAAGGATGCCCCTGCAGACATCCAGACACGGCTGAGGTGACCCAAGGTCTTGGCTGAGCTCTCCTCTGGCCGGTCCAGTGGGCTGGCGCTGGTGAAGCAGCACTGTTGTTAAAGGGAGGTAGGGGACAACATCAGGGGAGCAAGAGCACCACGGGTAAGAAAAGAGCATCTGGCAGGACAGCTTCACTGTCAGGGGTAGAAGAAAATCAGATGGCCAGGGAAAGTCGCTGAGAAGTTGCTCGAAATTTAGGGGGAAAAGAGCATTTCAGGCTGTGGGAGTTGGTCCCTTGTTTGGACACCTGGTGTCTTGAGGATGTGGATGGGGGATCCTGTCTCTGGCAATCTTTCTGGAAGGCAGTCAAAAGCCAGGCTCCTCAGAATTGTGGCTGCTGAGAGCAGAGGCAGCAGGTTTGGTAGTTTTCATCCTAGCGCAGAAATGTGAAAGTGAGATTCAGGTCGGAGGACGGAAAGCTGCTCAGGTGGAAGGTCGGTCACCCTGGTCCAGAGGTCGGCACCTGGCATCAGAGGCCTGCACCCCATCTCCTCCTGCCCTCTTTCCTCTACTCCAGGATTAGAGACAAGAATGGGGACAGTCCTCCCGCCTGGAGAATTTCTTTGATGAGCTCCAGTTGTTCTTCCGTAAACATCTGTCCACCACCCTAACCCACCACTTTCTCTGCCTGTCTCTCCGAGCAACTGGAAATGACAGTATATGTACGTGGGGTTTTTTAATACACCTGTAAATTGGGCCACGTTGTCTGCATTGCTTCCAGGTTTTGCACTCTCCATTTCACGGGGGACTCGTCATTCCTTTGACTTTTGTTTTCTCCTATTTTCTGTTAACGCCTGAAAAGCCTTTTCCTCCTTGTGGTTAGTGACTTCTGCCAACACAACATAAGAGGTTCCCCAACCCAGAGTGACTCAGCCAGCCACACACGAAGGCCAGGCGGAGCTGGCTCTAGCTGAGAGCTGGGCGCTTCTCTTCCTTTCCTGAAATTTCCTAGGATTCGGCTCCGCTGGCTCGAAGGACACCTCAGCCCTTTGGGCCAAAGTCTTCCCCTTTCTGTAGCCGGCCTCTCTCTACATGGCCTCCTTGCCCATGGCTTACCCTCTGACTGCTTTCATTATCATGGATAATATTACTCATTAATCATTAATCATAGTGTGTGTTGAGGTCTTGCAGTGTGGCACTCTTCTAAGCATTTTTGCTTGTATAATATCATTCATGGTCGCCATCTCTTCATTGAATGCATCTTTGTCACATTTAGCTTAATGTAACTTAGGGTCAACTTAATCCTGTGAGGTAAGTAGGGTTGCCCCCGTCACTTAGCTCTTAGAGAGCAGAGTTGGATCTTTCAGTCACTAAAACACTCTTTTCTTCTCCCCCAGGTCTCTGAATATTGTGGGTCGAATTTCTGCAGGTTTTTAGCCCCCAATTTAAAGAGTTCAAAAGTGCGTCCAAACGTGGTGGTGAAGCTGAGAGTACAAGACACCTACTTGGACTGCGGAACCTTGCAGTATCTTGAGGACCCCAGATTTACAGGATATCGAGTAGAATCGGAGGTTGATACAGAACTGGAAGTAAAAATCCAAGTATGCTGCTTTTTCCTGCATTTGGGGATAGAGGTCCTCACTCTTCCAGCCCCTGGGCTGGAAAGGTCTGTTTCCACACATGCTCTGATTTCTTCCTCTTCACTTTGTTGTTGGCAGAAAGAAAATGACAACTTTAACATTTCCATGAAAGACATTGAAATTACGCTCTTCCATGGGGAAAATAGGCCATTAAATTGCAGTTTTGAAAATATTACTAGAAACCAAGATCTCACCACCATCCTCTGCAAAATTAAGGGCATCAAGGATGCGAACAGCATTGCCACCTCTTCCAAGAAAGTTCGAGTAAGTCACATGGCACTCCGACCCCATGTCTTCTCCTGACTTTTGGTAATTCCTCAACTAACCCTGAGGCCAGGATGGAATCTTCCATGGATCTTTAGATTTTTCACTTTGAATAAACAAAGCTGGTACTGCAAGCCCAAGCACAATTCCTCCAAAATAGCTGGCAGAATCCATCCATGTGCCTGTTTGAATGTCAAAGCTTTGAACACACCATTGTCTATGATACTAATGAGTCTTGATAGCTTTTGTTCCAGCTATACATTTAGACTGTAGCATCTGCAGGCAGAATCTCCGGACCCATTGACAGTGAGCTGTCATTCTTTCCCCAAATGTGAAGGTGACATGTTTTAGCAAAACCCTAAATGGGCCTCCTCAGCACACCCAGAGTGGCATTAGAGTCTGAAGGGGACCAAATAACCTACGGGCACCATGAAGTCATCCTTCTTGCAATTCATCTTCCCCAGACATGTCCGAGGGACTCATCACTGGCCTGTTTATGTCCCACAATAAAGATGTGAGACCACCGAGTAGGGTAACATATTAGAAGCCACCCTTCCCCAGTGTTCATGGCCTATGAGGCTCTGCAGAGTCTATATAAAAAATCTTTATGACTCACAGTTATAAATAATTGGATAAAGGACCAAAAAGAAAAAAGAAAGAGAACATCGGATTGGAAGGCAAAACAAATATGTGTCCGTGTCCCAGGTGCCCTGGTGTGTATGTGCAGCGGCGTGGCCTTAGGTTTATCACTGGACTTCTCCAGGCCGACCCTTGTTCGTCTGTATGGTAAAAGGGTATTGATTATTACAGAATCAGTAAGAACAGCTAACCGCATCAGTCCCCACCTTCCATGGCAGCAGAGAGGAGCAAATGCTAGCAGTCTGCATGGGTCAGGACATCGCTCTCGGATGCCCATGCTGGGATGGGCCACAGCAGAGGACAGACAGGCACAGACTTCTGCCTTTACAAAGCTCACCTGCAGGGACATGTAGTAAAGAAAGTAAATTCAAACTGTGGTTGGATGGGGGCAGTGGTTACAGGGAAAACAACCAGGGGGAGGGGGATTGCAGTGGGGAGCAGGGGAACACGAGCAAGCCAGGTGGCCAGATTGACCCTGGTGGGCAAGAAAGTCCTGCCTGGAGATGTGACACTTGTGGGAGGGGTCAGGGAAAGGACGGAGCCAGGGGCCAGCTGTTCTAGAGTCCTGGGCCGAGGAACCGCAGGCCGCAAAGGTCCCCAGGCTCACCCTGTGTCGTGTGTTTGTGTCACACTAAGGGAGCCTTCGAGGCTGGGAGGAGGGAGCAGGCAGGGGTCTCCACAGAGACTCGGCAGGGGATATTAGGATCTTGTGGGCCATGGCTTGGCCTTGGCCTTGGGGCTCAGGGAAGCCCCCGGAGAGCTTGAGCAGCACTGCCATGAGCCGACCTACTCAAAGGACACAGCGTGTTGAGTCCTCACAAACACCCACCCTGAGGCACCGTCCACGTCCCGCCTCAGTAATGAGAGTGTGGCTGATAGTTGGCGACTCGGGGTCCAGCCGCTGGTATAGGCTGCAGGTGGCACTGGGCAGGCAGTGTCAGATGTGCCCCAGCCACGCTGCTTGATGCCTGCATAGGCCGGCATGGTTCTGAGGACACAAATGCACCTTCATGCTGTATGCAGTAATAGAAAAGGAGGCTGGGTGCAGTTTTTCTTTTTTCAAGGTTTATCAATTTTTATTGCCCCCCAAAATGATAAAACTGACAAAGACCCAGAGGAATCCTCTAGTCAGCATTACCAAACTGGTTTCCACCATAGTATGCTTCACTCAAAATCAGCCTGCCATGAAACACAAGTGGGAGCTCATCAGATAAAAGATAGAGAGGGGCCTTCTACCTCTTCACTGGCCCACACCTGCAATTTAAACCCCCAGGGCAAAGAGGGCCAGAGTTTAAAATCCGGAGGTCTACTCTAGTCCAACACACCTTGAGTGACACACCAGGAAGCTGAGGCACAGTGCGTGATCTGTCCAAGGGTATACAGTCCACACACCCCAGGGATGGGCCTGAGCTCAGATATCCTGCCTCGTTCACCACTTCCTTTGCATCTTGGGGTGATGACTTGCGGCAGGGGGGTGTGTACATACATTTGATGCGCAACTCCCCTGGGTTCAATGATGCTGTTTGTCCCATTAGGTGAAACTGGGAAACCTGGAGCTCTACGTAGAACAGGAGTCGGTTCCTTCCACCTGGTACTTTCTGATTGTGCTTCCTGTCTTGCTCGTGATTGTCATTTTTGGTAAGTGCCCTGTTTAATTTTGTCAGAGAAATCGTTCCCTGGGGCCTCTCATCAGGCAGGCAGACTTTCAGCTTTCAGGGGCTGTTTGCTTCAATTAAGTATTAATGGGTGAAAACCCAAATCAAAACTTTGGGAAGGGAATAATAGGAGCATGCTGAGGCCTTTCTAAAGGTTTTTTTTTTAAAGCATGTCTCATTAATGAAAGGCTGGGTTACAAAGATGGTGTCTTGGTATTTGAGAAATAGGATCCACTTTGCTTCTCCAGTCATTTGAATTGTGATGAGAAAGTACCTATCTGCATGATTCCCTCAGAATTGGTCAGAGATTCTCGATTCCCAGAACATGGTGGCCTTATGTTGCCTCCTCCACCCCAGACACCACCTCCCCATCCCCCACCCCACCCCTTGCTTTCCCTGGCAGAACAAGTCTCTGGAATTGGGACTCGTGACACCTGCTGCCGCATTCCAAGGTCCCTCTGAGCACAGAGATCCCATGTGGCTGGCCCCTGGCTGGACCTGGCACACCAATGTGTTTTGTTGGGCCACACAACATTTTTTAAAACTTTGAAGAAGTTGACAACATTTCAAATTATGTAATTTACAGTTTTAAAAATTGAAAAGATCTGAATCCCTGGAGCCTTATTTTTTTCATCATTTACTAGAGCTTTGTAGCAGCTAAATATTGAGAGAAGAAATGTCTCCCTGGGTTTTCACTGAAGTCTCCACCACCCCCTGGTTTCATCACCCAACCCCTCAACCCATCCTTGTGCCTGATGCCTGCAGCCATTTAGTCTGTGACCTCTACTTTTGAGCTGATTTTCACTCTAAGTCTATTTCCTTTTTGTCTCAGTCACTTTCTCATCACTGAGACACAGTACCCAACACCCACAACTCTAAGGAGGAAGGTTTATCTTGGCTCAGAGTTTGCAGAGGTTTCAGTCCACGGCAGGCTGGCCCCAAGGCAGAGCAGCATGGCAGAGAGGCATCACAGAGGAGAAACAGTCCATGGCAGGGTAGTGGGAAGCAGAGAAAGATTAAGGGAGGAGGAAATTGATGACCCTGCCAGGCCACGCCCCCAGTGACACACCTCCTCCAACCAGGCTTTCCCTCCCAACATCACAGTTAGCTATGAACTCAGCAGTGAGTCCAATCATCTTCCCAAAACTCCACCTATGAGCACCTGAGGCTTTGGGGGGACATCTAGATATCAACCATAACATTCTTCTTTGAAAAAGCTCTTCTTCACCAACTAATGTAGCACTTCCTATTTGTTGAGGGAGTGCAAGTATTGTCTTTCTAATATTTTAGGCTAGTAGAGACAGTTGTTAATGTTTTCTTCTATCTCTTCACTACCTCATTCATTCATTTATCCATTCAGCCATTCATTCATCTCTGCATCCATTTACCTTGTTTTTATTGAGCATCTGTTATGTTGCTGATAACTGTGGGAATCTCTGGATCAAGTGAATCTGGAGAAAGGCGTGGTCCTTTCCCACGGGTCATTCCCAGTCTGGTGAAACAAAGCTTCATGGGTGTGATTAATTGGCCTAATGGAATACATTCACTTTTCAGAGATCTAATTTTGACTTGTTATTAATTATTTCTGGAGCATTTTAAAAAATGCTTTTCCCGAGTCCCTACCCCCGTCATATGTTTGGAGTCTGAAAGTGGGCTGATATGCTAATAAAATCCTGGCTGATGTTAGCTTCAATGAAGAAAGTTACTTCTACAGCACAAATGCTGGCTGTGTTTTGAGAATCCACTGCTATCGAGCAGCCTCATATACACCAGCTTTGTTTTGTTGTTGTTGTTGTGTTTTTGTTTTGGCTTTCATTTTGGTTTTTTGAGACAAGGTCTCACTGTGTAGTTCAGGCTGACCTGGAACTTACTGTGTAGCCCAGGATGACCTTGAACGCACAGCGTTCCTCCTGCTTCAGCCTCCCAAGTGCTGAGATTACAAGTGTGGACTACCATGCCTGGCCCACATACATCATCCTTGCTAAAGTGTCATGTCCACTTGGTGACTGACTAGAAACCTCTGATCTATACATGTGTGACGCTTCAGTCCTCTCCCTTCACTTTCTTTGTAGAGATTGTTTCTGGTCTTTAAGGTGAAGTGGGCTAAATGTGACACATTGCTCTGTTTGCATCTGCAAGGCCCGATGAAATTCTCGTCCTCTTCTTACACATTCCAGGGAGATATGTGTCCCCAGTAGCTTGAGTAAGTCAGTCGGTCAGTCACAGGACTGGTGAAAACACTAAGCGCACCTGGCCTAGGCCTGCCACCTACAGATCCTCCCCAAAGAAGACTCCTGCCGGGAAAAGCTCCCTGCTGCACAATGTGGTCTGCCCAAGCCACCACTGCTCAGAGTGCAGCCTGGGGAACCATGCTCCTAGGAAAAGGAGTTCCATGGCCAAGCAAGTTCAGGAATGGCTGCATGCTCAGCCCTTTCTCGGAGACACACAGCGGGCATAATGGTTAAGTCTGCTCAGTCCATGGTGGGGTCTAGTAAAGAGCTGAAACTCAGTTTCCTCCAACACCTTTCACATTTGCTGGTTGCAGAGCCCTTTGTTCACGTAATTACTGTTAAAAGAGAAGCTTGCTAGGATAATAATGGTAATTGACAATTATCGAGTAGCCATTCTTTTGAAAGAGTACATTCTAAATGCTTTCTGGGAGTTACTCCTTGCGATCCTCCCAACAGCACAGCGAGGCTGGCAGTCTTACAGCCAAGCAGCCAGGCACAGGGATGCCCCCGAACAAACCCAAGGCCACGAAGACCAGGGCCGTGAACCCAAGCACGAACTCCACCCTATTCAGCTCCTCGGCAGCACAATGAGAGGCTGGATGAGGTGGAGAAAGAAGCAGTGTCCAGACAGAAGAAGGTTCCCTGTGACTCGTGCATGAAGTCACCCCATCAGAGCTATGCGAGTCTGGCTTTTATAGTCAACTGCGGATCGGTAGTTTCTTTCTGCACTCACTACACGACTTTATTTCTCCAGGGATGTTTAGAAACATTGAAAAAGAATGGAACAATATAAGTGGCCTGTGGCTGTAGGGAGACTTGGCTTGTTTCATTACTTTTCAGCCAACTGGGATCTTTGGTTACAAGTGAAGGTTATTTGATTTAGTTTTTACTTTAAGATGAGTAGACTTTTTTCCCTACTGTTTTAGCATTCTCTTCTTTAGAATGACCCTCACTGGGAAAATTTCCTCTGATAAAATCTAGCCCTTATGTGTATTTCCTTCTCTCCCTTTCCTTCTTTCCTTCCTTCATTCCTTTTCACCTTACAGTACTAGGGATTGAACCCAAGGACACTCTATCACTGAGCTACAACCCCACCCCTCTTTATTTTCTTATTTTGAAACAAGGTAAGGGCTGGGGATTTAGCTCAGTGGTTCCACCACCTGCCTCGCAAGCATAAGGTCACAAGTTTGATCTCTGGTACATTAAAAAAAAAAAAAAAAAAAAGCAGAAGCAAGGTCTTGCTACAAGGCCAAGATTGTCCTCAAACATTCAGTTTTCCTGCCTCAGCCTCCCGAGTAGCTGGGATTACAGGCATCCACCACAATGCCCAGTTTAAGTGCTGTTCTATGTCTCTTTCTGTCTTGATCTCTCTTTCCATCTCCTACCTCTATTTCTTTTCTTGTTTCCATTTTTTAAGTTAACACATCCATCTGATGCAACAACATCTCTGTCTCCCTAGCGGCTGTGGGGGTGACCAGGCAGAAATCAAAGGAGCTAAGTCGCAAACAGAGTCAACAGCTGGAACTCCTGGAAAGCGAACTCCGGAAGGAAATACGTGACGGTAGGCTCTGGAATTGTATTTATAGATAAACAAGGCTATTTTACTTTTATTTTAATTTTTGCCCTTACATGGAGATGGCTATGGTAATGAGAAGTGTTGTAAAATAGAAGACAACTGAACAGCAGGGCCTGGGCCTGGCTTTGTGTTTTATTTCAGCTCTTTTCTGCAGCCAACCAAGTAATTATCTATTGTTTCTTCTTTAATGAAAACCAAGGTCATACTCTGTGTTAGACAAAACAGCAGAAGATTTTATCCATTGTTTGTGGAGTTAAAATATTGCTCTTGGGACTCTGTTTTGCAGGCTTTGCTGAGCTGCAGATGGATAAATTGGATGTGGTTGATAGTTTTGGAACTGTTCCCTTCCTTGACTACAAACATTTTGCTCTGAGAACTTTCTTCCCTGAGGTAAAAAAGCATTGATCATATTCCTAAGGTTGAGCCTTGAATAATAATGAAGGTATTTTCTTCCAAGGCAGCTGTAGATAATACTCTTGGTTCAAGCAGAGCAGGGACAAGGATGATTATTAATTGCATTGATTAAGGTATAAAACAGTGATGGGTCACTGGCAATTACTCTTTGTCCCATAACAAAAACCTAAGAGGGATGGAAGTTCAGAGTGATGATTTTTGCTTTATTTTACTACCAGTTTAAAACTGAGTTTGCAGCTGGGAAGTGAGCTAATTCAGTTAGAAATCAATAAATTGTGGACTGGCCAATTTGTTGTGTTTATCTGCCTGATTTCCATTGCAACTACTAGATTATTCGCTATTACTTCTCAATCAGGAATGAAAAGCACTACCAGGTGAAAGGGAGGGAAGCCAACATGCATGTAATTTGAGTTGAAAACAGGCATTTTTAGCAATGTAGACTTTTTATGGCTCTCTTCGGCAGTTTTTCTTTAGCTGATCAGTTTTGTTTTGTTTTGTTTTGGTTCCGGGGATCGAACTCGGGTCCTTCCACTTGCGAGGCAGGAGGCAGAACCACTGAGCTAAATCCCCGGCCCTAGCTGATCAGTTTTATTTCATCCTTGTTTATTAGAAATAGCTGCACAAGATGACAGATTAATTGTTCTAGAACTCCAAGGAGGAGTCTATCTAGTCCTTTGGGTTCTGGTCTCACCTCTATTCTGACACCTCCATTTCCTCACCCACTCACTCAGCCTTCATTTACCCTCCCAAGCCTTTGGTGAGGGTTGTCACTCATGCTCTGTACTATCACCTACTGGTCCTGATACCCCAGATCTGCCATATTGAATTTTTTTTGGTCTGGAACTGGTGTCTACCAAGAGACCCAACTTCTAACACACATCCACACCAATGATCATATTCAAATCTAGACTTCTAAACAAAGCCAGAAATCTCTCCAGGCCAGAGGAGAGTTTGTATCACCTTACCAGAAGCTTCTCAGCTATACTTGGCCTGATGCTTACAGTTCAAAAACCCAGACACATGCAGTAAGCAATTTCCAGCTTCACTATAATTCTCGGAGGGGACCTCATGATATGCGATGCTGTGTCTGGAGGTTGGGATAGCTCCATAAAACACCCTCCATATTTTAGGGGCCAAGTTTAGTATTGTAAATCAAGAAGGCTATAAATAAGACTTCAACTGTTTGCATTTGTAATTTTTTATCCTCCAAGGGTACCAGGCACCAGATTGGCCATTTGCTGCCTCACCCATTTCCACGGGAGCAGCCCATCTGGGGAGGTGGGGTCAGTTCTCTAACTCAGGGAGACTGCACAGGGCTTCAGCCAATGTGGCATTCTGAGACCTTCTCTCCTAGCTCTCTGAGATCCCCATAAAGAATTTAACAGCAATAAAATCATGGAGATTTCGCCCATCAACTTAAGTAGTGTGGACTTTTGCAGTTAATGATTATCCTTGACTGCCGAATAATCTGTGGCGTGAAAAAAGAAATTTTCCTGTCTTCTAAATTCAGTAATCGAGAGCAAGACAGAGGGATGAGCGTACAAGTGTCTGAGAAACTACAACCAAACAAAATAAAATCCCAGGGACAATGCTGCATTATTTTGAGAGAAGAGAGATAGTTACAAGGAGCTGAACTGATTTAACTGGGAGTTCTGTATGATCCTGAAAGGAAAAGCCATCAAAATTGAAGTCCCGAAATGTCATTAAAGGAGTGGATCCAGGAAAACCAAGCATCTACTTGTCAGAACTTGATCAAGAAAACCCAAGTTAAAATTGAATATATACTAATTAGGAGAGAGAACAGGCAGACAAGACATGGAGACATTGCCACCTGAAATGCACTCCAGGTTGCAGATAAGGCCTCAGATTAATTAGCCTCTCAGCCTGGAGGTTGGGTGTGGGAGGGAGGCCTGGACTGATCTACACAGACCAGAGAGTGAGGCAAAACCTAGAGGAAACTGTGGGATCACAGCAGGGGCCCTCGATCACCAGTCCCTGGTTCTGTGCCCTGCCTGTTGGTTTTGGCTTTTAAAGTTTTGCTTTTCATTATATTCGCTCGTCTTTGTTTTGTTGAAAATAGAAGAAATAAAGGTAAGCAGAGGAGCTAACCTCCTAGAAGAGGGAAATTTGAATGAAAGGAAGAAAGAGTCCTAAAGAGCCAGGGTGGTGTTACCTTATTTAAGGTCGAGAATCAACCTGATTAATCTGCCCGTTTGTGTGGAGTTGATTCAGCAGGAGAATATTAGGGACCCCCAAAAAAGCAAACTCAGGGTCTGGGTTTTTTTGTTGGTTTTTTTCCTTTGCTTTTTTCTAGGGAAAAAGCGTGACCAAAACAGTTTGAGGTCTTTTGCTTGGGCTAACAGATTTGAAACTATGCAAAAAGATTCTCTGCAGGAGAAATTTACTGTACTGAGACATAGAATTAGCCAATCTCAATACCAGTGATAGAGAACTAAATGTTTATTCAGTTGATTCATTTAAAGTGTTATTTGGTATGTTTTTAAATTTTAATGATTAATTCCAATAATATTTATGATTTGTTTGGTTTTGTTTTTTTTGAGACAAGGTCTCACTATGTAGCCCAGGCTGGCCTTGAACTTGTAGCAATCCTCCTGCCTCAGCCTCCCCCATGCTGGGATTACAGGCTCATGTCACCATGCCTGGCTTTACTTTTTAAAAACTCATATGTAAGAGTTTATGCTTAGGAGCCACATACCATAGTATATAAAATACTTCTCAAAACCAGTGGGGTAACAGCACTGTGATGTACTTGCCAAAAATTAGGGATAGAAACAATAACACTAGCTGATGTAGAGCATTAATGGTATTGCTTGGTTGTTACATGTTCACACTGAGCCTATGAGAGCCATTAATGTCCCTACTTTACAGATGAGAGAAATCAGGCACTGGGAGGTTAAATAACATTTGACCGGTATATGATAAATCCAGGACTGGATGCCAAGTAGTCTGGCTCCGGATTCAATCCTTTTAACTCCTTCTGGAGTAATACTGAATGGGGACAGCGGATCTACTCGGCTAAGCCTTGTTAAAACTTCCCATAATTTAGTATTTATCCTTAGGAGCTAAGAAGTGGTCTGGCATTTGCATAATCTTCAACTACCACTTCAACTTTTGAGTCTACTCTCTTAAAGTGGGAGATGTTACCCTCACCTACCAAAGCAGGACCCATGTGCAATGGAACTTATTCTTAGAATAATTTTGGATCAGTGGTGTTTCTTGAGAGCTGAATACTTATTTATTACGTCTTCAAGGGTGTGCGGCAGCATACACCCGGGGGCTCTTCAGATTAGCAAACAGTGTCTACTTTATTAAAGCAGACTTGGGTATTATAACAGAAATAACAGAAATACACTGTTCATTTCCTTTGGATGTTATGAATAATAAAAATGTCTCCTTCCTCTCAGTCAGGTGGCTTCACACACATCTTCACCGAAGATATGCACGTAAGTCTTTATGTTTTCATTCCGGCCCAGGGACTGCCCTACTTGCATAGTGTTATCATTGTCATCGGCATCTCCATTATTATTGCTTTGAACTTTTATTGTGGGTTTTTTTGGATCATGAATTCAATTTTAAAATAATTCATTGTCTTGGAAAACTCACTGTGGATCTACTTTCTCACTTTAAACTTATATTATGGTATATTCTTCTTTGTGGTCGACCTTCCAGAACAGAGATGCCAATGAGAAGAATGAAAGTCTCACAGCTTTGGATGCACTCATCTGTAATAAAAGCTTTCTCGTCACCGTCATCCACACGCTTGAAAAGCAGAAGAACTTCTCAGTAAAGGACAGGTATTGGTCACCTCTTTTATTTTTAAATTTTTATTTATTTATTTATTTTCATGGTATTGGGGACTGAATCCAGGGCCTTTGCGCTGAGCTACATCCCTAACCCTTTTTAATTTTTTTTTTAATTTTCATTTTGAGACAGTGTCTCATTAGGCTGCTAAATTGCCCAGGCCAGGCTCAAACGTGAGATCCTCCTGCCTCAGCCTCCCAGAGTGCTGGGATTACAGGTGTCTGCCACTGTACTCAGCTTTCCAGAGCATTTGATTGGGCGTTTATGCAGCCACAAGATCTCCATTTCACCCAACACAACTATTTTGAAGACACACATGCACACAACAGCCCCCTCCAAGACCCTAAAAAACCCCTAAACCAAGAAAAAACAAATTCTTAATCAAAAAAGTAGAAGCATTACTTTTAATTTAGAAACACCCTGAAATTTTGGAAAGACTCACTTCTTCTTAGCACGTCAGTTGAAGGGCTGAAAGCAGGGCTCTGGAGTTAACAGTGGTGTGTGGTTTTGTGGCTTCAGGATGGACGTGGTCAGGAACCTCAACACTGACAAAATAGAACAGTGCCCAGCAGACACTGCCCCTGCCCAGACGTCCATGCAAACCACTGCCACCGCTGTCCAGCCAGGGCTGTGGCCAGGGCCTCACTGACATTCTGTTTTGAAACAGGTGTCTGTTTGCCTCCTTCTTGACCATCGCTCTACAAACCAAGCTGGTCTACCTGACCAGCATCCTCGAGGTGCTGACCAGGGACCTGATGGAGCAGTGCAGCAACATGCAGCCCAAACTCATGCTCCGACGCACAGAGTCAGTGGTGGAAAAGCTGCTCACAAACTGGATGTCGGTCTGCCTCTCTGGTTTCCTCCGGGTGAGTGTCACGGGCCTGGGCAGTGTCAGACGTGAGACAGTAGCGCTCTTCTTAATAGATGCCAGGGTGAGTCCTGAATGTTCCATGGTGTCCGCACTGAACCACATTTAACCCTGGTCCTTACTGGGAACAGACAGAGGTGAATGTAATAATAAAAAACTGTTTTGGCTGTAATTGGCCTATGCAAGTGTAATTCATTTACAGTTTCCTGGATTAAAACTCTCTTCTAGTGGATTCACCTCCTCATCCGTAACAGTAATTCGCACCCAGAGCCCTACTGGCCCATTTCAGAAAATGTATTGGGATAAGGGACTATTTCAAATATTGATAAGAACAAATTGTGTTCAGATCTTCAGAAACAGCGTAGAAATACCCATTCCCTACCAACAGGCTGTGGGCTAATGACAGTCACTTCTCATCAGCCATTCCACACCAAAGCAATTGCGCAAAGTGCCTCCCACCCAGGAGTTGACTTTCTTGGAGTGAGTGTAAACTGGTGGTAATGAATTGAATTGTAAAGTCTTTTTGAATGCCAACTTTCCAGATGTCAATAGAGTGGGCTTTGGAGGCCTACTGCCTGGCCCGGATCTAAACCTTCCAACTTCCTTGGTTGTATAACCCTTAGAACTGAAAAAAAGAACATTTTAGGACTGTTTGGAAGGCTAGATGAAGAGATGCAATTGCTCAGCTCTGAGTAATCACTCCATAAATGTTGGCCATTATGGTGATAAAATATTCATATGAAAACCAGGGTGTTCTCTTAGACTCAGTGTTCGATGGGCTCTCAGAGGCCCCCGGTACAGAAGGCTCTTATCCTTCTTTAATTTCACAAGGCATCCAGATTCCAGCAGAACTGCATAATTGTGTATTTGCAGCTAGTTTCAAAATCTAATTAAACTCTGAATAAGATACACTGCTATGCCACAGGTTTTAACAGTGCTACTTAAGTTGAGATCCAAAAGCAGCACTTTAAATAGACTGTCCCTGGTTTAATGTTTAATGCAATCTTACAAGTAGATGCACAACAATTTTTTAGAAATTTTTTTACTGACTCTTTCCTCTCCTGAGGCAATGCCCGCTTATTAAGATTAATGAAATCTGCCTCCTTTTCTGTTTACTTGGTATAAATCATCATATGCTTGGGGACGTGTCAAGTGGGTATTCTGGGGTGAATATATTGTGCTTCCCACTGTGGTCCCTTCAGCCCCAACTACTGCTGAACCAGGGTAACAGGACTCTCACCCTGTTCCTGGTCTTGGTCTTCAAAAGCCAATGCCTACCCGACCAGAGCCCTGCTGAATTAGAAGCTCCAGCTCAGCGGCTGGACCCAAGTATCCATTTCTTCCTCGAGCTCCTATAAGGAATTTTGTGTGCCCTGTGTTTGAGAACCTCTGAGGCAGCAGAAGGAGCACTGGACTAGGAGTCTTACTAGAAGCAGCAAGCGTGGGCTCTAAGATCTTCTCTGCCCGACTGTGTCTCTGGAAAAGGCTTTTTCCCTGTGGACATCGGTTTTCCATCCACCATGTGACATGGTCAGTGCTTTTAGATTCCTTTCCAGCTCTAGCTACCAGGCAGGATCTTGTGATTGTCACTCTGAGCTCTCAAGAGCGGCTGTCGGGCATGAAAAGGGCAAGGTAGTCAGAAGATCTGGGCACCAAGCCCAGCGGTCCCCTTGAGCAAAGGATTCTGGGTCAAGGTTTCTCAGTGCTGATTCAAGAGTGTGTGGAGCACGCCGATGGTGAGGTGGCAGTGCAACTCCCAGGAGGAAGTGGCATGGAGCCAGTCGGTGATACTTTCACTTTCAGTGGAATAATTGCCTCTGGTATAGAGGCTCTGATGCCCCTCAACCAGGTGTTCCTGGGGAGTATGGGACACTAACTACCCCAGTCCTCCTGCCCTGTCCCACAGACACTGAGTGGGCAACACTTACACCTCCAGGTAGCTTCCCCTGCCAAGACTCCAAGGCTTGCTGGGAAAAATACTGAATAATTGCCACTCATTGAGGCCTGCCTTTTATTGGATATGGCAGACATTATGCTAAGAGCTTTGTTCACCTCTTTTCTTTTAACCCCCTTGACAGTCCCGTGAGGTCAGTGCCTTTACGACCACTTTGCACCTGGGGAAGGTGAAGCACACAGAAAAAGGGGATTCTGCCTGAGTCCCATGGCCAGTGTAGGACACACCAGGGTCTAGGGCCCCTTACCACCCCAGTGTGTGCTGAGGAGATAGAGTTGGTGCTGTTCTGTTTAATGCCTAGCTCAGCCCCTGGGGGACGAGAGTCATGTCCCTTGCAGGTGTGACTCACCTAGACCTTGTGCTCATTAGTCACAAAGAAACCCCATAGTTCTGGGGTTCCCTAAGCTGTCCACATTGGAATCACCCTGGAAGGCTTTAAAACTGTGGATGCCCAGGCCTCCTCTCCAGGATCCCACATGGGTAGTCTACGGGGGCACCCATGGGGTGCAGGCATCTGAATTCTTAAGGAGCACCCACGGCATTCTGATGATGATTAGGTGTCACCTCTCAGTCTGGCTACACTCTGGAGAATACTGGAGAATTCCCGACTAGGGGACCTTTGAGTCAGGAGCCGCTCCCCACACAACCCAGGAGAACCCTTCTGGCCCCTGGTCTCACCTCTGCTCAGCCGTGTCTCTGATCTGTGCTGAAGGAAGAGAGAAGTAGGACCACCGGTCTGTGGTCAGGATGTTACCGAAGTGGGTGGGGGAGAGAGCAGAGCTTGGACAGCATGTAAACCATTAAATAAAGGAAGTTTCCCATGAGAATCAAATGTCACATACTAGTCCCACAGCTTCCCCATCTGGGAAAATTCTGAACATTCCCACTCTGTCCCGAACTGAAGAAGAGACTCAGGGATGTTCCTCATGAGCAAGAGATGAAGGGAGCCCAAGGTGAGTGGACAGGGCCAGGGGGAAGAGTCAGAAGGGGCAAGAGGGATCCCAAGGACCAGAAGGGCAAATACGCTTACAGGAAGTGTAAAGTCAGGGGTGGATCCCAGGAAACTAAAAAGAGCCCAGGTAAATTTACCTGATCAAGGGAAAGCAGGTGAGAAAGACAGTAGACCCCTCCTTTGAAAGCTGGGCCCGCTGGCTATAAGCTTGACTTTGTAAACCTGGCTTCAAGCTGCCTTTTGTCCTCGCTGAGGAACTGTCACTTCCTGGCTCCCATCCCCCATGTATTGGCCTAATGTCCATGGATCACAGAAGGCCTACGATTTAGCAAATACTCTCTAGTTGACCTGGGCCACATGCCTAGGAGGAAGTAGAGCACATATCCTCCCGCTGGAGGCTCAGAGTTCTTTGCAACAGGTCGTGGCTACAGATTTGAGGCAGGTGCCCATCCAGGAAAAGTGCCCATGCAGAGATGTGGAGCTGAAGCCAGCAGGATGGGCCCGATGTCTGGACAGAGCCTTGGAAGGTGTGGAACTGTCTGTGGTCCAGGCGAAGGAGTACCCCAGACAGTCTCTGTAGGCCAGCACCACCGGAGGCCCATGGTGGGCCTGTGCAGGAGGTGTCTGGGTACCCCAAGTTCAGTTTCCTCATGAAAAGCTGTTATCACCAAAAAACATCCTCTTTAGCGAATGGATAAAATGTTCTGTTCATCTTTGTTGCCAAGGCTAATGTGCATTTTTTAAAATGCCATTTATTTGGGGGTTGTTAAAAGTGATTAAACAGGAATGTAAACAAAGGTTAAATCTCCACGTATACTCACTGTTCCTTAGGTACCAGCCCACAAGAGCCTTAGTCCACCATATACCAGTGCAAGCGTGAAATAGTGCACGGTGCGGGGAGCTGTGAATGTGCGTGCGCATGCGCGGACGTGCGTGTGCCCGGGCAAGAGGAGGCCGCTTCCTGGGTTTTGCGCCCGAACCCAAGTGAAGCAATATGTACAGTATTTTCTTGGGAATTTCATGTTGACTGTTAGAAAACACTACCTCCTGTCTCCTGTCGTGCTGCCATAAACGGAAACTTTAATTCTTTGGAAAGTACAGTGGGTTCTGGGGAAAGCTGACTGTCGCTTTTGCATCTTTTCCAAGGAGACTGTTGGAGAGCCCTTCTACTTGCTGGTGACGACTCTGAACCAGAAAATAAACAAGGGGCCCGTAGACGTGATCACCTGCAAAGCGCTGTACACCCTGAACGAAGACTGGCTGCTGTGGCAGGTCCCCGAGTTCAGCACTGTGGTATGTGTGCCGGAAAGCTCCCCGGTCCCGACTCCCAAATAAATCTGGCTGGAGGTAGAGGTTGGGGTGGGGCTGGAGTGGGAGTCACTTAAAATGCAGCCACATCCTTCTGCTGCCTTCCATTGGCTATCTTGCAGGCCTCACACGTTTAGTTAATTAAAAGCAATAGTTGATAAAATATTAACACGTGTTCACATAATAGGTTTTAATTACTTGGATTGGGGGAGAAAGCATTGTAATGATGCCTGAGGTACTCATCAATTTCCAAAGATTTTAATATCAGGATTGCTTATAGCTTTCGGCATCGTCAAAGGAAATGCAAAGTACTCCCTATTCAGTACTTATAATTGCAATCAGAATTTCTCAAATGGCTCTGCTCTGGGAAGACAATGTGTGAAGATATATTTCAACCAAATTGAGGCCGTCTTAATTTAGAACGATAACACAAGACAAATTCCACTGCGTTCCCCATGCGACAGGACGCCCTTACTTTATTTTCATGGATTGGTTACAAATGTTTGGTGTCATGCACTTAATGTACTGTGATTTCATAGATATTTTTAGAGGAACGCTGTAAATCACTACAGGAAGACGACTGCGTGGCTTCAGGAGGGTTTCAGAATTGGAGAACTTCCTTTTTACCCATTCCCACTCCACCCACCTGCTACCTTCCCTGAATAAAGAGAGACCAATTTAGGGCATGCTCAGGGATTTCAGAGAGGGAGCCCTGCATGAAAAGTACTGTATCTCCAGGATGACTTATGGATGTTCTGAGCTCTTCTGTTAATATAGACTTGGGGGAGAGATTGCTGTGTTTTGGTTTGATGTTTAGCTTTCTGGAGACTCTGAGCTTCTTTACCATCTCGTTAGTGGAGAGGGAGGAAAAAATTACCATGGGGTTTGGGTATTGCTCACTGAGGAGCTAAGAGTCTTGTGGCTTCACACTGGATGTGAGTCCTGCGGTGTCATCTTGGAAGAATTCACTACCTAATTGGAGAAGGCACCACACTGCTATGGACCGCAGCCCAGTTATGGCGTCTGGTGGGAGAAGAGTCCACAGATGAGCTGTTTCCAGTTCTCGATTCGAAGTGTAGCTCATCCTCCACTAAAGATGCTGCTGTCTGAGAGGAGGGAAGCTGAGCTCAAAGGCATTTCTCCATCTGTGTCTTCGAGGCCGTCCAGTGGTCCTCAAACTTGAGCATGTGTCTCACTCACCGGAAGAGCTTGTTAACACCCATTGCCAAGTAGCATCCTGGAGTTTCTGCTTCAGTGAGCGTGGGGTGTGGCCCGAAATGTGCATTTTTACTGTGCTCCCTGGTGCTGTGATGCTGCTGGAGAATCATTGCTACTCGAGTTTAGAGCCTGGGTTCTGGAGCAGACGGTCTTGAATCCCACCTCTGCCTCTAGGTAGCTCGGTGACACGGAGAAGTCTCCGAACCTCTCTGTGCCTCAGTCTCCTAGAAAGTGAAGATGATGATTATGGCATGTTTTCAGAAGCTCCAAACCTCCCTAACATGGTGTGGAGAGAGTTGATGGCCACTAAATTTGTGGTGACATTTAATTGCCATCATACCTGCCCTCCCAGCTGCTGGCGTCCTGCAGAGTTAATCAGGTCACAAGCACTGCCCTTACCCAAGGATTGATGCGTGGCAGTTCCCGAGGGAGTCGGTGTCGTAAGTGGAGGGTTTCTGGTCTCCTCCCTTCTCACCTTACATCTCTGCCACACTTTCTTTTCCTGGCTCTCACCCCAGCCAGGAGATGCTAGCCCGGTGCTCTTGGACCTCCAAAACTGTGAGCCAGATCAGTCTCTTTCCTTTTCCTAATCGCACAGCCTCAGGTGAGGCTGGCATTTTGTTACAACAACAGAAAGCAGACTAAGAAGGTCTCCGAAGAGAAATGTTTGTGAGTGAATGTAGGTCAGGGGAATCCAGCAGAGTTTCCGTTTCATGAAAACACTGAGTCTAAGACCGGAAGGAGAGGCAGGGAAGTGGGATTGGGGAAAGAAGTCAGATGCCCTGAAGCAACTTCTGAGGTCTAAGTCCTGTTTAATGCTTTACATCTGAACGCTTTTTTCTCCCTTTCATTGAGACACATTATTTATTTCACAGTCAATTAAGACCATGTGTTTCTGATTTGTTAGCACTCAACTCATCATCAGAATGTTTCTTGATGTTGAAGAAATTCATGTCGACTCTTGAAATTTTTTTCTCCCCTTTTATAGCCTGTGGGGAAAAGGCTAAATGGAAAATTAAATCTACACTCTTTCCTTTTCAAATTTGGATTTGCTGGTGGATAGAGTCAAGGCTGAAAAAAGGGGTGGGCTGCATGTTTTTCTAGGGCCCTTGTCTTTAAGAATGATTTTGAATGTCTCTTATTGGGCCTGTCTCAACCTCCCTTTCCCGGTGGGTGACTATACTAGAAGCTCGAGAGAAGGCGTAAGATCCCGTCTAAGCTTGTGTTACAAAATGTTAGCAGAAGGTCAATATAAAAAATTTAAGGTTTTTCACTTCCTTTCAGGCAAGTTCCCCAGCCTGAAGCATCGTATTTCTAATTTTCTCCTGTCCTCTCTCCCCTCCTCCCTCTCTGTCCCCCTTTGTCCTCCAGCCCCGTCCCAGGCTGTACACCCAGTGGTTTTAAAGTCTTGCTTTGCTAAATTTGCCCTGGGGTGGTTTGTGTAATTGAAAACCAAGGTGTGATGAACAAACTCAATTGTGTGTGTGTGTGTGTGTGTGTGTGTGTGTGTGTAGATTCTTTTAAGGAAAGGAAAGTCAGAGGAAAATCTAGAGCAGCCACACAAACACCTTGAAATGCCAAAGCCTGGTGCCATAGCCAGGTCACAATTGAGAAAAGGCCCCCAAACTCCTCTTTGGCTACACGCTCAGAAACACAGCACCTCATGCAACAGCCTAAAAGTTCAGTTTCACACCTCTAAGATTAGGATGTGTTCTCCTGAGGCAATTGGGGGGTGTTCTCTAGAACACAAAGACACCCTGCCAGTTTCTTCAGCATGAAATCATTCAACTAACTAATGGGCTCTGGGAAGTTGCGCTTTGTCCCTTGCATCTCAGGAGGAAAAATCCCTCTGTCTTAGTCTAAGCAAAGCCCTACTGGGCTGCTCATCCTCTGTTCTGGAAGCAGCAGCCGTCCAGCTCCCCAGGCTGGTGTTCAGCAAGGCAGAGCACCCTCGTGTCAGCTTCCTGCCTACCACTGGCATCAGGAGGCTATGTCTACACCCGGAGCCCTAGACTTCCTTTAGTACCCAGGGATTCAGATTTGACAACAGACCAGGACTAGGGGCTGTTGCTCTGCTGTTTCTCCCATGTTGGGCCCCATTGATGGTGCGTGGCAGGCCCTCTCCCACCTTCCCGGTGTCGAGAGCAGGATTTCAGGGCAGAGGCAGGGTTTAGGGAGCTAAGGAAGGCCTGAGAAGTTCAGTTCCGGGAAGGCGGACCCATGAGAGAAAGGACATTTGCCTCACTTCGAAGAGGAGATGAGAAAAACCAATAACTCGTAGCAAGCGTGCTGAATTAGCAAGAGGAGTTTGACTTGTAATCAAAGTTAAGCGAGAAATGGTTTTTTGAACTCTTAAACCCAGGAAATGAGCTTGCCAATCAGCTGCACTGGAGAGATAGTATCTTGGCGCCCTGGGAAACAGTGTTCCGACAAACATATTATTGCTCTCATTCTCATATCTATAAGAAAGTCTTTAAGATTATTAGAAATTCTTGAAAAGGCACAGGGACATGCCTGCAGAAATTGTAATGCATCCATTCTGATTCATTGACGGTTTTATGCCAGCCCACAGCAGCCTGGCTTTTTCCCCAGTGGTTACCATTTGGGGACATCATGTGTGGTGATCCCTAGCTAGTTTCTCATCTAGGTGCTTCCCAGTGGCGCTCTCCTTACCTGTTCCTATCCCTCCCTACCTCTCTCTACCTTTTCCCAACTCCTTCTTTTCCGTTTAGTTTGTCCTTGCAGAGGACCCATTATCCCCGTAATTAAACAACCCACTGTCCCGATTAAGTCATTCTCTGTTACTTCAATTACATCCCATTGTTCATTAAATCCTGATGTTTGCACTTCAGCAATCTTGTTTTTAATACTCCTAGCATTTGTGGAGAAACAGTGGAGTTAATTAACAATTCTTCAGCTTTTTTTTTCTTTTTCTTTCTACCATAGTGCAAATCATTTCCATTATGACTTACAATAATACTGAAACCATTACTAACTTCATAGTTAGTGTTCTGTGCTTCCTGATCAAAGAGTGAAACCATTTTTTATAATCATGTTAGGTAAGTCATTCCCTAGTTGATGGCAAGCTGTGGAAAATGAAAAATTAACTTTAAATGAGTGCTTTAAATGGCTTTCCTTTTCATGTTCTTTCTTCTCACGTCTGTAATCTTGGAATTAGAAAATAATTTAGTTATCGAAGTACAAAAGTATTTAATTTTCTTCTCTGGCTCAAATGTGACTCTCATTTCATTGTTAGAATCCTTGTTTATATTTATTCTTTTCAGAGAATGGTAATTTTTTATTACAGAGAATGGTGACATTAAAAAGCATTTTCTTGATTTGTCTTTTTGGGGTTGGCCAAGTCAGCCTTCCATCTGAATGTACTGTAATCTACAGCAGAGATCAGCAAACTCCCTGTGGGTCCATTGTGGCCCCCTGACTGTTTCTACAAATAAAGTTTTATTGGAAGGCAGCCTTGCCTGTTCATTTCCCAGTTATCTATAGCTGCTTTCCTGCTACCTTGGCAGAGTAAGTAGTGGCAACTGAGAACACCTGAGCCTCAAAGCCTTCCATGTTTACTATCTGGCCCTTTCCAGAAAGTTTGCCAGCTTTTCATTAATCTGGGGCTTGACATAATAGAGAAAAAGAACTGGAGTCCTGCCTCCCGCCAACCCAAAACCCCTTAGCCTCTTTCTGTCTGGACACAGCAATGGAAAAGCATTGTCGCTCTCCACAAATCTGAGACTCATGGGGCTCTTTGTAAACAAACCAAAACTGCTGAAAAGAAATCAACTATTTTTTGACCTAATTCAGAAGTGAGCTCTGTTCACTTCATTCTAAGATGGACAAACGCTATAGGTATATAGAAAAACTGGTGAATTTTTGGATTGGTTCTTCAACTTTTTTCTTCACCATGGAAAAGACTCCCTGTTACATTCTCCTCCACCCTCTGTTGTGCTGTTAGGGGAGCAGAATCCCTCGATGCAGGAAGCTTGGGGCTGCCCGTCTTGGGTTGGGAGTCATGGAAGCAGGAGGAAAGGAAGAAGGGAGGTTAGGCAGGAAGTGCAGAGTCCAAGGAGGACACCAAGATACCCCGGGCCGTGTGTCCAGCTTGGAAAAACAGAAGCTTTGCTAAGTTTGGCATAAGAACCAGACTTTTCCCCTGACTTTCATTTGGCCCTGAAATGAAATTAGAAATATATTTTATAGGTTTTATTTAATGAAAGCAATTATTGCTCCAAGGCCTTTTACGACCAAGTTGCTGGCTTGTAATAAATTCCTCTGCAATTACTTTCTAGGTATTCTAAGGTATTCCAGCTAGGATGTGGCCACAGCCCTGTCCTTATTAGCCAAGGCTGTGGTAGGGCAGCTAATGGGGAAGCTGGATACCCTTCCCTGGGAAGACAGCTCTCCCCTGCTGCTGGCCCGTCCTCCCTGACCCTACAGCCTTATCTACTCTGCTGTCAATTCCTGAGGTTGTCACATCCTGCCAAGGGACCCTGGGGACAGCCACAGTGAGGAGGAATATGGCTATATGTCCACGTGCAGTGGTGCCAGGGCTGAAGAGGTGGGGTTAGCTGTGTGACTGTGGACAAGTCACTCGCCCTCTCTCAGCCTGCTTCCCCGTCAGTGGACAGTGGTGATCAGACCTATCCTTGGACATCTGTTATGAGGTCAGAAAGTAGTACTGTATGTCACATGTCCAGCTGCCTTGCCCGGCACAGAGGAAGTGCTCGTTCTTCATATCAGATTTTCTGGACAGAGCTATTTTCCTTGTCACCTGTAAGGTCCACTGAGCAGGAAGTGTCCTATATGCATTGGCTTTGGTTGGTTATTTATTGATGAAAGGTGATATGGAGTGGGGGTTGATTAGCTGATGCATCATCCCTAGAAGCATTTCTTTTTTTCTTTGTTTCTGTTTCTTTCTTTTTCTTTCTTTTTTCTTTTCTTTCTTTCTTTCTTTATTTTTTTTTTTTTTTTGAGACAGTGTCTTGCTATATAGTTCAGGCTGGCCTTGAACTCATGGTGATCCTCCTGGCTCAGCCACTTGAGTGCTGGGATTACGAGTGTGCACCACCATGCGTGGCTGAAAGCATTTCTGAAACACCTACTTGTTTATGTGACTGTTAAGTGTTAATGGTGACTTTTCAGTGTCAGATAATGGATGGATGTGGGCAGGAGATAACGGATAGCCCTGAACAACTCCCCAGAGAGGCCGGTCTGGGACAGGCTGCGCAGGACCAGGCCCTTCCCGTTTCCCAGCAGCCTTGCCCTCTGCAGCCCTCCTGGGTAACAGCCTGAGTTCCCGGGCCACAGGACAGAGACGCAGACTCCTGAGGCTCAAGCCACACAGAGGCTGTTTCTGTTCCATACGGGGTTCTGGAGCACCCAGCCAGAGCTGGCAGGGGCTTCTGCTGGGGGACAGCCTCAGGCCCGGGGCCCTCTGCTGTCCTTGAGTCACCTCGTGGTCTAAGGTGCCCCCTTTCCAGTTCCTGCGACAGGACCTACGCAGGGCTGCAGAAGGGGACAGATGGTCACCAGCTGTCTTTTAAGGAAGTTTCCCAGGGGCTACCGCATAGCACAGCCGCCCGTGTCGTGGGTCACATGCCACACACAGCAGCAGAGGCAGGGTCATGGACTCGAGCTCAGCAAACATGTCCAGAGAGGATCCTGAGCCACGGGGCGCTCAGATTTGGGCTCCTGTGAGGCCTAGGGCCGGGCCCGGGCAGGAGGTGGAGCCCCCTGCAGGCTGTCTGTGCCCAGCCTGTCTCCGTGGGGCTGGCCGGCTGCCCGTGGGAAGGCTGACCTCACTGGCCTTCTGGCTTCCCAGTTAAGGGTCCCGATGTACCCTGGTTGTGATCGCTCTAGCAGTTCTGTGACCCTGGACAAGTCTCTAAACCTCTCTGTCTCAGTTTCTCCATCTGTTAAATGAGGCTAAAAATAGTACCCACGGCGTAGACTTGTGAGAATTAGGTAGAATTAGCAAATCATTTCCCAGTGTGTGAGAAGTGCTCAGTATAAACCCAGAGCTACCCAGCCTGTTCTGCACCACTGTACCCCACAAAACATACGGGGTTGGGCAGGGAACTGCAGCCTGCAAGCTCTCCACCCTGCCTTCGGCCTACGGGGAGTGGGATTCTCTCTCTGGCTTCCTGACCGGCCAGCCTGAGTTAAACAGGAGCTTGCTACCCACCCGCCGCCTGGGAGCCAAGTGTCCCCATGTCCAGAGGCCTCCCTCGTGTGCTGCAGACCAAGCCAGCTGTGCAGCCTTCCCGGTTCCCTCCCTGTGCGTAACCCCCCAAGCTAGAGCTGGTGAGTCTTGGAACCCTTAAAACACTCCATCTGTCCACCATGTTGGAGCTGGCCTTGGAGTCATGTTTGTCCCACAGTTCTAGTCCACCAGTATTTCCCAGGCAGGATTAGAGCCAGGCCTTCCCTACTTGGAGTCATCTGTAAAGCCCTGTGCTCAATTGGTGTGGAATAAGTGAGCACCACTGGTTTGGGTACATTCAGCTGTGAGAAAGAGAAAATCGGAGTAACAGGCCCTGGAATAGTAGAGCATGGGGTTGCATCTTAGAGCAGGGTATGGTGGTCAGCAGCTCCCAGGCTGCTCCGTATGCTCAGCCCGGTCAGAGCTCTGTTTCACAGTCTTTGTTTCCTCTTAGCCCTGCCTCCTACTCACCGGCTGGCTGCCACAGCACAATGCACAACTCCTCCCTTTTGCTAGGGTAGAAAACTCTTCCTTTCCTTTGCCATTGGCTAGCACTGTCATATGACCGGTCTCTGGTGGAGGAGAAGGGGGTAACCACCAGTGGTGCATCCTCAGAGGGGCCCACTGCTGCTGCTGCCTGGCTCCTGTCAGCAGAGGAGGAAGGAGGGCTGTTGGTTGGCTTTGCAGGCACTGTCACGCCAAGGGAGTAGGGAGATCCAGAGCACTTCCTCTTAACAGAGGGCCACCTTTCTGGGCAAAAGACCAACATTCCGTTTAGAGCCCTTGGCTTTTTGTGAGTATCGAAACCGAAACACCATCCTGTAGATTTGAACCGTGCTTCGTTTCATGAAACATCCTCATAGTTTGGAAGGCAGATTTACGGGGTCTTAAGAACATGGCGCTGGGGGTGCCTGGTCCTGGATACCCTTGTGCAGTGTATTTAACCTTTCCATGCCTCGGTCTCCCATCTGTAAAATGAGTGTTGCAACGGACTCCACCTCGTTTGTGGGCTGTTCTGGAGATGGATGGTGTAGACGCCATTGGCAACAGTGCTTGGCGCATCCGAAGCGCTCCCTAGTTTGCTGTCATTGTTAGCGTTACGTGGTGATCCTGGCTCCTCTGAGATGCAGCAGGCCCAGCGAGGGCGGATGGCTTGGCCTCACTCACGTGCTTGGGGGGAGCAGTGGGTGGTGCTGTCTGCTTGGCCTGCGCCGGAGCCCTCTGCACCCTTGCTCTGTCCACTGAGGACTCTGAGCATTTCTTGAGGTGACACAGGTGTGCCTAATGGTGGAGCGCTGGTTCCAAGTGTCCCCCAGATATATTGTGGAAGATCTGAGAACAGGGATGATGCCACTGGACCCTGAGGAGGCCATGGAGAAGCCTGGCTCCATGGGCTTCCATGGGGCACAGTGGCTGAAGGCAACCTGCGCTGTCCCTTGCTCTGAAGTGACATGGATAGCTACTCCATCCCAGACAGGAGGCAGGGGGTCCCCCAGCTGTGGGGCCTGGGTGCGGCCGCTAAGAGTCGGCCAGGCCAGACCTGAGGGACCCCGCACTCACGCCTTAGGAGAGCGCTCTTAGGAAACTGCTGTCTGAGCGTTGTCAGCATATAAAAAAATGAACGCAAATCAATTTGTGTCTGAATTTACTCTCAGAATTCCCTGTGGACTCTGTAAAATGCCATTTTACCTCTTTTCCACCCATTTTGCTGTGGAGGCAGTGGCAGATTTACATTATTTTACATCGAGTTAAGATTTTTTTCCCCTTCTGGTTATGTTTTTAGGAACATTTATTGCCTATAAAGAGGTGTTTTTGTTAAAGACAATAGTGCCCCTTAGGTGGTAGCATGATGTTATCTCACAAATACCCATAAAACTATACTACCAGCTGGGGTTCTGGGGCTCTGACTAGAAGGTGTTTCCAGTCAAGGTGGTCTTGAAGCCCCCGTGAAAGCCCGACCCTCGCCACGGCGCAGGCCGCACGTTACCCATCGTACACCCGCATGGTCCCCGTGTGTGGGGCTCCCCCTGAGGACTCTGTCTTTACGCAGTCCAGGGTGGGACTCTCAGAGGGCAGGGGCCTCCTGGCTGCCGCAGGGTCTGGGCAGAGCGCTGGAGGCCCAGGTGACAGGAGGAGCAACACCAAGGCCCTGTGGATCACAGCGCCCACGCTTCGTCAGGCAAATTAGGCTTCTGCACCTGGCTCTGCCACTTACTGCGTCCTCGGGCAAGTGGCTTGGCCTCACTGTCCTCACTCTGAAATGCGGATGGTGGTAATAATTCAGCTCTTCACCAAGACGTTGAGAGAATTCAGAGAAACATGTCTTAGGGGTGGGCACGGAGCTCAGGGGTAGAGCAGGAGCTTAGCCCCTGCAAGGCTCAGCACGGGGGCGGGGTGTGGGGGGTATGTCTTGAAATGCCTGTGGCAGTTTCCAGTCCCAAGATCCCAACAAATGCCAGCAAAAGAGGGACTCGGGCATGCCGCTCTACCACATTGGACCCTTCTGGAGTCTGCACATGACCCTCCTCACCCGGCACCGCCTTCTCCAGTCTCGTGTGTTCTGGTTTGCTAGTGAGCAGAGGGGCATTTGAACCCTACTGGCAGTGGCTGGCCTGCCACACAGATGTCCTTTGAGAGCTGGCAGGGGCGACAGGATTCGAGGACACAGACCCCGGGGGCCAGACTGAGATCACCCGTCAGCCCAGGAGTTCAGAGTCCCCTGATCTGAATCTCAGGCATTTGGGTACCGTTGGACCAGAGCTTCCTCTTGCACAATTAGAAATAGGATTGATTGGAAGGGCAGGACTGAAGGGCATCTGTCAGCCTTTTCAGGCTGCTCTAACAAACTGCCATAAACTGGGCCGCTTATAAGCAATGGGAAAGTATCTTCCATGCTTGTGGAGGCTGTGAAGCCCAAGGTCAGGTGCTGGCTGACTCCTACCTGAGGAGGGCCCGGGTGCACGCAGGTGGCGCCTTCTCTCTGAAGTAGCAGCTCACACTCACCGCGCTCCTGTGATGATGAGATGAATTAACCCCGTAGCACTTAGGATCGCATCTGGCTGCTGAGTGCTCGGGAGAGGACACTGGCCTCTGCACTCTGGTGGCACCAGGCCCGTGTGGGAGTCTGTAAGTCCTGGGTCCAGAGCTCATCAGCCAGAGATGGTTAGTTCCAGTCACAGTCACAGGACCCTCAGGAGTCAGTTACAGTTGTTCCTGCTCTGTGAGAAACCAAGTTACCGGCTGGTCAGTGCAGGGTGGAGAAGTCACACAGCTTCTCAGCCGCCCGATATGGAGCTCTTCCCAGCAGCTCTCAGGCACATTATCTCCTTTAGTCTCCATGGCAATGATGGAAGGCTGGTACAAGCAGGGCGTGGTGGTGCACACCTGTGATCCCAGCACTCAGGAGCCCGAGGCAGGAGGATCACCACAAGTTTGAGGCCAGCCTGGGTTACATGGTGTGTTCAAGGCCAGCCTGAACTACAAAGTGAGACCCTGTCACAAAAAAAACGGACAAACAAAAAAGCAAGTACAGTCATTATCACATTTTATAATTGAGACAGTCCTAAGGACCCCCCCTCCCCATTTGTGTTTGTATTTCTTAATATCCCCATTACTTGATCATTTTACACTCCTTCATTAAGCCAGGCTCAAAAACATTCCGTGACTGTGTATTTCACACCATGCCCAGGTCCTCCCTCTGACTCGCTGATTACCAAGGTGTGGAAACTCTAAACTGTTACCCTGTGGGCAGAAAAGCCTTCCCTCTTTTCTGATCACTTCCCCCAGGACCTGCAGGCAATAACACTTGGTGCTGGAGATCTGTGTATTTGTTCTTAGACAAAGTAAACCTGAACTTGCTTGTAGATTGACTTTGAAACACCCCTGCTTCTGTGTTTTCACACACACACACACACACACACACACACACACACACGGGCCTTCCCTCCGCCTCCGCCTCCGCCTCCGCCTGACGGTGAGGTCTCGCTGCACCAGGGGATGCTCATGCTCACTGACAGGACGTTAAGTAATGGCACTGAGATGTAATTAATGCAAGAATAATAGTACAGGGTGGGATCTCAGGATTTTAATGAGGTCTCAGAAACATCTGACGGAAGATGGTGAAGGTGGAGGGGGAGAAAAGTGTTACCCTAATTACTGCTGCATACTAAAACGTGACCTCTTTGGTGTGATCAATACGGGGACCTGGTAACCTTTCCTGTCATCTGGAACTTCACCTCTGCGACTCTGTGGTTCTGCTAATAAAAAAGATAATCACCAGTCTGCCCTCATTTACCGTGGAACCTTTCCAACTCATTTTTGGAGGATGAAATTAGAAATCACCATTTTTAGAATATTTATGTGTATATACATTTCCCTCTCAGATATATTTATTCAATACTTGCTCTATAATGAGAGTTTTAACTTTGTGTTTTCCTTCCCATTATCCCCGAGAAGACTGGATTATGGAGAAAAGATGAAAGGAGTATCCTACGATACAGTATTTGCTAATGTGCTGTCAGGGATATTAGTAGGACTCACCAAGGTTTGTGTCTTTTATGAATGCCTTTCAGTTCGCAGTTATCTAATAGACTTGAAAACCTGTTTGTGTTCTTGCAGGCATTAAACGTTGTCTTTGAAAAAATCCCAGAAAATGAGAGTGCAGATGTCTGTCGGAATATTTCAGTCAATGTTCTTGACTGTGATACCATAGGCCAAGCCAAAGAAAAGATTTTCCAAGCCTTCTTAAGCAAAAATGGCTCTCCTTATGGACTGCAGCTCAACGAGATTGGTCTTGGTAAGACAATGCGGTAGCTACTCTGTCCCCTTCCCCCGGTGAGCCCTGTCCCTGCCATCCCTCTCCCCCTGCCCAGCAGCTCCTGTTTGATGACTCTCAGAAGGCCTGGGCTGCCCCCAAAGGGCACCTGTACGGGCCAGAGGGCTGCTTTGCTCTGTCCCGAGCATCTTGATTCTTCCTAGGAAGGATCACCCTTCAAAGATGCCTTTTTAAAAATATTATGTTTGTAAATCAGATTCATGAGATCGTCGACCCTGAGATGGAATGGAATCACCTTGCATCAAGAAGTACAAAAAGGTGTAAACCCTGTGCCCTCTGGATGTGTTGCCTTTCACATTGGCGTCTGATTTGTTTGTTATGATCCCGAGCGTGTCATTAGTGGGCAGCTCAGCCGCCACGTATTAATGCCGCCACGCGAGAAAGGTCATCCTCCTCTCTGCCAATCGCATCCTGCATTAAGTGCCTTTTCCGTCCTACCCCAGCCTGAAGCAGCATCTGCCAGGAATTCATTTTCGGGCTCTATTGGTACACTGCAAAGGAGAGCATATGCGTGAGCAAGCTAACAGGGCTCTGCTCCACTCAAATGTTCATCAACATTTTAAAGTTGAGCTCGTGCAGCCTCCCAAGAGACTGCCGTGGGATTTTATAGCAGATAATGGGGCAGGAAAGGAGAGTAACATCGTGGCAGTGACAGGCAGCGTAACAAGGTTCATCTCCCCTCTGCGTACAGTTGTAGGCCTCCACTAAGCAGGCAATTAAAATGCTCCCCCTCCAATCAGACCTCCTGAAAAGGCCATTGAGAAGAGCCTCCGGGCAGGGTCCGGGAAATTTGAGCAAGACCATGCAAATGTGCAGGCCCTGTGTGACCTGCCTCACAGACTGCAGGGCACCTCTCTCCACCTGGCTTCTGTTTCCTTCCGTTGGATGGACTGATGGGCAGCTTGAAGGCCCATCTGGTTAGATACGGGGTCAGAGGGGCAGCCTCAGCTAGGAAGCCAGGACTTCACCCCAACCATTAACTTCCTTGTCCTGAACTTATGTCTTGCAAATGTGTGGCTCTGACCACAAAGGACGTGGGCACACCCAGCCTGACAACCACAGGGAGGACAGCCCAGCAGCCTCCGTCCTGCCCTGCAGGAGCCCACGGCCTTGTCCTTGGGCTTCTCCTGGGTTTGCACCCTCCAAGTCCTCACCTCCTAGAGTAGGAAGCCAGGGCCAGAACAGGCAGTGGCCTGAGACCTATCAGCTGTGTGTCTGTGATCTTCCAAACTACTGCCAAGGCTGGGCTGGGGAGACTGAATCAAAGCCTTAGAAACCAGTCATAGGTGGTATTATGTAACCCTGGAAGCAGTCATGTTCAGACCTCTAATAGCAGAGGCTCACAAGTTCAGGGGCACAAAGGGGCAGAAAGGACATAAACAGTGTCACCGCCTGGGACAGTAGGAAGCACTGGGGCCTGATTAACTGGGAAAAGATGTGCCACTTAACCAGGCAGAGCCACTTAGCTTCAGCCAAAGGCTGCCATGCAGGACACGGGGTTGATGTGGCCAGAGTTTTAAAAAGAGAAACCAGAAGTCCAAAATTGTTTGTGCAATCTCATCATTTTTAAATGTTGGTGTCAGGCTAACATTAGCACAGGAATTCATAAAACACTGTGCAGGTTCAAGAAAAAAAAAATTGTGGCCACATTCTGATGCCAGGGCACAAGCCAGCCACGTGTGCAGGGAGGTCACATCTGTGCTGCCAGTGTGTGGGCAGGGACCTGCAGAGGCCACTCCCATTGTGCCTCTGTTGGTGAACCCGTGTGCTCATGCATGTGAGTATGGGGACCTTTTTTCTGTTTTTTTTTTTTTTTTTAAAGCATTCAGTCCTTCGGAGAGTGCATGATTTTATCTTAAATGGCTTCACTTCCAGGCTTAGCCTCAGCTTAAAAGCTTCAGGGAAAAGCAGCCTGAAATGTCAGGGCCCTCCTTAAACACAAACCAAAAACAAAACTCAGGTCCCCAGTCTGGCTGATATATCTCCATATTTTCCAATAAAGCATTACCATTTTATTCAGGTTTCATTTATTTATAAAAAATATTGTAAAAGAAATTTTTTAAAATAAACACAATTTCTGAGAGTAACACGTAGTGTTGAACATTTTTGTTGTGATTTTAAAAGTGAAAAAATATCCCCCCTTTTTTTCCCAGAGCTTCAAGTGGGCACACGACAAAAAGAACTTGTGGATATCGACAGCTCCTCTGTGATTCTTGAAGATGGAATAACCAAGCTCAATACCATCGGCCACTACGAGGTAAGAACTGGACCTGACCTCAGCAGCCCTTCCTCATTACCAGTCCACATCAGACTGGATGATCTCCACGATCGGGTAAATTCTAAATTCTCTTTTTAAAAACTGCTGCTATTTTCTGGAAGAGTTGGCAGACCACATGTTTCTGGGGCAGAATTTTCCTTGGCTGCTCCTTCAGCAGAGCCCAGGTGTCTCTGTCTCGGTCCCCTCTCGGAAGGCTTTGGTTTTCCTGCTGCCTGATGGCTCCCTCCTGGTTTAGGTTGGAAGCTTTGCCTTGGCGACATTGGCTTTGTGTGGTGTGTTTCTAGGAAAGCTGAGGAGAACTGTCATGCACCTGCATGACTGCCATGTGCCAAGCGCCTTGATGCTGAACAAGCTGTCAGAGTGCAGGGCCTCACCTCACTGTGTTCACACTAGACCTTGTAGCCTTTTGTGCAGGGCCCTCGTTTCTGAAGTTCTTAATTTCCTGTTTGCAGCGTTCAGCAATACTTCCTGTAGCCTCCTGACCCTTACTCTGGGTAAATGCTAAGGTCAGTGAACCGGGCTCACGACTTCTCAGGGACACAGACGTGCCAAGAGAAGCCTGTGGCTGACGAGGCAGGAGGCAGGAATTTGCCCAGAGTGGTATCCAGGTCTTTGCTGGGCTCTGTGCTGGGAGCTGGGGATCTGTGGATGAGGAGCAGAGACCAGGGTCGGGGATGGAGGAGGCAGGGCAAGACCCGCCTCCCAGGAGCACTTTGCAATGGACGGAGCTGTGGCCGGATGGCCAGGAGTCGGGCACCTAAGGAAGGAAGAGAATTTAGTCAGGTGGGATAGGGCGCCAGCGCATCCAGCAGAGAAGGGAGGTGCGGGTTTGCCAGGGTGACTTCTGAACTGGACCGAACTTGAGGAGGGGCCTGGGCAGCAGTGAAGCCAGTAGAGCTCAGGGGACTCTCGTTCTAGGTCAGGTGCAGACTTGAGCATTTCTCTTTGTTCTGGCTCATTCTGTCCCTCGGCAGCCCTGTGAATTAGGAACCCCACTTTACAAATGGGTACACAGAGGTTCCGGGCTCAGCTTAGCCAGCAGTGCTTCTCACAGAGGAAGGGCAGAGAAGGGAGGGCGGGGGAAATGCAGCTCCCACGGGGCCTGTCCAACTTCATAGGGGTTTGCATCACACCCCAAGAAGAGTAAGAAGCCATTAGAAGGCCTTAAGCAGGGAGATTTGCCTTTCAGAAAGTGATTGTGGTGGGCATGAGGCGTGCATCGAACAGGTGCAGGCCCGGAAGGAAGTAGGGCAACTCATTGTCTGAGAACACTTGCTGAGGGAGGCTGTGCAAACATTTCAGGTGAGGAATGATGCTGCTGAGACCAGGCGGTGGCTCTGAGATGGACTCGGGCTCAGCAGTGAGGGAGGGAGCAGCAGGTGCTTTTCCAGAGATGAGGATGACAGAGGAGAAACAGCCCACCTTCATGCTTGGAAGCCCCAGGAGGTGGGTCTGAATCAGGCAGGACTCTGGGGTGGAGTGGAAGTGCTCCCTCGGGCTGACAGCAGCATTGCTGAGAATTTCAGGGTTGCAGAGCTTCTCCTCCTCTCCCCGTGTCTGGGTGGCAAGCTTGTCTGGGTGTCCGGAAGGGGCTCAGCACCAACATCCCCCTTTGGTGCCCGCCTCACTCAGGGAGCCTCCTGCGCCATCTTGGCATTCAACCCTATGACCTTGCAGCGTGGAGCAGCCCCCATGAAGGAGGGCACCCAGTCAGTGGCATCAGGAGGGAAAGCAGGACAGGTCACTCTGGCGGGGAAAACAGCCTCGCCACAGCTGTCTGCCAGGCTCGGAGGGCCTGTCGGGAGAGAGAGGACATCACTCTTCACGGAGACACTGGCCGTGCCAGACACCTATCTGTGTAAGGATGATAATGAAATTAATCCGGCCTGTAGTCCCTTCTTGTCCCAATGATTTATTGGCCGCCACCCCAGCATTGCTTCGTGGTGGTGATAGATGGCAAGACTAGGACCTGAGGGTTTAGAGGATTCTCCTTATATTTAAAAAGCTAAGTCACAAGGCAAATAAATGCAGAGAGCTTGAAGGGAACCAGGGAGGTCACCAGGACTGGGCTCCTATGACTGGATCATCTCAAGCCCTGATTTTAAATGCCCGATCCCCAAAAAGCACCGCCACCACCTTCTGCTGCCTGCACCTCTGCAGATTCAAAATTTGGAATAATTTGACAAGGCTGAAGTTTGCTTTTGCCTTCTCATTAAAGAAAATTTTTCTCCTTAAGCACTTGCTTCTCCCTCCAAAGAGACAAGATGCTAATTATCACTCTTATTCATTTACTAAAGAGCCCCGGTTTGAGTCACTATATGCACTTGAAAGCCAAAAACTATATTTCATTTAAAAATAGGGTCTAATTCAGAGTTTTAAGTGATTCAGACTTACCGCCCTCCAATTAGTCCAAATTAGTTAGGTTTTAAAGTTAATCTTTAGTGACGGCCAGTTCCTCCTCCCGTCTAAACAAAATCCCTGCTGCTGGAGAGTGAGTCTGTTTCTCCTGGCCCTGTTCTATCCGTAGAGTGAATAGAAGGGAGCCGGTATCTGTGTATAGGAAAAACAGGTTTCTAGAGGGATCCAAGGGTACAGCAAAAATACAGCATCTTGTGGGCCAGATGCAGTCCCAGAGCCCCAAATTGTTGGTGATACCCTGTCACCTCCTGGATGGCATCCTTGCCATGTCCCAGGATGGTGACAACCAGTGGCAGCCAGCGCCTGGCATTGTTCCTACGTCTTGGCTCCATTAATGTCCAAACAGCCCTGTGCTTTCAGGCTACTGTTATTCCTCCACTTTCCATCAGATGAACATGGAGGAGGGTGAATTTTGGCTCCCATCTCGTCTGTCTTGTATAGGCAAGGGGTTAAGAGCTGATATCTTTACCAACGTATTAAGCCAGAGGCATCCTCCCCTATCATTAAGCCCTCCCTGAGCACCTCCCTCGCCGACTATGGCTCTCGGTGCGCCTTTGCTTCAAAGGGGACCGAGCTTGGTTCTGGAGCGGGGGTGAGGGTGTCTGTGGCCTGGGGCTCATGGCCCCAGAGACTGTGGCGCTGCACCCCATGTGACCTCTCACTGGACTGTTACAGCACCCACACTCTGCTGTGGAGTGGCATTACGGATGCAGGACAGGTGTTCTGTGGGGCAGGAAGTCCCCTCTGCAGTCTCTACCTCCCATTCTGAGGTTCTGAGAGGTAGAAAAGATGCCGAACCACTGTGTGGTTGGGAGACATGGTTTGTAACAGGTGTGTCCTAATGCAGAAGTGGTCCCGCAGCACCCATTCACCACTCAAGAGACATTTAGCTCCCAGAAACGTCCCAGAGGGTCTTTGGGGTAAGGTCAGTGGTCCTTCTGCTCAGGTGTTGGCTCTGATCCTCAGATACAAGGACTGGACATCTCCTAAAGGGCTGCTGCAGTGTAAATGTCTTTGGATGCCTGGCTATATTTAACAAACACAGGTGTACTGTTTCTGTAAGGGGCTATTTCAGGGGCTTTTGCCATAGCAACTGCTTTGGGCTCTTTAACTCTCCACCAGGTGAATACTGTCATTTTTCCCATTCCAAGGCCCAGAGAGGTGAGGAAACTTGCCTAAGGTCATACAGCTCCTCTCATTGACGCCCCAAGGGGAGAAGCAGGTGAAGAAGGGCTCGCTCTGGAAACTGCCTCTGCTCAGGGCCAGAGGAATAAGCTTGCTTACTGCTGGGCTTTCAGCCCCTGCTTCCAACCTCAAAGCAGCCTGGCCAGAAATAAATATCCTGCTAGTTAACACTCTCTGATGTCCAATTCAAAAGGGCCACTTCTCTTAAAATCTCATGATGAATCTCATGGCTGTGAGTTTATCAGAACAGATCTCTGTTTCTAATCTACTTTAATGTCCTCTGTGGCCAGCAGTCCTTGGAAATGGAAGTTCCCCTTAGCAGGAGGGAGGACCCTCTCAGATACCTCAGAGGCAACAGCGCCACCCCAGCTGCACACCCAGAGCCTATAGATCCCCATCTCACACCACCTCTTGGAGGCACAGCTCCCTCGGGAGGGAGCCCCACCTCCAGGCTGTGGTACAGGAATCCTCCGCTCCGGTGCGCGTGGAGCTGTGTGAGCCCACGGAGATGTCCTGACGCCCCTACCCTGAAGGACTAAACAAGGTTATGCCTCCGGCCCTGAGAAAAGTTACCCTTTTATCTGGTTGAGGCATTGCTGACTGAGAGAGAGCAGTATTGGTGGGTGGCGGCCGCAGCAACGCTGGTGGAATAGGATTTTGTATTCTTATATGACTGCCTTAGCAGAAAGGCAGCCTCAGGAATGAGAGTCACCGCAGTTTCCATGTGGTAATTTGTATGGATTATTGTGTTTTCAGTTCTTTTTTTCTTTAAGGAAAAAGTAGCATAATCTTTGGACCATATTCATCATTTTCCATAAAACTCAGCTAAAATCACCTAATTTCTCTTAGGCCGAGCCACATGAAATTGACAATCATTGGCCATTTTTACCTAAAGAAATGACAGTTTTATAAGGTTAAATAAAAGTTTAGCCTCTACTTTTATAGGGTAATCTCCAACTTAGACTATAAAGATAGCATCCTGCCATGCAGAGGTTCATCTCAGGAGTGGCTTTAAAGGGCTGGGATGAGTCCATCTTTCCCCTCGAGGTCACCACTTCCAGTTCTGATGACAGGAAAGTCTCCAGTCTTCACCACCATTTTCCAGCCCAGGCTGGTGTCATCAGAGGGCAGCGTCTCCTCTCATCGAATCCGGGAACACTATGAGAGGGGAAGGAATTTAATTTGAAATTGCCATGTGCACCCACTCTGCTCTGGGCTGGAGAAACATTCCTGCCACAGATCCATCTAGAGACATTAATCTTTCCTTGATTTAATTTGATTTTCATCCCTAAAGTAGGGGCCCAGAGGATGTTCCCTGCTTCACGGGAGGATGGGACGATTAATGAGTTACTTGTAGGGAAGCATTTGGAGCTCCTCAGATGGAACCAACAGTATCATGTTTTTAACCTCTTGGATTCCACACTTTTCACAAAGGCATTTCTGTCCTTAACTCGGCAGCAGCTGGACTTGTGCAAAATAGAAAGCAGAAACTTTTGCCCCCTTCCCTGCAAACATCTGTAAAATTATATTTGTCATTATATTAGTGTTACAGAGTCACATGGGGTGGAAATATTCCAGCCCTAGAGCAGCTGTGAACGTTAGAAAGACGTTCACACACACACAACCCATCCACTAATAAAATGCTTTACACTGGCTCTTGGAAGATAATTTCCGAGTAAAATTTCCTTGGTACAAGCAGCATTTACGCTATCTTAATGCCTGAGCACCGCACCAGCAGCAAGTCGTTGCCAGCTCTTGAAAAGACATTTGAACTTTTGGCAGCACGCCTTATCGGAAGGCCCATCCGTGGTGTTTGTGATTATAGAGGAAGGGTGCTCGCTTTTGGCAAAACAAAGCGTCTGACAGTAGCGGAGTATTGGCTCAACACTCAACGGGATCCATTTGGGATTCATTCTTTGACAATTACCCAGAATGAATCACCAGCTTCCTTTTATAAAAAGATATTTATTGGCTTAGAAACCGAGCCTATCCAGCTCTTTGTGGGGTGGAATTTTGTAACTATGTTCAAACGTTCTCATAAACGCGGTGTCTGAGTATTGCTAAGGGGGCGCCTGCACAGGGCGTTTTCTTTAATTGCATCAAATATGGAGGAGAACTGAAAAATCAGCCAGAAAACAATGAATAGCTCAAGGGAAAGGAAAGGATGTTTGGTAAGAACAGCAGTCAGAGCTCAGGAAGAGTTCAGAATCCTCACTGGCCCCAGCCAGCCCGTCCCGACCCCCGGCTCCCACAAGATGTCCTGAGCAACAGCGGTAGGAGCCCTCTGCCCACACTTAGCGGCTGGTGGGACACAGCTGGGAGGCCAGCGGTGTTCAGCGGGCTCTCGAGTGCTGGCTCTGCTTGGTGTCCTTCTCGCTGTGGGTGCAGCCTGAAGGAGATGAGGTTTAAGCCTTTCATGCTGGCGAGGCAGCCTTGTACATTTTGATAACCAGTGTGCAGCAGGCCAGAGGAGAAATTTGAGGTCTCTCCATTTTTTTCCCCAACTGGGGAAGCCCAGGTCTAAATTAGTATTAGAAAACAGCCTTGGGGTTTGGGAGTGGAGGGAAAAATCACTTAGCTGATAATGTTCAGAAATGACATAGTTCATTTCCAGCCACAGCCCCAGGACAGAGCTGGGGATCTGCGTTTCCCCAGCCTGCCTCTGTCCAGCAGCACTCCTCTGCCTGTCTGAGGAGCTTGTAGATGGTCCTGCTGAGGAGCCAGGCCTGCCCTCGGCCTCTTGCCATCTGTGTCTCCTCTGCCACAGTCACTTCTGCACCCGCTTATTTCCCAGGGCCCATCAGGGTAAGGGGCAGAGGCACTGGAGGGCCATTAGCCCTGGGTTGTGCAGTCCCAGAAGGCCTCAGGTGAGAACCCTTGGCTTCATTGCCAGGAGTGGCTATACACAGGCACCGCATCAGCGCGTCAGTGTGATAACAGTGTTTAATTTTTAATGTGTACATATAAAATCTGCAGCAACTTTTAAAAGTTCCACTGAGGGCCGGGGATTTAGCTCAGTGGTTCTGCTGCCTGCCTCGAAAGCGCAAGGACCCGAGTTCGATCCCTCAATACTAAAAAAAGAAAAAAAGAAAGAAGTAAAAGTTCTACTGAGATATAATTATTTGTATACCTTAAAGCTCACTTGTTTGAAGTGCAGAATTCAGTGGTTTTAGGTAAATTTACAGAGCCGTGCAACCAACACCACCATCTAATTTTAGAACATTTTCATCAGCCCAGAAAGAAACCTTGTACTCATTAGCAGTCATTTCTTATTTCCTCCACCCTGCTTTAGGCAGCCAGTAATCTACTTTCTGTCTGTACAAATGTGCCTGTTCTGGGCATGTTTGGGGATGGGATCATACACCACATGGTCTTTGTAAGACATTTCACTTAGCATAATATTTCTGAAGTTCACCCCCATTGTAGTATGCATCCACACTTCCTTTATTGGGTGGCAGTTTCCTGCAGTATATTCATACAATGAGCTAATACACAGTGATAAAAAAGGACTACCTGTAGTTAGTAGGCAGGACCACGTGAGTTAATATCACAGACCTTCTATTGACCCTAAGAAACTAGATACCAAATTCCATACTGTGTGACCCATTTATATGATGCTCAAGAAGAGGCAAAACTGGTCAGTGGAATGGAAGTCAGAGAAGGGATTCTCTGTGGGTAAGGCTGGGTGGTTACTGCCTGGGAAGAGTTCTCAGGGCCTTGAAATGTTTCCTTTCCTGATGTGGATGGTGGTTACATAGGTATACACGGATCTTTCTTGGGCATTCAGCTCTGTACTTAATACTAGTGAATGTTAAGCACTCCCCTGGATGTTAAATTTAAGTTTTTGTTTAGAAGTATGTGCAATTTTTATGATTAGCCTTTTTTGAAAGTGCCATTATTTACAGAAAAGAAAACAGATCCTAAGTGTTTTGCTTGATAAATTCAAGAGCAAGCACATCCTCTAGCTAGCATCCAGGTCAAGAAATAGAAGCCCTCTGATGGCCTCTCCTAATTATTAACCCCTCTTTCTTCTCCAAATATCTAATATCATAATTTTGACTTGGGTGTATTTTTTAGCTTTATGCAAACAGAATCATGTAGAATGCTTTCTTTCATGTTGGATTTCTTTTACTCAACATTATGACTGGGAGATTCACCCACATGCACACAGCAGTAGTTTGCTTATTTTTTGTTTTTTCATAATCTGTTATATGAATAGTCCTCAGATTATTTATTCATTCTAACACGATGGATGTTTGGGTTGGTTCCCATATGGGGTAGTTATAAATAGTTTGCCATGAAAATGTGTACTTATTTCTGTAGGTTATAGACCTAGAAGTGAAAATGTTCTGTCATAGCATAGTTACCAGCTTCAAACACCAGTTTTTGAAATGCTGCTTCCACACTCATTTCTTTTTGTGGGGGGTACTGGGGATCGAACTTGGAACCTTGTGCTTGCAAGACAGGCGCAGCACCACTGAGGTAAATCCCCAGCCCCCAACTCATTTCTTAATATACTAGTATCTTAGTTCAGGCTGCTGTAATCAACCAGGTAGCTTAGACCATGAACATTTATTTCTCACAGTCCTGATGTCTGCATGTCCATGATCAAGGTGCGAGAGACCCAGAGTCTGGTGAACGCATCCTCCTGGCTTGCAGGGAGCAAGCACATCTGCTCACTGGGTCCTCATGAGGTAGAGAGCAGAAAGTGAGAACAAGCTCTGGTGTCTCTTCTTATAAGGGTGCTAATCCCACTCATGAGGGCTCCGCCCACATGAGTTTATTACCTCCCATAGGCTCCCCATGTTCTATGTCAACATATTGGGAGTAGGATATCAGCATGTGAATTTGAAAGAGCATAAACGTTCAACCCATAACACGTAGGAATCTCAAAAAATGAAATTGGCCCAGGCCTCTCCTGATCAGTGAGGGAGTGGCCTGACATGGTGTATTAGTCAGCTTTCCTATTGCAGGACACAATACCCAACACCCACTACTTCAAGGAGGAAAGGTATAATCTGGCTCACATTTTAAGGGGAGTCAGTTCATGGTTGGCTGGCCCCAAGGCAGAAACATCATGGCAGAGCATGGGTGTGTTGAATGGAGCTGTTTAGTTCATGGCGGCTGAGAAGCAAAGCAGGGGAACAGTGCCAAAGCAAGAGGGGACCAGGTAAAATACCTCAAGGTCACTCCTCCATGACCGACCCAGACACATCCAGGAAGTGTGCTCCTTGAGTCCCCTGGACAGCTACCCAGCCAATCAAGGTGACAGTCCACCTTGACCAACACCCAGGGCTTAGTCTTCCCCTCTTCTCAGCCTGGCCCCATTCCATACTGCATTGGCCACCACCTTCTCAGCCCTGAGCTCACCATACCTCATTGCCTGTCTGCCTCTCCCAGGGGACTGTGAGCCCTGTGAGGGCAGGGACCATGCTTTGATCCTCATTCTAGAGAGTCCAGCCTCCAGCACTGTGCCCAGAGCATGGTAGCTCTTGATAAATATTTGATTTAATAAGTTAGAGAATATAGGATCCATCCAGCCATCTAATTCTTGGGTGAAGCTGAGAAATACATTAAATTTTGAAAACTCATATATTTTTTATCTTTGCTTTCAGATATCAAATGGATCCACTATAAAAGTCTTTAAGAAGATAGCAAATTTTACTTCAGGTAACCAATATAATATTGTTAACCTTTTGTTCTCACCTAGCTTTATGAAGTATTGCTTTTTGCCTCCCTCAGATGTACTGTCACAAAAGTGAGATTGAGCTGTTGCTACGTAATTCTCTGAAAGCTGAGAAAAGCTGGTTCGATCTGTTTCTAGTCCTCAGAATGTGGGCCCTGCAAGAAGAAAGAAAGGGGGCCGGGGATTTAGCTCAGTGGTTCTGCTGCCTGTCCCACAGGTGCAAGGACCCAAGTTCGATCCCCGGTACCAAAAAATAAAAAAAAAAAAAGAAGAAAGAAAGGAAACTGTAAATTGTGGTTGGCCCTGCCAGCTCCGCACAAAGGAAGTTGCTGTTTGTTAACATCTCTGAACTCAGGGCTGAGTCTCGGCCCTCAAAGCTCTTGCCCAGCTCCTCAGTGGGGTGGGGAGCACTGAGGAGACCCTCCTGGGAAACTGAGAAGGAAGTTGACAGATAATCACATGGCCCTCTGAGTGCTGCACAACTGAGATAATCCCTGTAGAAAGTCCTGTTACCAGTGCGGCAGCACTTGCAAACTTCCCCGAAGGTGGAGAGAAACTGAAGAGGAAGCTTTGATGGGAAAGTTAACAGACCAGTCTGCAAAGTCCTTGTGTACTTCCCTGACGGCCGGAAAACATGGTCACAATGCCTTGAGAAAATCTCTAGGTCATACTCCAGGATTGCCTCTGGAGAAATGATATCCCAGCAAAGGCGGTCAGCCCTCAGCCCCATGAGGGTTCCGGGCCTCTCCCTGGCCGGGGCTAGGGCTTCCTGACTCCTGGTAGGAGGAGCTTGTGGGTCCCAGCATCTGGTCAGTGCAAACAGGGACTGCGGGACTCCTGAGGGAGGAAGATCATTCGGTAGCTCTTGGTAGACCCCCCTGGGGCCTCACCTCCCATCACTACATCAGGGTACAGTGAAGCTACCTCACGGAAAGTGGCTGTCACTGTGGAGGGGGATGGCACCCTTACGTTGTGATAAGGGGAAGAGTTGTGATTTTTAGGTCTCAAAGATTAGGCCTCTTGAAGAGCCTGCTGTTTGGGGATTGAGGAGTAGAATCTGAGGTGTGGAGCTCTTCGTGGGGCTCCAGTCGGTCGACATTTCTGCTTCCTCCCTGCTGAATCTGGCTGAGCCCGTCACTGATTACCTTCCTGCTCATACTCCAGGTTCACCCCCCAGACCTAGCACCAGCGCCTGGGTCAGAAGCCCAGCAGTGCTTAATCCGGCTCTTCTTAGCTCTTCTGAACCTATATCCAGACAGCCACAGGAGAAGGCACTCAGCGGAAGTTGGTGTCACTAGGACTTCCTGGTGACCGGGGACCTCAAGGCATCCCACTCCCACTAGGTTTCCCCAGGAACTCTCTTCTGTGTTCTCTGCGTCTTCCTTGTCAAGCCCTGACCCACAGCACTCCCCGCTGTCAACAGATGAGATGACTTCCCTCTGCACAGCACAGAGCGCGTGGGGATCCTGACTCCCTCAGCACCCAGCACCCAGCAGCCAGCACCCAACCTCCTGCCTCTGCCGTCCTACTTCTCCCTTCCCCTGCCTCCTACCCAGGGCCCAGCTCTGTCCCGTGCTTCAGACCCCTCCATCCTGTCTGACCACCTGCGCACTCCTACACCCTCACCTACTGGCCCTCAGGGCTTTTGTAAATGGGCTGTTTTCTCTCCTCTTGCCTGCTATTTTTTCCCCATTAGCATTTCAAGATATTCTAGTCTCTCATTTTCAAATGCCCCAGTGTCTTAGTCTGTTTTTCTCCCACCTTCTACTCCCTTTCCCCTTACAGCTACCTTTCTCCTGAGCATTTCTTCCTCCTCTTTGCGAGCTCCATTGCATGTTCTTCCTCCTCTTCCTCCACCACCTCCTCCTCTTTCTTCTTGTTTTTTTGAGCTCTTGCTATGTAGTTGAGGCTGGCCTTGAAGTCACTGTGTAGCCCAGGCTGGCCTCGAACATGCAGTGATCCTTCTGCCTCAGACTCCTGAGTGCTGGGGTTACAGGCGTGCGCCACCATGCCCAGCCCTTATGATCCTAGAAAGGGCGGCGTGCCTTTCCCGTGGGGCCTCCCCCTTCAGCCAGCCATTTAGGTTCAGCTCCAACCTCCCTTCTTCAAAGAAACCTTCCAGACTCAGGGTGGTACCTTGTTAGGTACTTCCTTCACATATATCTTCTTCATAATCCTTACCACAATTATGATTAAGTAATTAACTGTGTAATTAGTAGTTTGCTGTCTCTCGTGGGCTGGAACGTGGGCTGGAACGAGCATCCCATTACGGTGGGATGAGGTCGTCTTACTCTTTGCTGTACTTAACACCTGGCCACCCGTGACACATAGCAGTGCTACAGGTGTATTTATGAGTGACAGGCTTGAGCCCTCCCACCCCTCCGCAGCAGGTGGCCGATCAGCCTGTCTGAACACCTCCAAGAGGACACAGAAGCTGCTTCCAGCTCCTGTCCCTGGTCCAGGCACCCTCACCCTGATGGTGGCAGGAAAGGTGAACCACAGAGGACTCCAGCAGAAGGGCTCTTGGGTTTGCAGCACAAGCGGGCTTTTCAGGAAAAGGCCAGTTAGCCCATGGTTGGTTTGTTAATGGACTGTTTTCTCCCCCTCTTTCTCTGGCACTCAGATGTGGAATACACCGATGACCACTGCCATTTGGTGAGTTGAGGCTTTCTTGTGCTCGTTGCTGAATCGCATGCCTTCAGGAGCATGAATGGTCACCTTGGTTAACGCTGCCACTCTGTTTTCTTTTTAGATTTTACCAGATTCAGAAGCCTTCCAAGATGTGCAAGGAAAGAGACATCGAGGGAAACACAAGTTCAAAGTAAAAGAAATGTATTTGACAAAGCTGTTGTCAACCAAGGTACACTTACTGTTCTGGGAGCACTTTCATGGGTGCCTTGGGGGTGTATGATGTGTTTCACTTAATTTCCACTGAAGTGTGAAAATGGTACAAATCCCCTGTGCCTTCCAGCATAGCAAATTGAAAGTTTAAATTGTAAACACTTCCTATCCCCTTTTCTTCTTTTTTTTTAATAAACTGTAAAGATAACAGTACTTTACAAATTGCTACCATAGCATCTTCAATCAGGAATTTTAATACTGTTCCAAGTTCTTTTACCCACCATCTCGATATTGTGTTTAGGTTGACAGCATAATTATTCCTTTTTGTTTACTTGTTATTATAGATAAGCAATAAAACTCCTTTGAATTACAAATAAAATGAAGGGGTGTCAGTGACTATAAACCTAGTAAGTCTTACTGGCTTAAAATTTTTTTTCATTAGGAATTCTGTTTACATATAAAAGGTGTCAGATGTGAAAGCCAGTGGAATACCAAATCAAGAGCAAATTTTACTTTATCTGCCTTTTAATGGGATTAAGAGAAGTCTGTGGTGATTTTTCCTCCTGAAATGACTAGCAGAATAAATGCTGTCTAACCTGACCCTATCACTTGCTGGGCATGCTTCTTAGATTATGGACGGAGAGAATCTGCTTAGGGCTTAGGAGATTTGTTTAGTGGGCAGAGGACAGCCTGGGCCTTTTGATATTTTCAGCTTTCCCAGAGAGCTCAGCCATTTGTTTCTGTAAACTACGCAAATGCTTTGGAAAGCACACGGTAAAACCCTCTGATGGAAATACAGGCAACAGGAGAAATCCTGAGAACAGGGCAATACTGCTTGGGTTTTCCAGACTGAACATGACTTACGAAAGCCAAATATCCCTGGCTCATTGGTTTCTGTATCAAGCCTGCAACTGACGGGTAAGTTGCTAGAGATTGCTAAGAAATCCTCCCTTCTTTATTTATGATGCTAAGAAATCATAAGCAAGAAGCTTATGAACCAAACCCAAACCTGGGCATGGATGTTCAGGACCTTTGTCCCTTACTGTGAGTGTTGGCCTCCTTTGATGATTTTACATTTTCTTTTTAGTTTCTTTTTCTCTGCAGGCACATCATTTTCTCTGAACTTAGGTTTGGTGTTTTGTTCTGTTTTCAAAGCCACTGCCATATTTTTTAATATCCTAACTCTCATGCTCTTTGTCTTGCAGGTAGCAATTCACTCTGTGCTTGAAAAACTTTTCAGAAGCATTTGGAGTTTGCCCAACAGCAGAGCCCCATTTGCTATAAAATACTTTTTTGACTTTCTGGATGCCCAGGCTGAAAACAAAAAAATCACAGATCCTGATGTCGTACATATTTGGAAAACAAACAGGTGGGAATGTGGGCGATTATTGACTGTTTTCTAGAATGTAGGACAGAAATATTAACTAAAAGGAGGGCATGGACAGTTACAGAAGGGTTCATTTATCTCTGTAACAAAGTCTTTGGCCAGGTTGGTTAAGCTATCATGTCGAAGTAGTTTCTTGCCATGTTTCTATTTGTAAACAATACATGAAATCACTGCTATGCAGAGGATCCTATTGTTTAGGGTAAAAATAAACAAACTGCTATCTCTAATGCATGAAAAAGACTTTGTCTAGAATGTTAGAGCAGCAAAAGATGAAAAGTTAATATTTTGTGGTTTTATCACACAATTTTTCCATTAGGAAAAACTCTTATTTGTCCCAAAAATAATCAGTTACTTTGCAGTTTTCAAGCTGTGTGCCTAAATTCCTGCTTTTATCAAATGCAGTACTCAAGTACCAGGAGAATTAGTCAAAGGTTTGTACTGGCTTTTTTTGTGTTTTAACATTTTACCTTAAGGCAGGGCATCCAGATTTCTTACGACTTTTTCTTCAGAAAAGAAGCATGGTTCATTACCTCTATTTGAAACAGGCTATGCTGGCGCTCAGTGAGTTACGATGCAGTAGGACTCGTGTGGCAGGCTCAGGCGTCCCCAAGCACCGGGGCCAGCCACACCATTTTACAGAAGCTTTAAAAGCCGAAGTGGCAGAGCTCTAGGTCCAGACCTCTCCCAGGAATCCGGCTGGATCCCCACGCTCTGCTCAGGCCCACTCCTGGCCCCCCGCCCTGTTGCTGCCACACCCGGCCCGGCACTGCAGGCCACCATTCTGCGGTGGACACTGTGGCATCTGCCAGGGGTAGCTGCCATGTGGTGGAGGTGCTGAGCTAGGCCAGAGCTGAAAAGGAGATACTAGAAGGACTTTGAAGGATTCCCAAATTCGTATTCAAGTGTGCATCTGAGATCCTTCCATGCACCAGCAGTGAACCAGACAGACAAACCCCCGTCCCCACAGAGTTTGTGCTCTAGTTGGTGCAGACAGACAGCACATCGGGCCTGACCACTGGAGGGCATTAGGAGGGAGTGAAGGTGCAGAGGAGAAAGTGCGAGGGAGGGTAGCGAGCTTCAGGACACGGTGCCCAGAGGCTCCCGGAACTGAGGATAACCTGTCAGGAGCTGTGGCTGGAGAGCCCAGGGAGATGGTGTGGCCGAGACCAGGCTGCCACACGGCAGGGGCGAGCTCAGGCCTGAGAGAGCTCAGCGAGAGTTTCTCCCTGCTGACCGCCGAGTGAGCAACTGTGTAGAGAAACCTCTTGCCTGGACCATGGCCCCTCTCAGCCCCCTCCTGCCTTCCCATGGCTGCATTTAACCCTTTCTCTTCTGAGTGCTGTGGCATCTATTGATTGGTAGTTTGGCTAAGCAGATTTGTGTATTCAATAAGGATGTAGACCCCTGTTTACAAACTGGTAAGCAGATGACTGGCCACCTGTGAATAGCCCTGTTTGAGAAGAGCGTATTCTCTTTGAACAGCCTTCCTCTTCGCTTTTGGGTCAACATCCTGAAGAACCCTCAGTTTGTCTTTGACATTAAGAAGACACCACACATAGACGGCTGTTTGTCAGTGATTGCCCAGGCATTCATGGACGCCTTTTCTCTCACCGAGCAACAGCTAGGGAAGGTAAGGCCCCATTCTGCAGTTTCTGCACACAAACTGATGAGTCCAAAGCACTATGTCCTATGAACATTCACATAACAGACAGTTGGCCTAAACCACACCAGCTGAAAAGAAATAGTTGCTCATGGTCACTGTACATTTGCTTTTCTTTAAATCTAAATTTACTTTAATTTTTTATCAATTTTTTTTTTCCTTTTTCATTTTTTTGAGACAGAGCCTTGCTATGTAGTTCAGCCTGGCCATAAACTCCCTATGTAGCACAGGCTGGCCTTGAACCCACGGCAATCCTCCTACCTCAGCCTCTTGTTGCTGGGATTACAGACATGCACTACCATACCCAGCTCCCATTCATGTTTATTTTTAACCTTGTTCAGAAAGTAAAAACCAAAATAATTAGCCCCACCCTATTGTAGAATTGCACCTCTGAAAAAATACCACAAAGTATACATTTTCCTTGTTTCTTAGAAAAACATTCAAAGGACACTGATAGACTAACCCAAATATGAAACTATTAATATTTGCCCAAGTCAATTCCATCGGAATATATTGTAAAAAGTCTATTTCAGTATAACAAACAGCTTATGGGCAAGAAAACCTTGCCTGAGACTTCTAACAATACCAATTTGTCAGTTTATAATCAAGTCATGAACATTGCTTTCCTATGGTTTTCTTTGCTGATTAAAAAAACCCCAAGAAAGCAAGGAAAGATAAAAATACAGAGCAAGCTTTGAAAAAGACATTTTGGTCTTTTCTAAGCACTCCAAAATAAATTAAACTGAGCAGTATCTGTACCTAATGGATTTCAGAAAAATCTCTGAAAGCTGAGAAGTGGCTCTTTGGTAGGAGGATTTTCATAGTACCAGGAATGGACCGCTGATTGACGCATGGGTACCTCAGATACCGAGCTAACCTTTCAACTCTTTGTCGACACTCTTCCTGCAAAACAAACTGGCTTTTACATTTGTCTCCCTTCCTGTTGCCTGCTCTCAAGGTGGAATCCTCAGCATTATCTTTGATGCTCCTTCCTCTCTCCTTCCAGCCTCTATCCTCAGTCCGTTGGTTACCACTTCCTTCCGGCTGTAAAAGTCCCCGCCCCTTCCTCTCACGCCTTTCCCTTCTCCTCCACTCCCTCCCTGCTGGGATAATATCTGCCTCCTGACCTGTGTCTGGCCTTGCCCTGGACTTTCCCTTTTCACTGTGTCTCAGGTTATCTTTCTAAAACATCAGTCTGACCTCGCAGCCTCCTGCTTAAAGAATTGAGAGTATTTTCCGTAACCTCCCGGCTGCTGTCTTTACAGTGCCAAGTGCTCCTTTCCGAGGCTTCAGGCCTCTTTTCGGCCTCATCATTTATTGGCACACTCTGCATGCTTTCCCCAAACACACCAAGAGCTCGTGTCCACCTCCCTTCCCTCAGGTCTTTCCAGGCTCACGACCCTTGTGTCTAGTAAAATCCTGCTCGCTCATTCATTCATTCATTCATTCACAAACCATTCATTCAACACACAGTTTCCTGACGTGTACCAGAAACTGTAGGGGACTCAGATCAGTCTATCTTCCTCCTGTGTGAACTTTCTCCAATGCGTTTCCCACAAGGCTGTCTTCATTTGACTGATAAGGTTTGTCTTAGCACAGCACACTGGAAAACACTTGCATGTTTGTTTATTCATAGGGAAAATAGTCATTTTTGGATTACTTACCAGGTTCTTAGTATGTCTCCGCACAAGTACCACACAGGTAGTTATTGTGACCCTCGTTTCGTAGATGAGGAATTGGTGTCCTGAGGTTATAAGTCTCACCAGAGGTCACAGTAGGTATAAACTCTAATTTGTCCAACTCTATAGCCTTTTCTGTTTATAGCCTAACTACTTATATCACAGTTAACACTGTAGATTTGTCTTCGCATTAGATTGTGAGCTTCTCAAGGGCAAGTAACAATCGTCTTCATCTTTGTACAATCAATGTCTGCCTAAATGTTTATTTACCTGGCTAAATGTTTATTGAATGATCTACCGCCATACCACCCTGAATGCACCCCATCTTGTCTGAATGAATGAATGATCACATTATTTGTGAGTTCTACTTGAACTTGACAAGAAAATCTCAGTATTATCTCAATCAAGGCATCCTTAAGAATGATTCATCAGGCCACTCATTCAGCCACTGGATTCTGCAAAATGCACTGGAGCATTAACTCACCTATCTTCTTTGAGGAGAATTTTTTAAAATTTTGTAAAAAAGATTTCTTAGGGCCGGGGATTTAGCTCAGCGGTTCCGGCGCCTGCTTCGAAAGCGCAAGGACCCAAGTTCGATCCCCAGTACCAAAAAAAAAAAAAAAATTTCTTAATATAAAATCTCTACTTAATTGTGCTTTAAATATTATCACTATTATAATTACATAAAACCATTAAAAATGCCAGGGAACCTTGGTAAATTCAGACATCAGAGCCACCAATACTAACAACCATACGCTTCCTTGAGGAAACTGGAAGATCTTTATAATCTACTGAAGTAAGAGGGGCGAGCTGGAAAATCTGCCACTGCCAGTCACTTACCAGTTTCATAGTTCTATAAAAGGCTCAATCAGACCTACAATCAAGTCTTTTATAAATGCCAAATTCACTGGTGGGTGAGGGTGAGAGCAAATGTTTTAATTCAGGCTTTTTACGACCATTAGTAATGAATTATGATTGAAATAAGTTCCATTGTTACAGTAACTCAAAATCATGCAAAAATAATAATTTAGTTCTTTTATGAGAGGGAGGCAGAATATATTAGCATTAAATCCGCCCGAAAAGAACAGTGACTCACCAGAACTATCTAGATGGCAGTCAGTCACTCCGTCACCATCTATGGAGGCCTCCTGCATGAAGCCTTTTTAGCAGGAGGTAATGCTGGTGGTAGAGGTTCAGCTACACTGTGCTGAGAGAAATTCTCCATGGATTTTTACATGTGTGGTATGGTTGCTTTTTTATTTTTATTTTTTTCAGGAAGCACCAACTAATAAGCTTCTCTATGCCAAGGATATCCCAACCTACAAAGAGGAAGTAAAATCTTATTATAAAGCAATCAGGGATTTGCCTCCATTGTCATCTTTAGAAATGGAAGAATTCTTAACTCAGGAATCTAAGGTATCATTCAAAACCGGAAATAAGCTTCTATTTGGTTACTGTTTTAAAAAATCATTTGTCTCTCAATAAGCTTTTCTTTTTCTTAGAAACACGAAAATGAATTTAATGAAGAAGTGGCCTTGACAGAAATCTACAAATACATCGTAAAATATTTTGATGAGGTACGATTTTATTTAACATCTTCTTTTTAATCTATGAATCAGTCACAAGGATTTGGCTGTAGGATTCTGTAGGTCTCAGGACAGCTCTGGCATCCCAAACAGCCAGAAAGGGAGGCCAGGAAGCCTGTCTGAGGTGGGGGTCTTGGGACCAAGCCAGACCCTGCACACAGCTGCCCCTCTTGTCTTTAAATCATGCGCCCACCTCTGGACCAGCCTGCATTTACATTTGAGTTCATGGGACCTACAGCCACACCGACTCAAGTTAATTCTGATGACTAAGTTGTGGCCTTGTTCAAGGGGGCCAGCTTAGGCTTGATTGTAGTCTGCTAAAAATGAAAGCTAAGCCTAGATTCTGTATTCAGTAGTTATATGAAATTATGACATATTTCTAACATAAGCAACTATTTCAATAACAACTGTTTTAATTCAGGCTTTTTACAACCATAGTAATGAACTACGATTCTCCTTTATGATTAATTCTCCTTAACCTGGATGCGTTGTTTCCAAATATATGTTAATTCCCCCTTCCCTGATTCCCCCCACTCTGTCATGCTGGGCCAGGCTATCCATGTCAATGGTGAGAATAGCTCACCATTTCCATTTGCTACTTGAAGATCAAGTGAAGAGCTAAGGTAGGGTAGAGGCAATGAGTTCCTTAAACATGATAAGCATCCCTCTTTCCAAGGGTGAGAAGGGGAGAAGGGAAGCACTGTGGAGGGAAGGGAGGGGACAGAAGGGACTACACTGTCCAAGCGGTGGTGGGGGGAGTACTTGGCTCTCAGGAGGATGCCCCTGCCTGCTGCATTTAAGGAGAAACACTTGCCTGCATGTTGGCTGCCCAGGAATGCTTGCTGTGCTTGGAATGGCTGTGACATAATGCATAAACCAGGGCCTTGGAAGTCTGGCCCCATAGTTGTAAGGAAATAGTTGGTATTTCTTGAGGCCTTCTATTTTAAACCGAAGTGTTGTTGATCCTGTGACAATGACTTAGCAAAACAACTTGCAAAGTGAGTATGTAAATGATTGAAGACAATGTTGGCATCTGTTTCATACAGATTTTACCACTCACAGCATCAGGATTAAAAAACAAAACAAAAACAGAACTATAATACTAAAACCCCAATATCTAAAATAACTGTTCTAATTGTCAACAGATTCTAAATAAACTAGAAAGAGAACGAGGGCTGGAAGAAGCTCAGAAACAACTCTTGCATGTTAAAGTCTTATTTGATGAAAAGAAGAAATGCAAGTGGATATAAGCACTCTGGGGCTTGGCTTAACGTGGCAAAATTCTTCAGACGACTTGGGAGCAAAATGGCTGCTTGAGCTACTCTGTGTCGTTAATTTTTTAGGTTTGCACAAAGGTTCCACTTTGAGCACTGTCTTTTTAACAGACCAAGGCACATGCACAGCTTTTAGTAAGCATATCGACCACTGTGCCTGTGCGTATACTGTGGGAACCCTTCTGTAAATAGAGTTGAAGTGGTTGTTGCAAACAGCCTCCTTGTTTACAGAGAATACAGGGCCAGAAAGCAAGTGTCAGTATTGTAATGACAGTCTCCACTTAAGCACAATGATATCTAAGTGGTTTTGTTGGAAAACTACAGCTGTATAGCACTTGTAACTACACTGCACCTCTGCAGAAAAAGGGATATTGCCAGTGCTCAAAACAAAAGGTGAAATGAGTCACTTGGAAACAAGGTGGAGGTGTTAGGGCAACCTCGAGGATTTGCAGCATTGAAACTTTCCCCAGTAGTTCTTGGAAAAGTTGACCGCAGAATTTGGTAGTGTGTACACTTAGCATTTGTGAGCGTGTGTGTGTTTAAACCAAAAACTAACAGTGTTGCAACATTGTTGAAAGGGCTCGTGTTTCTCAGTGGTCGCCAACTGCACTCCATCCAGCTCACCTCCATTTTTCATCCAGGAGCTCTAAAGCAAGGAGAGTGAGTGGGCTTTACTGAAATGCGACAGTGGTTTACCCAGACACTTTGTCCTAATGTATGTTCCTTTTTTATTTATCTTTTCATACTAAATGTATTTGATGGTGGACATGTTGGGTATTGTAAAAAAATACTATTTTTGTTTAAAAACCTTTGATCAGAACTATCTGTGAAAGTGTAAGTCACTCTAATCCTACATTTCTATACTAGTGGCTCCTTGCTTTAGATTTCTGGTGAACCCTGTGGTTATAAATACCTGTGTGTGATTTTAAAAAAAGATACATTTTACATTTCATCAAATTGCTGTTCACACTGGAGTATTATATATAAATAAATATATATTTGAGGCCCAAGGCCTGAAAAATATTAGTAAACAACTTGGTATCTTAGTCTTACTATGTACTTTTGGAAATTATTCCTTACAGGAGAAAGAATTTTAAATACTCATTCATGCCTTTTTTTTTTAAAGAACTCCCTATCCAGTTATACTGTAGTCTTTTTATTGCTGGGTTTTTTATTCCTGAATTTTTGCTGCTCATGACCAATTTTAATACCACTGTGTTTTCCTTCTATTAAACCACAAATAAAATGTGTAATTGGCAACTCTCAAGCTTTCCTTGTGGCAGGCACCTTTTACCCTTGGTGCTCTAAGTCCCAGATCTAGGAAAAAAAAATTCAGGTAGTGAATAAAACATTGATCACACATTCCTTAAAACCATTTACCAACACCCTACGGAATATCAGAACTGAAATGTGAATTTGTCTTAGGGAAATGCAGTTCTTTTCTGGTCCTTAATATCTGGTGAGGAGTGAGAGAGGTAACACCTCAGCAAACGGTTCAGAGAAAGAAGCAGTGACTGCCCTGCTAGGCACTGTCCCAATCCTGTTGCTTTTGACCACTGTCTGTCCAATGGACACATCTCAAAAATACTACCAAATAGGTTACTTTTAAGAATAAAGTGAGAGGTCTTGTCCCCATCCAAAGCTGCTACAGTCTTCAAAGAGGTGAAGGAAGGCATTCAAAAGAGAACAGTTACAGGAGGGTTGAGAGCCAAGGGTAGGAGAGTTGCCCAAAAGACTTCCCCTTCTCTAGGGTACAGTGAGCTAAAAGGACCAGCTAGGCTTTATCTAAGTATTTCCCGAATGCTACACGAGGGTGTCCCTGTCCAGCTCTCTGGCACAAGAGTCCTGTGTGGAGAGGGACCTCCCCTTCCAAGGACTGTGCTGTTAGGAACTTTGGGCAAGTCACTTACCTCTTCGTGCCTCAATTTCTGTATATTTCTAACCTACCTCACCGAGGTGGTGTGAAGATTCACTAATGTATGTAGCGTGTTTGTCAATCCTCCAGTGAAAAGCACTATCTAGATCATGTTTTGGATCACATTAGCCAAATGCAGTAAATGGCCAAATTAGATGTGTGCTGAAGACAATCAGTCACTGGGTCTATATAAACAGCAACTAGAGAAACAAATGGCAAACAGTATCTATTTTCAAGTTCCTTTGCATATTTTTTGGTGCAAAACAATTCATTTATAAATTTTTTTTCTAACAGTAGTGTCTACAGCAGCATTTAAAAATTAATTCTGTTACCTTTTCTGTATTAGGATTTAAAGTCTATTTCTTATTGTATACCTGATTGAAACTGTTCTTGGAGATGAATGTTTTAAATGTCTATATCCAAAAATAAACATTTTGATGTAACTGGGGACTGTTGGTCTTTTGTTTCCCCCTGAGTTTCTAGTTATAATAGGTTTTTCATTCTAAGTGGTGCTATAGAAATTAATTTTCAGAAACAAGGGGTCACTGTATGCGCTACATGAATAAGCAGCTCCATTATGCGGTAAGTGAACCTAGTTTCTTGGTAAATGATGCCAAGGGCTGCTCAACTGCATTCCTGTCCTCCACTATGGACTTGGACTTCTGACTGTGATGTCTTCTGGATAATGCTTTGCTTGGTTGACATGAAATTATTCCAGCAGAATTTCTCAAAAAGATGTTACAAAAAAGCTTCCAACGGCTGTGCAGTGAAAAACAAAGTAAATGATGGCATACTTAAGAGACACACAAAAAAATAAAATGTCATCATTTGGGTAGATCCAAAAGAGTGGGAAACAAATACCAATACTTCCAGAGGGACTCACTGGGTTCCTCCATCAGTACCCCTTTTTAAAATAGCCATGGGATTTAATTTTCTGCTAATTCCAACTCAGAAAAGCCAAAATCAGTGAAATCTTCTAAACTGCTAAATCTGCACTATGTTGTTTGGCCAAAATGAAATTAAACACAAAACATTAGATAGAAAAATATTTATTAAGCTCTTTAATAAATTATGTGCACACAGTTTTTTGAAAAGGTAGTCTTTTGCAATGAATGTTTATATAGATACCTTTAAGTGTTTTTATGCTGTCCTTTAAATTGTCATCTTTTTTCCAAAAACTATAGGTTTATAACTCTTATAGTAAACCACAAGGTGTTTACTGACTGTTATTGTCAAGCACCTCAAAGATAAGAAAAAAGGAACTTTCAAAATGGACATATTTCAGCCAAAATGCCAAAAAAATTCAAAGTAAAGTCAATTTTATAACTTTTTTTTTTTTTGGTACTGGGGATCGAACTCAGGACCTTGCGCTTGTGAGGCAGGCAGCAGAACCACTGAGCTAAATCCCTGGCCCAACTTGATTTTTTAATTAGTTTCTTTTATAGATTTATTTTCATAGTCTCAAAAGGACATCAACATATATTCTAAATATCTGTGAAAAACTGTTCCTTTTAATGTTTCACTTGTCATAGTTGGTGCCTTTTTTCTTGAGGCACATTCAAGCACTTTGGCAAACATTAGCGAAGTACCTCAATGCCACATATGTTAAAACTTCACATTTTACTGAGTCTGTGATTCCACCCCTTTTGATCTCTCTGTCTTTTTGCCAAGAACATCATTCCCCAGGAGATCCAAGTTCCTCTAGTTGTTTTCTTTGTGTTGTTTCTAGTTCTTCTAGTCTTTTGTGAAGGAGAGAGAGTTCCCTTTGATGTTGTTCCTCCTTAAAAATGATGTAGGAAAGCAAAGCAAAAGAAATTGTTAGAAAAACTAGAAGTCTCCCCTTACACAGGCCTGCAACAATCTTCAGGAAAAAGACATCCATTTCAGCAGCCTAAAAACAGAGCAGCATGGGCGAACTACTAACTAGTCCCACTTCTCTCCCACCTCAGGCTCTGACCTTAAGCAAAATCCATAGTCTGTTCCTCTCCAGGTGTGAAATTCACTAGGGAGTAAATTAGAAAATACTAGAGGTTTCAGCTATACATGGCTACCTTGGAACCAGACTGGAGGTTAACAGCAGTTTCTGACAAACAAAGCACTTGGGCTGAGACTCAATTCAATGATTAAAATCTGTGCTTATAATATTATAAAACATAATTACTTGGTCCTTCTAAAAACCATCCAATCAATTTGATTCCTTCAATATTTTGGGGGCCTGATAGAGCAGAAAGGGCGTAGGCTTGGAAACCAGACAAGTTTAAAACTTCACTTTGTCATTTATTAAGCAACTTTGGGCAAGTCACTTCACCTTTTTGACTTAAGTTTCCCCATTTGTGAATTGGAAATAAAAATACCTACCCTCGCCAGGTGTGGTGGCACACACCTGTAATCCCAGCATTTGGGAGGGTGAGGCAGAGGATCACTGAGAGTTTGAGGACAGCTTGAGCTACATAGTGAGTTCAAGGCCAGGCTGAACTACACGGCAAGACCCTGTCTCATAAAAAACAACAAAAAAACAAGCCAAAACAATACCTGCCCCTCAAACTATTTTTCATTAGTATTAAACTACTGCATGCAAAAAGCATATCACATTGCATTACTAAGTGCTCAGCAGCAGTACATAAGCCAAGTTTTACAAAGTCTTCCTTACTCAAAAACTCATTACAACTTTCTTATTATTGCCTAGTAGGATATTTTACTCCCAGCACCATCACTGAAAGAACAAACTCAAATCTACTTGTCAGCCCATTTTTTTGGTCCTCAAAGAGCAGACGTTAAGGCTGGCCTGAAATAGGTATGCTATTTTTGTGGCTAAGATCACATTTACAATTTGGGTTTTGAACTCTCTATTTCAACTGGTAAAAACCTCTAGAAATGTTTGGCTGTTTTTTCCGAAAGTAAATGCTCATACCTGCATATGAGGAGGGAAGCATAATTCCATCCCTGGAACCATGGCTGATGACTGAAAGCTAACAGGATTCATAGATGCTGTCGGAGGTACGTTAGGAACTAAAATTAGACTTCGAAATTCGTTATGTCTTCTCTGTATATCCTTTAGTCTTTTCTGAAGCCTTGTATATTCTTCAAATGGAACATTTTGTCTTAAAGAGAAAAAACAGTGTTTACATTCTTTTAAGAGTTACATGCTTACTGATTGACAATTTTTTTCCCCCGGAGACAGAGTCTTGCTGTGTAGCTCCTATCCTTGAGCTCACTATGTAGTCCAGGCTGGCCTCAAACTCATAGTGATTCTCTTGTCTCAGCCTCCCAAGTGCTGGGATTACAGGCATGTGCCACCACACCTGGCTTCACAAAATACTTTAAATTGGAAGAGAATAATTTCTAAATTACAAGATGTATCTATATCATATATAAAATTCTACTTAAACAGAAATAGAGCATATCCTTATTCTATAGGATTATAGTTAGCACTGCAGACCATCAATTTACATAGTCTTATTTGCCAATTAATCAGATTAAAACTCTTTTCATACTTTTGCTTTCATTTTCACTCCTCAACCATGAATCCCGAAACTAAAAAGAGACTCTACACCAAAGAATGTCTTATCTTACAGAAGGAATCAAACAAGAATAAAGAAAATGCTAGGTGAGCTTTACGAAACTGAAATTTTCTAGGTGAAACATGGCCATATATAGAATTGCATGTAGTTCAATCTAATTTTTGAAATGCAGGTATGATATTGTGATACAATAAAAAATATATGTATTGGTCTCTGCCCCTGGTCCCAGGCAGCTCCTGGAATCCAGGAGTGAAAGAACATATTTTTAACAGTGATGAGATGACCGGTAGCTGGGGGAACCCAGAAAGCTTCAGATTGAGGTCAGGTCACCAGAAAGACCAAGACATGGTTAGGGAGTCGAACTTTCAGCCACAGCCCATCTCCAGCTCTGGGGAGGGGAGAAAAGCTAAAGGTTGACTTGCTCCCCAATGACCAGTAAAGCAATCAATTCTGCTTATGAAGCTGCCATTAAAACCCAAAAGGTCAGCACTGGGGGAGCTCTTGGGTTCCTGAACACGTGGAGGTCCCTGGAGGGTGATGGACATGCACAAGCCATGGGAGCTCTGTACCTTTGCTCCTGTGTCCCTTCCGCTGCCTGTTCATCTGCATCCTCCATAATGTTCTTTATAATAAACTTGTATAAAGCACTTCCCTGAGTTCTGTGAGCTGCTCCAGCAAATTAACTGAACAGAGCATTGTGAGAACCTCTATTTACAGCCTGTTGGTCAGAAACACAGGTCCCAGGCTGAGCCTGTGACCAGCACCCACACTGGGGCAGTCTTCTGGGAATGAGGCCTCAACCCCTCGGATCTGGCATTATGCCCAGGTAGGCAGTATCTGAATGGAATTATAGGACACCCAGCCAGGATCTGCTGAAGAACTGATTGCTTGGCATATGGGGAAACCTCTGCCCTCAGTCAGTGTTATACCGGCTGTGTGTGAGGAGGAAAAACATTTGTTTTTTCCAGTAACTAATAGTAGGTAACCACAAAGTTTGTGAAGCTACTCAACTAAGAGAAAATGACAAAGATTAAAAAACCTAACGTTTTAGGCCTTCATAGATGATTACTTTTTGAACATGATTCCTGATCATCAATCATACCAGTAATCAAGTATAGTTTCAGAGCCATCCAAAGTCCTAGATGACCTGTGCCTCAGCTACCCAATCTCAAAAAAATAACATCACAACATTAATAGAAGCAACAGTAAGTTGGACTTGATAAAGAATGAAATTGGTGGCCCCCTACTTTAAGACAGCCTATTGTGAAGTTGGCATCAATCCCACTCTAGAAACCTCTTGATTGTTCTAAAAAGAAAATCATTCATATTTTGGTAAGAACTACAACTAATACCAAGTGCGTATTAAATATCGCTACATGATATTGGCAATTTCCATTAAAGAAAAGTCTAATAGTGCATTAAATAGAGAAGACTACCACTAATTAGCTAAATTCAAAAAGATTTTATTAACTTGAATCAAATGGGTCATACAGTGCTACTACCAACAACTTTTCTGCTCAAATCACAATGCTGTTATCTGTGCCCAGGTATGCCCACAAAACTAGAAGCTATAGGTCAATCATAGTTTCCACGGCAGGAAACCAAAAACTGACCTTTGATTCAAGGTCGTAGCCACAATTTTCAGAATTACACAGTAGCCACAAGTGTTTTGTCATCTTAGCATCAACTACTCCTAGACAACAAAGCCAGTGACTCATCTTTTTTGTCAGTCCCAAGCATAATGCAAACACCTGTCACATGATAGATCCTTTGGCGTGAAGGAACATTAAGTTAGAAAAATAAAAGATAATGCATTAGGGGTTATCAAATAGTTTCAGAAATCTTTCAAATATATATTCTAAATAAAACGAAATACATTATACTCAGAAACAACGTTCTAGGACATCAAAATAATCACATTGGTGCCTACACATTACCTATTTAACACCTGATTCTCTGTTTCTAATTCTTCTTTCTTTGCCTCCAAGACTTCTACTTTTTCTTGCAGTCTCTTCAGTTTGTTTTCATGAAGAGATTTTCTCTAGAAAAAGAATTTATATGATTAAGTATGTTAATACATATTTTCCTATTCAAAATTATGTAGTGAATATTTTACATGCTGAAAGTTTTTAGAGATGAACATTTTCAGTGGCTACCAGAAAGAGCTGAGCAGGCATGGTTCTTACTGAAAACTGGCAATGATAATAAGAAGGTCCAGGTCTACCTCATATCCTGTGTGACAGATCCCTGATGAACACCAAATCAGAAAACTGGTATCAATAACTAAATTGCTGCAAGTAAAAATCTAAAAAGGAAAGAAGTCAGATTACTAAAATCTTAGTCTGTCATGTGCAAAGGAATCATAAGCTCTTCATCTTCCCAGAAGACACATGTTTAAAAGAACTGAAACAGAGTTTAAAATTAAAAGCATGCTTAGAACTGAAGTTGCTACCAAAGCAAAAAATTAAAGAATGAAAATGCTTAGAGTTTGAATTCATATCAGTTTCAAAGTATACCTTTCTAAATAGTAAAAGAAAAATAATTTATATAGTATACAGTGAAAAGTTTCTAAAAGTAGACAATTATATGACTTTATTAAATGATATGGAAAAATCTGAGTATAATGCAAAAGGACTATGTGAACAAAAGTACTATTTTTTTCAGTTTCTATAAACAGGTTTTTGTTGTTACTTTTTCAGTTATGTGAACCCAGGGCCTCAAACATTCTAGCACTGAGCTACATTCTATCTCTTAAGACAGGAGCTCTAAGTTGAACTTGAAATCCTCCTGCCTCAGCCTAAGTAGCTGGAATCATAGGTATGTACCTCCACATATGGCTGCACTCAGGCTCCTGAGGAGGGTGAAACTAGGGACTGCACCCAAGGCCTTCCTCACACTGAACTACAACCCCAGCCCTTTTGATTGTGAGACGGGCTCACTAAGTCACTAAATTGCCCAGGTTGGGCTCAAGCTCCTGGCTCAGCCTCCCACAATTACAGGCGTGCACCAACATCCCTGGTTGTTTAGTTTTGTTTGGATAGATACATATAATGTTAGAATTCATTCAGTAGCTGCAAACCTTTTAAATATTTATTTTATAAATTTCTATAAAAGTAAATTAAGATTACCGAAAAATGTGTAGAATGTAAATGTAAAACGCAATGAAAAAATCACAAAGGAAAAGCTGATGTGACATGACCAGAAGTCCCCTACCCTTCCCACTTCCAATTATTAGCCCCTTCATCCTCTGAAAAGTTATCAACTAATTTATTTCCAAAGCTACAGTTTAGTTTTTCTATTTTTAAAGCTTCGTATGAATGGAGTCACTGAGAGCGTTCTTTTGTAAATTACTTTTTTCTTTCACTTAATGTTATGTTTGCGAGAGTTACTCATGTTATTACTTACACGTGTTAGCTCATTCACTGCCACATACTGTAGTCCCCTTATAAATATTACATAATTTATTCTGTTGGCCCGATTCACTACTAAGAGTCATCTGGGTTACTTCTAGTTGGCAGTATTACAAGTACCACTTCTTCTCATCGATCCTATTGGTCCACATCCAGCAGCACCCCGAAGGGTCTCCTCATCCTCTTCCTGTCTACCCTGGCAAAGGAACTACTCTTTTGACCTGTGCAACCACAAATATTTATGTATGCATTGGTAATTAAGGCACCCACCCACCTATACATCCACCTATCCATATATAGAAGAAATCATATAGCATATATTTTGCATAAGGATTTTTTTCTCAACATTTTATCTATATGATTAAGCCATGTTACTGCATGTCACGATATTTTCATTGTCATCTATTATGTTAATATACCACATTTTATCCACTTTTCTGTTGAACTGTTCTCAGTTTGAGATATTAAAAAGTTTCAATGAATATTCCTGAACACATTTTGTTTTTCATACTGGGTATCGAACTCAGGACTTTGCACTTGTGAGGCAGGCGTGGCACCACTGAGCTAAATCCCCAGCCTATCCTGAACACATTTTTGATGGATATATGGTTCTCATTCTACTGAGTATATAAAGCTAGGGTTCGAGTATTCATGTTTTAATCTATATTGCCAGTTTTCTAAACTGATTATACCAATTATATGTCTACCACCAAGACATGAAAGTTCTAGTGTTCTACATTGTTGCCAATACATGGTAAGGTCAGTCTTGAATTTTACCTATTCTTATGGACTATGGTAATAGCATCTCATTGTAGTTTTTACTGGTATTTTCTTGATAGCTGCTGATGCCTTGTGCAAACTGGTAATCTGGATATCCCTTTTTTTTCCCCATTAAGTTTATTGGTACATTAAGTATAAAATGCAGTTACATTCATCATTAGGATCTTGTACCTTTACGTGATGTATCTTGGTTCTTATTGTTTCCCCTTCCCCTGCCCTCCTTACACCCCTTCCACCCTTCCCTATTTGCAAAGAATTTGTTTCCATTTTTTTCCTTTTCTCATATTTTTTCTTTCCTTTCTTTCCTTTCCCCTACCCCTCCCACTTCCGCTACTCCTTTAGACCTTTTCTTCCTGTTACACAATATCAATTATATATTTTTAAAATTACAATATCAAGATCTAGAAGACATTACCACAGATTTTACAGAATTTAAAAGGATATAGAAAGCATATTTCAAAAATCTGTTTTGAAATAAATTTGACAACTTCTAAGAAGTACCTAGGAAGACAAATTGATGAAACTAACTCTGGAGGAAATGTAAAATTTGAATAGCACCTATTAAATAAAGTATATTCCTAGCTTGAAAACCTACCTATATGACAACAGCAGGCTCATATACATTTTAACTGATAAATTATATCAAAC
>NW_004624750.1:12593943-12625550 GCF_000247695.1 Heterocephalus glaber | reverse complement strand
AGTTTTTTATGTCATCTGCACTCTCTCCTGTTTCTTCATTGACTCCAGTCAGTCTTATGTTATTCTTCTTTGCATCGTCTAGCAGCTGCTGGATTGATTTGTGGTCCCTTAAAGCAATTTTTCTTTTCCTAGTCACTAATTGCAATCTTATCTTCTATAGCTGAAATTCTGTCCTCACATTGGCTCACTCTGCTGCATAGACTTTCGATGGAGTTTTTAATCTCCTGGAAATCTGTCTGCATCTGTTTTATGGATTCCATTTGTTTCCTGTGTTGAGATTCCATCATGTTCCTCAGCTCCTCTATTTTTTTATCTGTGTCCTCTCTAGATTTAGTAATCATGTCTTACACTATGGGCACAATCTCTGCTGTTATCTGAGAAATTATTTCCTTTTCCATTTTTTCCAGATCCTCTTTTGTTGCCAGTTCAGGGAATCCAGGTGGTTGAGTATAACAATGTTCCATCTTGTTTCCCTTTGGAGTTGTTTTAGGTGATCTGGAAGTCTGGTTTCGAAACTTGTTTACGTGTCTTCTCATTTCAATGGGCGGGGGGAGGGGAGGGGTTGCTGCTGGTGCCTTCTTGGCTCACCTCCCCTGTGGTTGCAGGGGGGGTGGGGGGGTGTTCCTGGTATAACAGGAAGAGGATCTGGGGTTTCAGAAGCCTCAGGTACTAGTCTAACTTGTCTTCACCACCTCTTCTATCTTGAACTTTCTGTCCCAGGCTTTCTTGCCTGCTATGTACAGAGCTTTGTCCCATACATATCTTACAAGAAAGGATTTTATTAATGTTATTCCCACTTTACACATTCCAAACGAGAAATAAAATGGGAGCCCAAAACCATACAATTAGTAAGTGGCCAAGTAAGCACTTGAACATGGAGTGTTTCTGAGCTCACCACCCTCTGTATATCCTTTTTTGTGATGTGCATATCATAGTCTTTTGCTCAAAGAAAATTGCTTTGAGTAATCAGTTCTTTAATGATTTGTCAGAGTTCTTTATGAATTTACAATATGACTCCTTTGTAAATATATGCATCACAGATTGGCCTGGTCCCAGAATATGGTAGCATTTTGATAAAGTTTTTAGTTTTAATAAAATTATCAATCGTTTGTAGTACTTTTTGTGTTCAGCTTTAAGAAATCTTTACTTACCCCCAGTTCCTAAGATTTTCTTCTAACATTAAAGCTTTATTTTTGCCTTTGACATTTAGGTCTTTAAGTTCATTTTTTTACCTGCATTGTTAAGTCCGACTTAAGGATAACCAACAAGAGTCCATATACTTGTTGGTGTATTTGTGGACTCTATTCTGTTCCATTTGTTTATTTATATCTTCCCTTATGCCGATACCAGTTTGAATTACTATAGATTATAATAAGTGTTAGTATCTAGAGTATAAGTCCTCTGGCTTTACTGTTCTTCAAGATTGCCTTGAGTATTCTACTTCTTTATATTCACATACAAATTTTAGGATCTGCTAATTTCCACAGAGAACCTGCTGAGAGATTTTGATTAAGACTGCATTCAATTTACAGTTCATTGTGGGAAGAACTGACATCTTAATAATAATAGTGAATCTTTTAAATCACGAACATGTTAGATTTCCACTTTAAGCATTCTTAAATCTTTCTAAGTAGGACTTCTATTTTCTAATGTAGAAGTCTTGCATATCTTTCATTATATTTGTTCCTAGGTATTTTGTTTTTTATGTTATTGTAAATGACATTTAAATATTTTATTTTGTAACTGATATGTGCATAAAGATAACTGCTAATTGTTACTTGACCTTGTATCCAGCAACTTTAAAATTTCACATACTTGAATACTTTATAGATTGGCTTATATTTTATGCACATACATTTATGTCATCTGTGAATGACAATTTTACTTCCTCCTCTCCAACTGTTATATCCACTTCTTTTTCTTGATTTATTATACTAACTACAGCCAAAATAAAACAGCAAGTAAAATGGTGGCAGTGGACCTACTTGCCTTGCTCCTGAACTTAGGTGAATGGAAGAAGAATTTAATCAGTAAGGGCAGTAAGTTAGTTGTAGGATTTTTATAAATACCACCTATCAGATTGAAAATTTTCTACTATTTCTAATTTGACAAGTTTTCTTTTTTGAAATCATGAAAGTGTTGAATTTTGTCAAGTTGTTTTTCTGCATCTATGTAGATAATCAAACTAGGTTTTTTTTCCCCCGGTACTGACAACTGAACTCCAGGCCTTTGTACTGAGCTATATCCCTAGCCCTTTTTTGGTTTGTTATTTTGAGACAGGGTCCTATTAAGTTGTCCAGGCTAGGCTCAAACTTGCAATCCTCCTGCCTCAGCTTTACTGGGATTATAGGCACTGGCCACCATGCCTGGCAGATTCCCTTCTTTGTTCTTTCAGTGCTAAATTATACTGATCAATTTTGCATGTTAAGCTACTCTTATTTCTGGAATTAAGCCTACATGATCATATTACCATTTTAATGTGTCACTGGATTCAGCCTAATATTTATTATTTTTATGTCCATGTTTATGATGTAATTTTTCTTAAAATGACTGTGTCAGGTTCAAGCCCCATAAAATAAGTGAGGATGTTTTCCTATTTTTCTATTTTCTACTTTCTGGGAGAGTTTGTGTCAAGATTGGTATTATTTCTTCCTTAAGTATTTGGAAGAATTTACCAGTGAAACCAAATGAGGCATTTTCTTTGTAGAGGTTTTTAATTAAGGATTCCATTTCTTTAATAGAAGACTCTTCAAATTCCTAATTCTTCTTGCATTCATTTTACAATGTTCTTCAAGGAATGTATTCATTTAATCTAAACAGCAAATAAATACCACAATCATTTTTAATATCCTCTTTATTTTACTATCTATAAGATATGTAGTGATATCCTCTTCATTGATATTATTTACTTGTGTTATCTAATCTAATTTTACAGGTTGTGTAAGAAGAATCAGTCTTGCTAAGCCTTTATCAGTTTTATCAATCTTCAAACACCAACCCTTAGCATTTTCAATTTTCCACATTTGCTGCCTGTTTCATGATTTCTACTTGTATCTTGAAGATACTGGTGATGTCCCTTGTCAAATCTATCCACTGAGTTAATACTTTAGTTACTGTGTTTTTTAGTTCTAACCTTTTTAAATGCTTTTCAGTTGTTTGGTACAATTTTCAAGCCTCTATTTCTGAGCATGTGGAAAATGTTTATTTTTAAATCTGTATTTGATTACTTTGTTATCTGGATCCCCATTGGAAGTCTGTTTATAGTGGTTAATTTTCCTGTTTTTCTATATTATATTATTTCATTATGTGCCTATTTTTGTATTTTTAAAATTAATACAATATATTTCCTAGAGCAGTTTTAAGTTTACAGAAAACTGAACAGAAATTAGAGAATTCCCATATATTGACTCTACCACCCAGTTTCCACTACTAATAACACCCTGCATTGTGGTGGTACAAAAATTGTTGATATTGATATGCTATTATTAACTAAAGTCTGCAGTTTAAAATTAGGGTTCATTTTTTATGTTGTATAGTTCCATGGGTTTTGGTAAACACATCACATCATATTTATACCATTACAGTATCACATTCAATAGTTTCACTGGTTGAAATATTCCCTATGCTCTACCTACTCATCCTTCCCTGTACTCCCAACCTCTAGCAAGCACTGATCTTTCCACTATCTCCATAGTTCTGCCTCATTTAGAATGTCATATAGTTGGAATCATAGTACGTAGTCACTTTAGACTGGCTTCTTTCATTTAACAATACACATTTAAGGTTCTCTCATGTCTTTGTGTGGGTTGCTGACTCGTTTCTTTTTATTGCTGAATAATATTACACTGTAAGTATGGATGCGCCACAGTTTTATCCATTCATCTACTGAAGGACATCTTGGTTGTTTCCAAGTGTTGGCATAAAGCTGCTATAAATGCTTGTGTTGTAGTTTGTGCAGACAAAGTTTTCAAGTCATCTGAGTAAATACATGACTGGAACATGACTGAGTCATATGATAGGACTATATTTAGCTTTGTAAGAAAGGCCTGGAGTGTCTTCCACAGTGGCAGTACCATTCTGCATTCCTACCAGAAATGAATTAGACTTCCTATTGTTCTATATCCTTACCAGTATGTGGGGCTATTAAGTATTTTGGATTGAGCCATTCTGGAGAATGTATATGTTATCTCTACACTTTATGTGGAGCTGACCATTACATACAAAAAAAAATGAAGAAATAACTTCAAGCTTACAATGTTATTTTCCTTTAAAGTGGATTTACATCTGTTTCTAGCAGGCAGCTAGGAACACTAGCAATATGATTAAGTTCAATCCAGTGAGCGGGAGTGAGATTATCTGAAGCTATACTTCAGTACCTGCAGGAGCCAGGCTAGTTCACCCCAGTCCAAGGTGAGTCCCCTCCTCAAGATCCCAACCCAAAACACCAGTGGATTTACCTGAACTCCTGCTTTGTGGCAGACTCCGAATTCCAACTTTTATTTCCCAAGCCCTGTGAGGTGGTCAAAACTTTGCTCAGCTTCTTAGCCTCACAGCTGTCTCTTCTGGAATCAGCAATTTCTCCTAAAGGAAAAGCAACCACAAGTGCCATGCTCCTCTCTAGGTTTCCTAACTCTCAGGATCTTGGCCCCCTAAGGCTTTGCTGCTTTGTTAGCTTACTGAGATATTTTTTAAAATATTTTTTTCCAATTACTCTAGTTATTGTCAGGGTGTAAAGATCTTAGAGCTCAGCTAACTTACAAACGATCAAAATTTCTCTCCCATGTTTCCAGAGACTAGGGAGTCCAAGATCAGTGTTAGTAATGTCTGGTGGGGGCCGACTTCCTTACTTCCTTCTCCTGGGCCCTCACATGGTACAGGGGCAGGGCAGCTCTCTAGGGCTTCTTTTAGCCCATCCACAAGGGCTGACCTTGCGACCTACCCACCCCAAAAGAGCCACCTCCTACTGCCATTACCTAGGGGGTTAGAATTTCATCACATAAATTTGGGAGGGACACAGACATTCAAACCATGACACACAGGGAGAGCTGGTCCACATATTTCCTACTCTGTCATTGCAAAAGCATGTGCTTCTTTTCGGTATTTTAGTTCAACTAATAGCACATATTTTAAAGACAGAAACACTTAACACTTCATTATTGTATGATAATGTACTCTTAAGATCTAGCTGTATTGGTCGTATAAATTACAGTAAAATATAAAAAATTGTACCTCATCATGAACAAATCTTAATTAAACATGTTATCTTAAATAATATATATATACATATCTTTGGAGAATATATATCATATATATATATACACACAGACTTGAGAGACAGATTGAGGGGGAGGGAGAGAGGGAGGGAGGGAGAGAGAGCAAGAGAGAGAAAGAGAGACAGAGGGAAAGGGGGAGAAGGAGAGGGAGAGGGGGGATAAGAAAATGTACATGTAATTGGGCCATGTATTAACTACAGGTAAGTATAGGAAATTCCAGTCTATAAGTACAAAATCATGAAAGAAGCCATTCTAGAGAAGGTAAGAATTAGGCTTTATCATTTTATTATCATCTCATCATCATCATCATCATCATCATCATCATCATCATCATCATCATCATCATCATCATTGTTATACAAGAATGAACAAGTTTTAATAATGGAATTCTGGTACAATGCTGCCAATTAACCAAATATACCTTAAAATACTAAAAACAAAATAAAACAAAGCAAAACTTTCCAGCCCAGAAGCCCTCGGTGGTCTCCAGAAAGACATTCCCAAATCCACCCCCCTTTAAGCTGGGCTGCCTTTGAACACTGTCAGGGACTCCTGGGAAACAAAGGCCCTTCCAGCTCACCCTAATGGTCTGTGTCACCTTCCCCTATAAAAATCACATCACCAACTCTCTTCTCTCTCGTTCAAATTCTAGATGGGAGAGGAAATGAGAAAAGACAACATTCTCAGACAAACTAGTAAATTAGATTTGTTAACTGAAGTTTATAATTAACTGTTTCAAAGAACCCATATATAATAGCATCTACTATTTGAAAAGGATCCCTGTATGCCTCAGGCCTCTGGGCAGTTAAGATCCAGGCTTATTTTTCTATCCCAGGGCACCAAGAAATGCTTGTTCAGATCCTCTGTGCTCTTCCCCAACTACTGTTACATTCTATCCTACCCACCCTGGGTTTCTTTCCTCAAAGATGAGTACTGAATAATACATAGGCTCCCTGATCATCCGGTTCCCCCAACCCTGTCCCCCCACCATCCTCTCGCTCTCCTAACTTAGACACTTGAGCATTTTTGTTTGTCTGAGACAGGGTCTTACTATGTTGCCCAGGCTGGTCTCCAATTCCTGGACTCACGAGATCCTCCCACTCCGGCCTCCCAAGTAGCTGGAACTAAGGTAGCTACTGTGCCTGGCTACTTAGTTCTTAAAAATCAACACGAGTCCTTTCTTCACCTCAAGATTTCCACCTATACTAACAATAAGAAAGCAGATCTCCCCCGCTCAAGGATGTTGCTCTTGCAATTATCCCTCCTCCCTCTTTCCTTTATCATCAACTTTCCTTTCTTTAAGGATCTTCAGTTTACAAACACATCTTCCTTTAACAAAAACTATCACCACAGCAGAAATTAACAGTAAAACAAAATAAAAATAAAGGTATCCAGGTCCCACAGCAAAATCCTGATGTGGATGCTGATACCTTCAAACCCCATTTCCTCACACTTGCTCTTCAACCCATCTCATCAGGCCATGGTTCCCAACACCCCGGGGATCCCCTGCCAACCCATCACTCTCAGCTTCATTTGAGTCATGCGCTCTTTGTCTCTTGCTTTTGGAAACATTTCTCTCTAGGATACCAGGCAGCCGCTTGTATCTCAGTCTCTTTAAATGGTTTCTCCTTTTCTCCACTGAGTTCTCTGCATTGGAGTGTCCAAGGCTGGATTGCCGAGGTCTTTTCTTGCTAAGTGATCCCATCTGAGTTGCCACCTTTACATGCCATCAACCCCCGGGTGAATCCCAAACTTCTGTCTCTACCCTGAACTCCAGACTTCATCTCTAATGACATACTTGTCTTTTCCACTTGGATGGCAAGTGGGCATCTTGAAGCAAACCGTTGTTGCCCCTCCCCTCATGGGCCAGTCCTTCGGTGAGGGTCCCCATGTTACAGCATGACAGCTTACTGTACCGAGGCTCACGTCCGGCTCACCCGTCTGAATGTAAGTTTCATGAAGGTACGTGTGTTGTGTTGTCTTGTTTCTTGTTTTATCTCCTGTGCTCAGATCGGTATCTGGCAAAAAAACCTCCTTCAGGTCTTGAACAGCCATGAGACTCTCATTTCCCTCCTGGATGTAAGTGACCACAGCCCCGCTCTGTTCCAGTTCATTCTGCATTTCCAAGATCTTGCCCGGGTAGTAGCTTCCTTCCATGCCCACTCCTGCAGAAGCGTTTCCTCCCGAGTCTCTCCATCGTCGGAGGCAACTTTTCGGTGGATGGAGAATGACTGCCGAACGCCTCAGGGAGCTGCTCCCGCTCCTGCCTGAGGCTGTCATACTTCAGCTTGTCACACTGCTGCTTGAGGGTCAGCTCCCCCTCCAGGACCAGCCCGTACTTGGCTGCCTGGATCTTCTCGTGGGTGGTCTCGGTGAGCTCGCGGGTCAGTCGCTTGAGCTCGGTCTTGTAGTGATCCACGCTCTGCAGCAGGCACGGCTGGGGGGCGGTGCTGCGGGGCGCAGCAGGCAGTGCTGGGAATCAGGCGTGTGGCCCTGGCCCACAGTGCCCGCCCCCCGCCGTGCCACCTGCACCGACACTGTGGCGCTCCTGCTGCAGTAGCTGCTCCCTGCGCTAGGCCTGGCCTAGGCTTTACTATTTTACAATTATAATGAGGATTTAGATTTACCTGGAAGCTCTCTGGTGACTACTGGTGACCAAAAAGCAGTGGTTTAAGATTAATATGGCATCACATTAACAGCAGATAGGACAGACTCAGAAATTTGCCTTTTGAGTCAAATCTGGAAATTAACTTCCTAAAGACATGGTCATGACAGTGTGTTCTCATCCAACATTATAAAAGCAAATGACTATTTACTAAGCACCTACTTTTTATAGGAATTGAGCTAGAATACCATTGAAACAATGTATATTGGTTCATTAGCTGAAGGACTCAATGAATACCTGAGGGTCCATCATCATCATCATCATCATCATCATCATCATCATCATCATCATCATCATCATCATCATATTTTTTCCCAGTCACCCGTGACTCAAATCTAATTCTTTTTCTTTTCTTTTCTTTTTTTTTTTTTGTGTACTGGGGATCAAACTTGGGACCTTGCGCTTGCAAGGCAGGTGCCGGAACCACTGAGCTAAATCCCCAGCCTCTAATTCTTTTTCAAATGTGCCTGACAAACTACTACCCTGTTTAATGCAATCCTAATACACACTGCATGCCTGGACCCATGCAACCACATACAGTTGTGCGCATGCACACATACACAACTGACTAGTCTCACCTTAAATTAACCACCAACTTCAAATAGGCTCCAGTGTTCCCTGCCAATCCTACTAAGTTTCCCCAATCTGAGCACTCTCTCAAATTCCTGTGTTATTCTTTAATAGCTTATCTCTCCTCAAATTTCTAATACTTCCAATCTTCACTCTCTCAGATGATGACCCTATTTTTGGCACTAAGAAAATAATATATCAATCTGTACAGAATTTCCTCACGTCCCTAGCACATCTATCAATGTACCAAAAATTTATAATCAAGTGCTTTGTCTTTTTCCCAGTTATAATACATATACCACCTCCTATTGTCTGAATGCTTATGTCCCTCCACAATTCATATTTTAAAATCCTAATCCCAAAGAAGATAGCATAAAGAGGTGGAATCTGGGGGTAGATGATTAAGTTATGAAGGCAGAACCCTCAATTATAGAATTACTGCAGTGTTCTTTAAAAAAAAAAAGGCCCCAGGGAATTGTCTCTTTTCATCACATGAGACATGCCTAGAAGGCACCATCTAGGAACCAGAAGGCGGGTCTGCCCCAGACACAGAATCGCCACTGCCCTGATCTTGAGCCCTACCCGCCCCGGCCCCCACAACTGAAAATAGTCAAATTCCATTGTGCACGAGCTACCCGGTTTATGATATTTTTGTAGCAGACCAAGCAAAGACACCATCCCTTCCACCTCTGAACTGAATCTCAGGCCCATCTGCCTACTAAAGGCCATCACTCCTGCAGCTGCCCCCTTCTTCTCCATCATCAATTTTCCCCATGCGACTAAACTATTCTATAATTTTCCACTTGTTAAAATTTTTTTTGATCCTACAACCTTCCCTAGCTACTAACCTCATTTTTCTGTTTTCCCTCACAACAAAACTCCTAGGACAAACTCTGCAATTTTTCCTATATAACCAAATCCCCTTGAATCCACTTCAATCAAGCGTATCTACTTATCACTCCGTGGGAACAACTTGTGCCAAGGTCGCCCACGATCGCCACAGCCAGCTCCATTCCTAGTCTCTCACATCTTCCCTAGCAGTGTCATCTGGTACAGGTGATCCTTTGTGAAGCATTTGCTTTTTACTCTGCATCTGGTATTTTCTTGTGTCGCCTCCTACCATACTGGCCACTACCTCTCAGACTCTTCCTTCTCAACATCTAGCCTTGGGATTCCTTCATGCCTAATCTTCTCATCTAATCCCATTGCTTTTTTAAACATGCTGATGATTCCCAACTCTTTATGGCTATCCCAGTCCTCTTCTCTGAACTTCGGATTTGTGTATCTGTTTATTGTTGTTGTTGCTGTTGTTTTGTTTTTTGAGAACAGGTCTTACTATGCAGCCCGGGCTGGCCTTAAACTCACAGCAATCCTCCTGCCTCAGCCTCCTCAGTGCTGAGATTATAGGCTCACCTGCCTCTGTGTATCTGTTTTACATCTGTATTAGTTAATTACCTGAGGCAATTACCTTACAAACAGAAAATGGATATTGTGGTTATAGTTCTGAGATTCCAGTCCAAGACTAGGCAACCCCTTAGCTTTGGGCCTCGGGGAAGGATGACCTGTCACAGCAGGAGCACGCAGTGGAGCAACCACTTACATCACAAGCCAGGAAGCAGAAAGAAACTGAGAGACTGGGCTCCACAATCCCCTGCAATGGCCAAAGACCTCCCACTGGCTCCACCTCCTAAAGGTCCACAGCACCTCCCAATGTTACCACCCTGGGAACAGGACCTTTAACACATGGACTTCTATCCAAACAACTGTGGCATCTTAAAACATCAGCGTCTTTACATAACCAAAACTGTTCCTTCCACGCTCTTTCCCATAACAGTAAATGGCAATTTATTTCACCAGGTGCTCAAGTCCAAAAGCTTACATTTTCTTGGATTTTTCCCTCTTTCTCATCCTATAACCATGTAAACTTGTACCGTTAAGATATATACAGACTGTAACCACCGAGACTCCACCGTTAGATACCTACTCCAAGTCAGCATGCTCGCAAACTTGGATGGCTAAAAAGTGTTGTCCTGCATTCTCTCTTTTCCCTCAGCCAGAGAGTCTTCGAACATCTAATTCAGATTACATCATTTCTCAGTTCCAAAATCTACAGTGTCCCCATCTCATTCAGAATAAAAACTAAAGCATTCTTGGAGGCTGAGGCATGAGGATCACAAGTTTGAATCCAGCCTTGGTAACTCAGTGACTCAGTAAAACCCTGACTCAAAATAAAAATGAAAAAGGGCTGGTGATATAGCTCAGTGCAAAGGCCTCAGGTCCAATCCCCATGACCAGGAAGAAACACAAGAACAATAAAAAGTCCCTGAATCACTTGGCCTCTGTCTCCATCCTAATCATCTGTGCCTCCTCGTGCCCCTTCATATACTGAGCAGACTCCTGCCACCCTCTTGAACTTGCAATTCGCTGTCTAGAACACTCTTCTACATGGGATCCCCCTTCCTTTCCTTCAGATCTCTACTCAAATGTTACCTTATCAAGGAACCTTTGCCTGACCACTTAATTAGAATAACACCCTGTACCCTTGGGTAATCATCTTAGCATGCATCTCTACAAGATAGTATTTGTATATTTATGTCTCCTGACCACTACAATGTAACCTCCTTAGTTCAGGATCTGTTTATTTCTGTATTCCAGTGAATGAGCGCCTGGTACATAGTAGGTGCTCAATAAATCTGATTGGCTGAATATAGAATAACCTTACAGTAATGGTCTGAGCAAGGATATTAGCTACAGGAATGAAAAGAAATAGCATTATAAAGGAACCGCCCATATACCAGGTTGAATAGTGTCTCCCCAAAATTCAGGTCTACTCAAGATGCAACTTTAGTATAATAAGTAATAGATTTGGGCTAAAAATCCAGTTATTGGTGCAGTGCTTCTAAAACCCCCACGAATTTCCTAAGTGATGAGTGTTTTTTCAATTCACACCAAAAATCCCCTTCAATCACATCTCAGTTTATACTAATGAAATGATAACCTCAGTATGGAAGACCACGTGACTAAGCAGTGGATACTTTAAGTTCCACTCTCCTGGCCTCCAGGGAGGGGAGGGTGGCCAGAGACTGAGCTCTATAACTCTTGACCAATGAAATTCAGAGTTTGGGGAGCTTCTGTGTTGATGAACACACTGAGCTGCTGGGAGGGTGGCCCACCTGAGAGAACGTGGGACTGCCACACAGCTGCCACACCCCAAACCATTCCTTATACATCTCTTCCACTTAGCTGTTCTTGAGGTGTAGCCTTTATAATAAATGGCAGAATGTCAGTTCGGTGAGCTGACACAGCAAATTATCATATAAGGAGGGAAGGGGTCATGGAAACTAATGCATAGCCAGTTGGGTGGCTTGGACTTATGATTAGCATTTGAGGGGAGGTGGTCTTGTGGGAATAAGCTCTTAAAACTGTGAGATATAACTGTAATTCCAGGTAGAGTTTCAGGATTGAACTGCTGAACATGAAGTTGGTGTCCGGAGAATTGAAAATTGATTGTTGGTGACCTTATTTTGAAAGAGGGTCTTTGCAGATGTAATAAGATGAGCTTGACCAGACTAGGGTGGGCCCTAAATCCAATGTGAGTAGTGCCCTTATATGAGGGAAATCTGTGCACAGAGGTACAGACACAGGCAGAGGCTGGTGACAGGAGGATAAACCGAGAACACCAAGACTGCCACCAGAAGCTAGAAGACCTGCATGGAAGAGACCCTCCTCCAGAGTAGAGTGCACAGAGGGAGCAGGGCCAGGGGACACCTCGATTTGTGATTTCCAGGCTCAAGAACTGTGAGAAAAAAACTTGGTTGTTTTAACCCACACAGTTTTGGTATTCGAGTCCTAGGTATGAATAGCAACTAACTAGGTCTGGAGATGAGGCAGCTCTCTGGATGAGTGCAAGGTCTGAAGCCGGAGTGACTGAAGAATGACTTCTACTAAAGAAATGGCAAGTGCAGAGAGGAAGCTGGTTGAAAGGAGTGATTTTCACTTTCACATTAGCAGTCTAATTCAATTATAGGACAATCGAATGGATGTGTCAGTATTATAAACACCATGACATAAATGAGTAATAAAATAATTAAAAATATGGCTATAAAAACCAAACCTTTTACTGCCAAATCCAAGTAACTTCCTTCAACTACCATGTTCAATGACCATTTAGCTTTGATACTTTACTTTTCCGTTGGCTTCCATAACACTGCTCTGTAGCTTTGACCTCTATGACCACCCTCTACTGTACTGGCTCCTCTTCCCAATTCAACTTCATCCTTATATTCTTCATCATATCCAAAATTTCCTTTCATTTTATTTATCTGTGTTTTGACTTACCCATCTTGGTGCCTGTCATTCCATTTATCTAATAAGCTTTACTTAGGAGTCCAGAACATGTCTACATGGATATAGTACACCCATCATTTTTATATCTGACATGTGTTTAGTCAAACCTACTCTTTCTACTCAACTGGCATACGTTTTTCTTTCTTATTTACCATTATATTGTGTTTTTTATTTGCTTGCTTGTTTGAGACAGGGTCTTGCTATGTTGCCTAGGCTTGCTTCAAACTCCTGTATTCAAGGGACCCTCCTGCCTCAGCCTCCCGAGTGGCTGAGATTACACACATACTGTACCCAGTTATATTTCCTGTAATTTTTTTCCCCTTCAGAATGCCTCTAGGAGTTATGATTTACTTTCATTCTAATACTCTAAGCCCAAATCTAGGCTTCTTACCTCATTCTATGTTTACACTATCAACTTCCTATCTGGTGGTCTCCCTGTCTCCAAGGTTTGTTTTTTTTTTCCTTTCTTTCTTTCTTTTTCTTTTCCTGTCTGGCATAGTGGCTCTTAAACTTGGGTCTTTAAGTATTTTTCAGACACTATCTTATTTCTCCAACTAGATTATACGGTCATGAAGGACAGGTAACAGTGATGGCTTCTATTTCCCCCCAGCATGTGGCATAACACTAAGCTACATAATATATTCAATAAGGCATTTTGCAACTTCAAGATTATGGTTCATCTCTTTTTTGAAAATATTCACAACAATATCTGATCAAGTTATTTCAGAAAAGTATATCTTAGAATAAAATAACAATTTGTCATTGCAAGTGCCTCAAAAGGAAAAACAACTCTTGTGCTAATTTCAAAAGCTCTCTCTTCCTACTCACACTAACCATGGGGATGGAGAGGGGGATAAAAGAAGTCATCAGTCACAGAAGGGCATCCCAACCCAGGATGCCCAGGCAAGCTCTTCAAACAAAGCAATGCAACAAACTATATTTTACATCAAAGACCCTTCCCCAAAAGCACTTACCAGAAAGGACATAAGCCTCTTCCAAGGAGCACTCACATGGCAGTGAGGCATCCTACCTAGCCTGGGGGGAAGAACTGTTCGCAGGAAAGAATTTCCATTTCTGCTCTAGGGTTTCTATTTTGTGATTGGTTTTAAGTCTTACTGCATAAGAAAGTTATGATTTTTGTCATTTAAAGAACCAGAAATGTCTGTTGTATTCTCATGAATTACATCTATGTAATCTTATAGCCAAATCATTGTACTGCAGCAGCATCTTTCAGTGCAAAAAGGTATGAGTTACTTTATAGTGACTATTCTGACACAGGAAATAAGACTCATAGGGGCATGGCTATAATAAAGAGAAAAGCAATAAAATATCTAAAATCAAAGAAAGTGGGAAATTAAACAGTAACAGTGCAGTGGAAAGAGGGCTGGAGTGAGAATAGAAAGATGTAGATTTTAGTGAAGGTTTTGATCCTTACTAGTCAAGTGATCCCTGGTGACTATACTTCAGTTTCCAAATCTATAAAAATGATTTCAATGATAAGGACCCTTCCAGTCCGAAAAATCATACATACTTGTATATTCTTTAATAATATTTCTATGTCACATACAATGTTTTTCCACTGTCACTGATTTAAAACTGTAAGCTCTTGGTGTAGTGTCCCATATGGAGCACTGGGTCATTGTTACTCACTCAAGTGAAGTTAACAATTTCCCATGACTTAAATCATAATCCATACTTTAAAAAGGGAAGTGACTATTTACTATGTTTTCTTGCATCATGTGGTAGGTACTTCATAGTAAAACATTCATCCCAGGTTACAATACTGACAAAATGTTACTTTGTAGGTTTTTAAATACCATTTCCTCCCCTCTGTCTGGTTACCTATCATTAGCTAATAATCTCTCTCACCACTGGATGTCACTTTTGCTCCAAAAGAAGTCAACCCAAACTAACCTGGATAATTAGGATCTTGATCTCTAAGATACGTAACTAACATCTCAATGTAAAAGTTTATCTGTGGAAGATAAAAATCAGCTCTTATAATTTCTAGATTTCTGGTTGAAACTGGCTTCACATGCTTCTAGGCTTCAAACACAGTACAAGGAAGCATAACTAGGATCATCTACCACATGTCAAAAAAAATTCACTGAAATCCCATGGACACTCACACTTTCCAGCATTTGTATGTACAGAACGGATGAAAGAAAAGTGATCTATACAGGAAAAAAACAAATAAGTGCTTATATTTGGGCAAAAAACATTATGATTCCATACAGCAAGTGTTGTTTTTCTAATCTCAGTACTATGTTACTTTTAGCATTATGACAAGAAAAGTATCAGATGCCAGGAAAGTGGAGAAGTAGTGACTTTTAGACTATTCATGGTGTCGCTCTGTCAGTCACATTTGGCAATTATATCCAACAACATAAAATGACATCTAGGAACGGTGTCCTTAGCTTCCAAACTCAGAGTATATGCGAATGATCTAGAGTTATTTTCTCTTGTGCAAATACAAACAGTAAACATACAGATACTGAGGTACTCGTGCCTATACTTAGAAGAATCTCTCATCTCAGATCCTTTCTCCTCCTCACAACCAGTGCCCTAAGAAGGGAATTCAGCAGAGACATGGCAAATAAGACACATTCCAGCACCCCTCCCCTCATTCCAATTCTGTTGAAAAGAACTGCTGAATCACTACCACAGTGAATCACTGTTTCTGTTGCTGAGTTTGTTGAAGTTAAAAAAAAATTGTAAACCACTGACTTCAATGAATCATTTGACTACATAGTTTCCACAATGCACAGGACTGTTTCTAAGAAAATAAAGATTTGAGGTTCTAGAGAAAAGTATGCCTGCAGGGGTAAAACTTGAAAAGGACCAAGGTGGAAACTATCATGGCCGTTTCAGAAACCAGGAGAGTCTCAGGTCCTGCTGTTGGAGCAAGGAGACACTTACTCCTACATCTGAGTTGGAAACATAAGAGCCTTTTAACTACAAAAACAATATTGCAGATTTCAGGCAAAGTCGACACAGGGCTAATCATACTATGGCGTAAGTGAAGAATAAGCTAGATAAGACGTGTAGGGGTTGGCCTGGAAACTTCGAATTACTCTGAAAAATACTATTTCTGTGGATCAATGCAGGTCCACTCTAAGCAAAACTTAGAAATTGGATGGCTTGGATTTTCCCAACTTACCTCTGCAAGACTCACAGTAAAATACAATGCTTATGTATCAAATTAAATGTCACTAAAATCTTAGCTTCACTTACATATTTTATTCTCCTAAAATAGGTTCTTTACTCAATAGAAATCATCTTAATAGGAATCTCTTGCCTTTTTCTGGGCAGTTGCAGCTCGCTGTAGCTTCTCTTTAGCTTGGGTATACTTTTCTTCCCTGTCTGTGATACGTTCATGAAGCTTGTGTTTTTCTTCCAACCACTGTATCTGTTTCTCTTCCAGTGTCCTGACAAAAGAATATGTGCAAAACATGTAAGTTCATAAAAACTTGTAGTATTACAAAGATTATCACCAGTATAAGCCAACTCCCTGAATGCCTGACCATATCCTTCCTTTTCCAACGCTAGGCACGCTGCTTGGCCAAAACCTGCCAATACAACCATCACAGCTCTTCTTAGGAACCAGGCACTGTACTTAGAATATTTCACAAAAACTCTCTAAGGCAGGTATTCTCTAGTTTTTTGTTTTGTTTTGTTTTGGTTTTTTTGGTACCTGAAATTGAACTCAGGACCTTGTGGCACCACTGAGCTACATCCCCGGCCCCTAGTAAGTCTTTTTTTAAGATAAGGAAAACAAGGCTTAAAGCAGTTCATTAACTTGCATAAGGACTCAGGTCAAACATTTAATAACCTGGTTTGTCTATAACAATCAAGCTATGAAAATTTGACCTAATAAAGCTGGTTAAAAATGAAGCCTGGTATCAAGTCTTAACACGGTAGGTTTTCTGGCAAGAGTAAAATTCATATAAATGATATTTTAAGGTGATACAACAATAAAGCTATTCTTTATCATACTTTATATGATTCTCATTACCCTTACTTTGGGCAGTACAATGAGAATAACAAACTGTGACAAGAGAGATTACATGTCTAAGGTCACACAGATTTAAACTATATCAGCTGGGTTTAAAATTACATTCTACTCAAGCGTGGTGCCGCATGCCTATAATCCTATAATTTTGGGGAGGCTGAAGCAAGAGGATCAAATGGAGTTCAAGGCCAGCCTGGGCAACATTGTGAGTTCAAGGCCAGTCGGAACTACATAGTGAGACCCTAGCTCAAAAGACAAAAATATAGAATTACATTCTAACTGCTAGCCCAAATTATTTTCTTCTATATAAGCCTATGAATGACATTCAGAAACCAACAATAAATTACTTAAACTTGAAAGATAAATTAGAATTCTTAAGTTCATTCCAAAATAAAGATTTTAAGATACAAATTTCTACCGTTTTGCAAAATAAGAATACATCATTAGGCTCCTTAGATCATTAAACATATCATGGATGAACATCTTTCTTACTTCTTTTTCCTGAAATTTAACCCAATATATGAAAACTGTGAACAAGCCTTAAAAATATGAAATAACAAAAAAACCACAGGAAAAAAATTATGTGGTAAAACTTCAGAAAAACAAATATGAAAATGTTTTATATAAAATGTATAATAACATGTTTAAAAGACAAAGAAAATGCAAAACAGCACAATGTTCTACCACCACTCTCGATTCATTGATTGATTGACTGATTTAATGGTGGGGATCAATCTAAGGTCTCCTGTGTGCTAGGTAAGCACTCTGCCACTGAGCTACATCCCCAGTCCTATTCTATCATGCAGAATTTTCTAGAGAATATAAGGTCTTGAACATAACCAAAGCAACTTCCCCACCAGTTTACTATTCTGTGTGCTACTAATAAATTTCAAAGCCCCAAAACAAGTCAATTAGTTTTTCCAAAGGTAAAATTAAAAAGACTAGTTCTAATTCCAGGAAGCAAGCTTCACACTCAAACCCACCCATCCAGCAAGCCCACAGCCATGTCATTCTGCTCTCTGGCATTCAGAAGAACAGTTTTGAAGAAACATTTGGGTTTGCTCAATGAAGAAGAGTTTTTCTTTGAGCATTTTCAGAATACTTTGCTCAAGCAGAATTTTAAAGACCTTCTTCCCTATGTGTTTAAATTAAAAAGAAACAATTTAAGAGTCTATGAAGCTTATTTTATACAGATGGAAAGCACATTACCTGAGACCATTGTACACTATCAAAATGCATTTGTAACTAAACAGAAACACATTCAATGCTGGAATCATCTCTAAAACAACTGCATATTATATAGCAGAAAGAAAAAAAATATACATAAAAGAAGCGCAAACTCTACTTTTCAACTTCTAGTTGTACTTTTTCAGCTTGGCTTCTTAAATTACGGCATTCTTGCTTTAATCTCTCCACCATTTCCTTCAGCATTTGGTTTGAGTTCAGCAGTTCATTCTCAGACTGGGTCAGTGAGGTCACTTGAATCTGCAAACTACTGATTTTCTAAAAGGAGAAGAAAACAGTGAATATACAGCCACTATGCAGATGCAGTAAGTCATATAAGAAGAGGCGATAGTAAGACTCTCCCAGCCAAATTTGCTACCCAGCCAATACACACTCAAGGATGCCACTTAAATGAAATAATAAATAGTAGCAGCGAGGTCATTTCTTACTCTTAACCAGAGACTATCAATAACCATGAGGTCCTCAGTCACCGAGTCCCTTCTTTTCTTCCCAAAAAAAAGCACAGCAGAAGGGTATTGGGAGTGGGGAGTGGGTTATCAGGCAGAAAGCAAGCAGAGGAGAAAGAGAAGCCAACAATTAGCACAAGTCTATCACTCCAGCCTTCCTCTAGCCTTCTTAGAAAGAACTGATTCTACAGCCCTTCAGCTGGGAAAACAGCTGAAGAACCCTGTCCTCCCTCGCTCACAGGAGGGAGCAGCTATCTTCCAGAGGCCTGCTCTCTGAGCAGTCAGGAAGCACTGAGTGTTAAGACAGGAAGGGTCACTCTCACCTTGACTTTAAAAGGCATCCTGTACATCCAGTGTGGTCAGAAGAAAGGTGCTTTGAGAAATCTACTGGATGCTAGAGATTCCTTGGCCTCTAGAGCCATATGTCAAACCCCTTAAATGTCACTCAAGGGCTTTATCCCAATTTTCCTTCATCTGGGAGTACTTTTTCTCATAAAAGTGAAAATTATGTAGTTACAAATTAATAAGCTAGAAAGATTCACAATGTTTCTAAGTTATACCTAAATTGTCTTCATTGAGAATAGTTATATCAGCTTCCCCTACTAGCTACTTTTATCAATTAATAAACAACAAAAGTCTTTTTTCTCTCATTCTTTTAGCCACTCTGTGAGATATTTCTGAGCAAATAGAGTCAAGAGTCACAGGTAAAAAGAACCTATCATGAGATTCAAGAGCTAAAAGTAACAAGATTCTTTACACAGTAAATTAAATCAAAGGGAAGTAATCCTACTATTTTTCTGATGGCAACAAAGCCAAATAAGATAGGACTATATGTCCACAAAGTAATTGTTAGTAAAATTGCATGTTTCAAATTTCTATTTTAGAATGAATTTCTTCATGCAGAAATATTATTTATTTTTAACTGGAATGGAAAACATTAAATCTGTATTATAGTTGCCTGAATAAGCAAACTTCAAAGAGCCTACCACCTGTCTATATTCATAGGACACCAAGAATACTAGGTAACTTCTCTCGCAGGGAATCAAACATTACGTCCTCCTGGTTAAGACTTAGAAACCCTAACGGCACATGAAAGGCTATACAAGTCAACGCACATGCATAAACCCTAAACATGGAATCTTCTACATCATATATGGGGAAAATATACTTTCAACAAACAAAGAAAATAGAATTCAGAAAAGAACATTTTTCTATATTTTGCTCCACCTTATATAAATTTTTCCTGAACCCAAATTACTTTAAATAAAATATAAATTTCTTTCTATAAATACAACTGTTAGACACAGGGACATAGCAAGACATACTTCATTGATAAATGTAAAGTTATAAACCAATTACCCAAGTAACTTCAAACCTCACTAAAATTTCTAAATAATTTTTTTTATCTAGAATATTAAATAATCCCTTTTTTTTTCTTGAGACAGGGTCTCACTATCCAGTTCAGGCTGGCCTTGAACTCACTATGTAGCCCACACTGGCCTTGAACTTGCAGCCAACCTCCTGCCTCAGCCTCTTGAATGCTGGGATTACAGGCCTACATCACCAAGCCTGGGCTAAATACTGTCCTTTAACTATAACTTTTAAAACTTTGTATGGGCCAAAACATATAAATATATTAATAAAAACAGAATTTACCAAAATAAGCTTACTAAATTAAAGCAGAAAGGTTGAAATATTTTATCTCTACATATCAATCTCATTCATCTACGTTATCAACTGTGGTGAGATTACTGTGTGTTAACAGTGATAAGAAAAATTCAAAATATGCAAAACATAGATTTAAAGAAGCACTTAAGAAATTAAAAACAAAATGTCTCCTAAAATCATACCTGTTTCAGATCAGAATTTTCATTTTTCTCTTTCTCTGCATTTTCAATATTCACAATTTGTTGTTCAAGTTTTAACCTAAAAACCATAACCCAACAAAATATATTACAAATCTATAGTTCATTTTTCTCTGAACTACTCAATCATTCCACTGATTGGTTTGACACCAGGCACTGTGCTATGCAAACAGATAGATCCAATCATGAGTAGAGGCTGCATTGGCATATAACTGTGACAAAACACAAATTACTTCTTTTGCAACAGGAAACTGTGAGCACTAAAAGAATGAGATATCATATCTGCCCAGGAATAGCGGACAAAACTGATGAATAAGATTTTAACAGACATAGGGTTCGTCCTGAACAACTGGCCATCAACAGAAGAGTACTGAAATGTGTTAAGGCATGGGAAAGCAGTTCAGTTTAGGAGAAGGCACCTCACTCTCATACAACTTAGCGATTTTACAATCTATAAAATGCTATCAGATGTACTGCTATTTCACTTTCACTCCTTAAAGGCTACAGATTTAAAAGAAAATTGTCTCTTGCAGGACATTATATTGTATTCTATAAAATACCTTATAAGCTTTTAATCTCTGAGATAATATTTGAAGAGGACACAATCAGCACTCTCTTCTAAAGAAATGTTACATGCTCAGCCCCAGCCCTAAAATGGACAGTATCTCCCTCCAGGAGGCTGAGGCAGGAAGACTGCAAATTCTAGTCCAGCCTAGGCAACTTAGTGACTCAGTGAGACCCTGCCTCAAAGGAGAAGTAGCTCAGTGCAAAGGATATAGGGTTCAGACCCTACTACTAGAAACACACAAACACACACACACACCATCTCTGGTGAGGAAATGGCTCATTAGATAGAGAATACTTTGTATTAATTAGGTTTGGCAGGATAGGCCCTCAACCTCCTCTGTTTGAAAATTCTTCAAACACTTAAATATAATTCACTCGATATCTGTTATTTTTATTAGCATGTCCTATATACCCAAATAGAATGTGCCTAGAGCAATGCTGTAAGTACAGGATTTCAATAACCATTTGTCGACTGGATCAGACACTAAACGTGTAAGTCGAGTAGGTAATATAACTGGGAAGAAATCTGATGGCCCATTGCTTGAGACAATGACAAACAAATGCCAGAAGCAATAGGGCTAAAGGAAGAGGGTCAGCCCTGCTCCTCCTCTGTCCCTTTGTCAGTACTAGTCACATTCTTACTTCAGGTTTCTAGATGTATTGCTAGCACCCTCTCAAACATTTTATGCATTTCTTTCATAAATGTTTATGGATATTATTAACTTGGTGCTTTTAGGTTACTGAATCAATAAAGATTCATTTCTACAAAATCATTAATGGTGTACACAGAAAAGAGAGCACTGTGGGTCCTAGCCTACAGCCAGAGTTAGAAAACAGGCTTGAAGTACATTCCAGCTCTAGTCAAGACTGTGAATATATAGTACTTGGATGATCAAGAAGAAACAAGACTCAAGAAAAAAGCATTCATGGCCAGACTGCTTCAGTGGAAGTCTACACTAAAGAACAAATGGTGCCCTACATACAAAAGCCGAAGCCAAAGAAAAGAATGGTAAAGAGCATCTGAGTGTCAGTAAGGCATGAAATAAGCAGTAAGAGCACCATCACGGCAGGTTACAGGGGAGGCCATAAGGCACAGCCCCATCTTCCATTCACTTTGCTGAAATGTACTGGGTTAGAATCTAAAACTGATGTCGGATTTTTAAAAGAGAAAATTAGCTCACAATTTAAGATACCACATTTAATATTTTAAGGGATAATGGGCTTTAACATAAATAAAATTAATTTTAATAGATATTATCAGGGTTTAGGAATAATGCCAATGATTTTAAATCCCAGTAACAAGAGTTCAAGAAAGGTAGATACTATTTTAAAAGACACTGTTATTGATTTAGGAATGAAAGTATCTCTCTTCTGATTAGAAGGTTTTTAATATTTAAAGTGTATCACAAGTCAAAAGAAAATAAGCTTTATATTAGAAGTACAAAATAGAGGGGGAAAGCCAACCATGGTAGGGCACACCTGTAATCCCAGCACCCTGAGAGGTGAGGCAGAAGGACCACAAGTCCAAGCCCAGCCTGGACAATTATGCAACTCAGTCAGACCCTGTCTAGTTAATAAAAATGTTTAAAAGGGCTAGGGATGTCGCTCAATGCTATGGCCATAGGTTCAAATCCCATTACTGCAAAAACCAAGTACAGTAAAAAGTGCAATTAATTTTCATTAAGAGACTAGTTAAGGTTACAGAAGAGAGATACAATTTGAACTGGATCTTGAGCACAAAGTAAGAATCTGAGCTAGAGAACAATATACAGAAGGTGAAGAAGAGGGTAAGTGATGAAATAAGACCCTGCAGGTAACAGAGGAAATGGCATGAAAGCACAGTTCACTTTGGAAGTAAATGGGGAATGTTTTCACTGTAATAGGAAGTCAAAATAAAAAGGGATTAGGATACAGAAATTCTAAGATAGCAAGAATGTGAAAGAACTCATATCCAATAGCTTTTCCTCATGTATAAGTGAAAACACAGATGCGCAGCAGACTGTTTCTAAGCTGAAAAGGGGGCAAGGGAGCCAGGATAACAGATTGAAAGAAAAAGAGAAGTACAAGGACTACCAGTTTCAGTATCTTCAATGAGGGGAGTGGTAAGAGCAAATGGAGATATTTAGGAGATATTTAAAATGAATGGTTGTAGGAGATAATAAGGCCCAGGATGTAGAATAAAGAGTACCACTGTTTGAATACGATAAACTAAAAGGCAAAAGGTGTTGAACTGTTCAACAATACGCAGGTGTAGTCACTTTAAAATGATGGCTAGTGGGGCCGGGGATTTAGCTCAGTGGTTCTGGAGCCTGCCTCGAAAGCCCAAGGACCTGAGTTCGATCCCCGGTAGAAAAAATAAATAAATAAAATGATGTCTAGGGATAGAAAATACAGAAAAGTGGAGCCACGTATCAAAGACCTCAGTGACTGTTAAAGAACATCTGGTATATCAGTAACTGGCAAAGAAAAAAGATGGGGATAAACTAGATGCAACAAATATCAAAGGAAAAATCATTTTAACTGAGGTAGTGAAGCAATGGTTCAACAGCAAAAGTAGCATTTACAAATGTGGATTTCCCTTGTTGGTCCCTTGTCATAAGAGAAAGAAAAACAAGATAATTTCCACCTAAGAGAGTTGCCAGGTTAGAAGTATGAAAAATCTTGCAAAACATTTCTTGGTAACAGAATAGAGATTTCAAAGCAGAAACTGTTTTTAAAAGGAGAATTTTAATAGATAGTGAAGAAAAATCAGAAAGTGAAGGATGAGTAAGTTGGGGGAAAAGAAACTATAAATAAGTACTTTATACTCTAAAAGTAATTTTAGCAGTAGAAATACAAGGTAGGATGGAGGGCCAGGGTACAACAGAGAGCACAGCAGGTAAAAATGTGAATGGTAATTGTGCAATAACACTAAGATGGAGCTGTTTCAAAGTATAATGCAGGCAACTGTGATGCCCACGTCATGGCGCACACTCACATGTGCTACTGCAACATTCAACAGATATTTACTGAGTGCCTATGAATGCTGAGCCCAGTTCTAAGTGTTACAGATACATTGAAAAATTAATGGTTCAACAGTGCTGTAGGATAGAGCTTTCTTTGAGGATGGAAATGTTTTATAAGCTGCATCTTCCAACATGATCGACACTAGCTATGGGTTGCTATTGCACAGTTGAAATGTAGCTAGTATGACTGAGCAACTGACTTTCCAATTCTTTTTTTTTTTTGGTACCAGGGATAGAACTTGGGTCCTTCTGCTTTCAAGGCAGGTGGCGGAACCACTGAGCTAAATCCCCAGCCCTGACTTTCCAATTCTTAAAATTTCAATTATTTAAATTTAGATTTAAATTGCTCTATGTGACTAGTGTTACCGTACTGGGCAGTGAAGGCTCTTGCCTTCATTTGATGTTGGTGTGCATTATCAATGTAATGTGGCAAGCAAGAGAAGTTGTGGTTCAGATTTTTCTACCGTCACAGATTCCTAGAACAAGTCTCTGGAGAATGGGAGGGGCCTTCTTATACCAACCTTCTGAAACCAAGTTTCCTGCTTACAAGCACTGAAAATGGACTCTGGTCATTATTAACAAAAGGGACTTTCTTGTAAGGATATAAGAATCCACTGAACCAAAGGGGAATTAGAGAACCAGAGCCAGGGTTTAATAATTGACAGGAATCATAGGTAAAGACACACAACAAGAACCACTAGGTCTTTCCAGTGCTACCACATGATTGCCACAACCACTGCTCACTTTGCAGTTCAAATTGTGACCGAGAACGTGTCCAAATGGCTATAGTGTCCTGTTTCCACAACAGATAATTCTTCTGAAGATTAGGCATAAATAGAAAAAAAGCATATATTAAATGATAATTATATGGTTTTAAAAGGCAAATATTCACTATAAACAAAAAATCCAAACTAATAAAATAAAAATGTCAAAATGTTAATTAAAAATCTTAAGAAAAAAATTAGAAAGCCCTAATTGGAAAACAGAGCTCTGACTTTAAGCCATGCAAAAGACAAAATTAAGCAGCATTCACTACAGGATATCTTCAGTGGTTAAGGTCCTCTTCCCTTGGATAGTTATCATTATTATTTCCCCCAAAACACTGTCTCCCCATTCCTGATCTCACTCTTAGCCTCCTCCCTGCCACCACAGAGAAATCGGTACACAACCTGGCTGAGCCACAGCATCTCATCTCCCCTGCAACAGTGGCAGGCCCAGGGAGAGGTACGCCAATCAGATCCAAACCAGTCTCTTGACTTTTCTGTCTTTGGTCTCAACATAGAGACTTGGTGTCACAAAGAAAGCAGTAGGAAAGAAGCAGACACAGGAGACAGACAAAGAGAAGGGAGAACAGACAGGAAGACAGGAAGGAGGGAGGAAGCTACTCCATCTGAGCCACATGTGAGTTCCAGACCCAGGTTCCAAAAGAACAGCACTACTCCTAACCTTTCCACAATTTATGTCAGCCAGTAAAGTCCTTTATTTGCCTGCATTAGTTGGAGTTGAATGCTGCCATATCCAACAGTTGACTACATACTTTATTATATTTAAACTATTATAATTTTTATATGTTTTAATTTATAAGTTAGTGTCACAAATTTTAAAAACTGAATGTACAGTGGGACAGGCTTCTGAAATACAAAATATTTTCATAACCATAACTGCATTACTCTTAGCACTATGACACACTAATGGTGAAGAAACTACTGTAATGAAAAACTCTAGTATATAATTAATAATTTAGTGCACCCATCAGAGCAGTGATTAATATCTACCAGATATTATCAACTAAGATAGTACTGACTTGTAATGAAATGGATACTTTCTGCTTTATATGATTTATACTTTTCATTATTCTAGGAAGACCTTTATTCCATAGTCTTTGACCTATCACAAGCTCTAAATAAGAGAAGCTACAATTATGATTATTTTAATGATTGAGAAAAATATACCTGGTGGATGCAGTTGGATTTATACATCAGTAAATCAGAACTGTCATAGAAGAAATACTGTAACTGCAGAATATTAAAAAAATTCATGCAAATGTTGTGAATTACTCCTTTTGCTAGATTTTACAGTGGTTAATATGTCCTTTTAGAAAATAAGTTAAAGTCAATTATACATTATAAGTGAACTGGAGAAACTGAAGAGGAATCAAAGATAAATTATCAAGGTAACTAATGGAATAGAAGATGATTCATATTAATGAAAAGCCAAAGGAATGAATGCTATTTTATAGATTTTTTTTTAAAGGGTCAAGTTTATTATTGTCTTCAAGTAATGACAGAATCCCGAACAGTTTATCACTATGGCAACAAAAGCCCAAAGCAGGAAGAACAGGCTTTTAAATTCTAACATAAAAGATTCTAACTGGTCAAATTGTAGGACCATGATAGGATAAACTATTAGAGTGGGGCTCCTGGGGAGGGTAGAGATTTAAAACCTACCTGTCCTGAATAGTTAAACAATATACTCACTTAAAAACAAAGAGATGGGCAACACTGGCCCTCAAAACCCATTACAGAGTTATGATTCTAGAATTGTAGGCACTAACAATTTAAATTAATTGTTCATAAAACCTGATATAAGTAAGCATACCTCTGCCTGAAGCAGCTCTTTCCTAAGTAATGTGAATCAAGACTCTTGTCTCAAAACATAACCTACAATTTAATGAATGTGATTTTTAAAAGCCACTTGACTTTAATTTATATAATTACTAAAGTTACTAAGATTTTAAAAGCAGATATAGGGAAATTCCAGGTGCTGAAGACAAGGGCAGATGCGCTAGCTCTGTGTTATCCATATATTCTATAAAAATAATTCAAGCTAGGAAAAAAGCCATTCAAAATCATACCCTCAGCAAAATGGAATGCAGAAAATGCCCAAACCCCAAGACAACAATAAGCAAAAAGAAAGAAAATTATAGACCAAGACCTACATAAAACATTAACATCAGAATATACCACCATCTTAAACAAAGAAACAAAGAAAAGAAGCTAATATCAAGGGTTGTTTAGTCTAAAAATTAGCGTTGTTTCACTATCAGGAAATTCTTTAATATGTCACCTTAATAAATATAAGGGGAGGAAGTCATGATTATTAATGTTAAAAAAAATTTGACAATTTTCCAAACTACATGTAATAAAAACACATATGAAAATAAAAACACATATGAAAATAAAAACTGGTGAATACTTTCCTAATAAAACATATATATACTTCAATCCTAAAGCTAGCCTCTTAACCAATGAAAAAACAGTACAACATTTCCATTAAGATCAGGAATAAGGCAAGAAAATCTACTATCGCTGATCCTACGTAATACTGTATTTTGGAGATACTTGCCAATTAGATAAAACAGAAGTATAGGAATTGGTGAAAAAGAAAAATGATCACTACTTATAAATAATATGCCAGTACATCTGGAAAATGCTAGGTAAATCATAATAAAATAAACACAAATAATAATTCAGTAAGTTAGCAGGTACAAAATTAACCTCTAAGAAGTGGTAGTCTTCATAAATAAACAATAATCACCTAGAAGACAAAAATGAAAGAAAAAAGCATTTACAATAGCAACGAAGACTGAATACTCAGGAATAAACTTAGCAGCTCCCCATTTGCTCCCCCAGGTGCATGGCAGGCACCTCTGTACACGTTCCAGGAGCAGTCTACACATAAGCCAGGAGCCAGGGAGGGCAAAAGGCACTCTGGGGATCTTTGCTCAGTTCACTGACTGGGGTTCTGATCCAAGAAATACAGACAGAGACAGGCAGTTGCTGTTGTCGCTCCTCCCCCACTGCTGTCCCTACACCCTCTGCCCAAGCTACTTTCAATGACTTTACAAGGCTAATGTCATCCCTCCCACCTGATCGTTTTACTTTTTTTTCCACTTCTGGGAGCAAGACATTAAAGACTAGGACCAGATTCAGAAGCAGCTGCGTATTTGTGGAAAATCAGAAAGTGGTTACATGTATCCAGGGAAAGGCAAAGGCTCAGAGGAGATCTGAGAAGACCCTGCTAACAACTCAAGCTGATCCTTGGCACAGAAGTAGCCTGCTACAATTAAAACCAACACACACACACACACACACACAAACACACACACACACACACACACACTACCCCCCACAAATCCTGGAGAAAGGGAAAATTTTGATTTCCAGAGTTACAACTTTATTAGATTCAAATATCCAGTTTTATACAAAAAAACAGGAAAGTATGGCCTATTCAAAGGAAAAACAATCAACAGAAACTACCATAAAAGGAACTACAATATTACCAGATCTAAGAGACAAGACATTAAAAGAACAGTTTTAAAGATGACTGAAGAACTGAAAGAAGTTGTAGAACTGAAGAAAATTATACAGGAACAAAAAGAAATTCTGGAGTTGAAAAATACAATACCTGAAATTATAATTTCACTAGAGAGATTCAAAGCAAATTTGAGGAGGCAGAAGAAATAATCAGTGAACATAAAGATAAGACAATGGAAATTAACAAGTTCAAGGAATAAAAGTTTTAAAAATGAAGAAAAGTAAACAGAGCCAAAGTATCTGAGACACCATCAAGAAGCCACCCAACATACACACTATAGGAGTCCAAGAAAAAAGAGAAGTAGACAGAGTTCTGAAGAAATGATAGCTGAAAACTAACCAAATTTACTGAAAGGCATGAATGTAAACATGTGAGAAACTTACTGAACTATAAGGTGAGCTCCAGAGGATCTACACTGGGACATAGCATCAATCAAATTTCTGAAAACTAAAGGCAAAGAAAGAACCTTCAAAGAAGCTAAAGAGAATCAATTTACCACGTGTAAGGAATATACAATAAGATTATCAGCAAATTTTTCATTTAGAAAAATAACTTTGGAGAAGCTGAATATGGCAATGTATACCTGCAATTCCAGCTACTTAGAAGGCTGAGGCAGGAGGACCACAAGCTAAAAGGCCATTCTGGGCAACTTAGTGATACCTTGTCTCAAAATTTTAAAAGGTACTGGGGATATACCTCAGTGGTAGAGTGCTTGCCTAACATGCATGTGCCCCTGGATTCACAAAACAAAACAACTTTGGAGGCCAGAAGGCAGTAGACAGATGTATTGCATTTAAAATATACAAAGAAATTGTCAATCAAAAATCCTGTATCTAGGGCCAGGCGCGCCTTCCTGACAAGTGCAAGGTCCTGAGTTTGATCTCCAGTACCAGAAACAAAACAAAACAAAACAAAACAAAACAAAACAAAACAAAACAAAAATCCCGTATCTGGAAAAACTGTTCTTTAAAAGTAAGAAAATTTAACATTGTACAGTAACTCAAATCCACATGAAAAAATACACAGCTCAGTAAAAACAGATGGGCAATTATAAAAGCTAATATTATTGTACCAATAATTTGTAACTACTTATTTTCTACATGACCTAAGATATTAATACATTAAAAATTAATCTAAAAACTAGTACTATTATAAATTTGTTACTCCACATTTTGTTTTCTAGAAAATAATGCATTGAAAAAATTATTAGTTTATGTTCTGAGGCACATAATACATAAAGATGTGATTTTGTGACACTAACAACAGAAAAGGGTAGATGCTAAAAAGAAAGAGTTTTTGTAAATCTTTGAAGTTAAGCTTGTATAAATTCAAACTGGAGTCTTATAAACTCAAGATGTTTCATGTAAACCCTTTGCTATCACAAGAAAAATAGCCATCAAATATACACAAAAGTAAAAAAGGTGCAAAGATTTTTCCCTACTCCCCCCTCATGCCCCCTAAAACAAGAAAAAAACTGAACACAAGACAGTAATGAAAAACAAAAAAGCTTTGATAGAAAACAAATAACAAAATGACAGCAACCTGACCTTATCATTAATTATTTTAAATGTAAACATATTAAACTTGCTAATCAACAAACCTGCAAGAGAAAAGAAACCTACCTCAACATAGTAAAGCCATGTATGAAAACCCACAGGGACTCAGCTTTTTCTCTAAGATCAGAAACAAGGGATGGAAGCTTTGCTTTACTCTAAGTACAGAAATGATTCATTTGCAAGTTCCAGAGAGAAACCAAAAACGCATCCAAATTGGAAGGATGGGAAATTACCTTTGTTCTCAGATGATGTGATCTCATGTGAAGAAAACTCCAAAGCTCACACTCTCTCTCTCTCTCTCACACACACACACACACACACATACACACACACACACACTCTTAAAACTAACAGATGAATTTAACAGAGAAACTAAAGTCAACAAACAAAAATCACACACTAACAATAAGAAATCAAGAAAATAATTCCACTTACAACAGCATCAAAAAGAATAAAACATTTGGAAATTAACCAAAGAGTTGAAAGATTTGTAAACCAAAAGCTATAAAACACTGTTGAAAAAAATAAGACATAAAAAAATAAACACATTCCATATTCATGGAATAAAGATTTAATGTACTGAGATGTCCATGCTATCTAAAATGATCTACAGAATCAAGGCAAACCTTATCAAAAGTCCAACAACCATCTCACACGAATAGAAAAACCCATCTATCTTAAAATTCATATGGAATCACAAGGGAGCTGAACTGGCCAAACAATCCTGAAGTAGAAGAAATGTGAGCTAGAGGACTCACAATTTCTTATTTTAAAATTTCACTACAAAGCCACAATAATCAAAACAGTGTGGCATTGACATTAAGACACACAGACCAATCCAGTGATGTCAAACCCAAGAGCTTTTAATGGTAACAAACAGCCAGCTATGGCGTGCTTGCCATAGGTTCATACTACTAGACTAGACTCTTAACAGTGACAGCAAACCTTTCAGAGAGGAGTGCCTAACTGCAACCCCAAACTCACTTGTTTATTGCAAAGTGCCAACACTGCAATTAAACCTGAATATGGAGGTCTTAGTTTAGAAAAAAAAAACCTCATACATTAACATCCTTTGTCTTAAAATAAAAACAAATAACATGCATGTCATATGTTCACCACCGCTGGACTAGAGAGACCAGAAATAAACCCTCCCCTATATAGTCAAGTGATTTTTGACAAGGGTCTCAAGAACATTCACTGGAAAATGGGCATTCTTTTCAAAAAATCATGCTAAACGCCATGCGGGCTGAGCCCCTGGAGCATGCCGAGTGGGTCACACGGTATCTGAATCCACACTGCAGAGGCACTGGGGGGCCATAAAGGCCATGGTTATAAGCTCCAGAAGATAAAGCAGAAGTGAATAACAGACAGGGCCTCATTGAGGCTCAATGAAAATTGAAGCCCACTGGGAAAATGAAGAAAGCCTCTGCAATAAAGGCACACTGGACCACTGAGGTGGTAAGTTGGTAGGATCGGCACCATAGAGACCTGGACTCGCTTCAGGGGAAGGACAGCTGGAACCTGCAGTAGAACCTTGCAGAGTTCAATCCTGCAGGAGGTCAGGGACCTCAACTTGGGCCTTGCAGCCAAAAATCAGCCTGAATCTCAGTGGACTACAGCTGGCTTGCTGAGACTAATCGACTTAGATCTGCACACTGCTGCCGATGTTGTCTACCAGGACAGCAGAGACATACCCTGAGGAAGGCTGTTTTTAAAAAAAAAATAAAAAAGAATGAATC
>NW_004624750.1:12560782-12589659 GCF_000247695.1 Heterocephalus glaber | reverse complement strand
AAAAAAAATCATGCTGAGAAAACTGCATATCCACATGTAAAAGAATGAAATTGGACCTTTACCTACCAATACCACATAAATAATTTAACACAAATGAAAAACCTAAGTTTTAAGAATTAAAACTATAAATCTCTTAAAATATGGGGTAAAGAGTTACGACTGAATATGGCAATAATTTCTTGGATATGATACTAAAAGAAAGGCAAGAAAAGAAAAAGACAAACCAAGCTCACAAATTTAAAAATGTACATTAAAAGATACTCATCAGCAGTTAAAAGGTAATCCCAGAATAAGAGAAAATACCTGCAAACCATATAGCCAATAAGAGATTCATATCTATTACATATAATGAACTCCTAAAACTCAACAACAAAAACATTTAAAAATGAGCAAAGGATTTGAACAGACATTTCTCCAAGTACATGCTAGTAAGTGCATACAAAGATGCTCAAAGTCACTAATTGTCGGAGAAGTTACAAATCAAGATTACAGGGAGATCACACCTCATACTATTAGGATGGTTAAGATTAAAATAATTTTAAAAAATAGCAAGTGTTCGTGAGGACATAGAGAAATTAGAACACTTGTGTACTATTGGTAGGAATATAAAATAGTACAATCATCCTAGAAAACATACGTCTGTTCCTTAAAAAATTAAAAATAAAATTACCACATAATCCAGCAACTCCACTTCTGGGTATACATCCAAAATAACAGAAAGCAAAGTCTGGAAAAGATGTTTGTATACCTATGTTCATGGCAGCATTACTCACAATAGTTAAAATGTGGTATGACCCCCATGAATAAATGAGTGGGTAAGTTGCATATGAGATATACATACAATAGAACATTATTCAGCCTTAAAAAGGAAATTGTAAAGCATGCTACAAAATAGATGAACACAGAGGTTATCATGCTAAGTAAATGCCACTAAAGACAAATATTTCATGATTCCACTCAAATGAAGTACTCGGAGTACTCAACATCATACAGACAGAGTGGTGATTGCCAAGGGTTGAGATGATAAAGGAATGCAGAGTCACTGTTTAGTGGCTACAGAGTTTCAGTTGTGCAAGATGAAAAGAGCTTCAGAGATGGACACTGGTGATGGCTACACAACATTAGAACTACATCCAGTACCAGTGAATTATATATTTTTAAATGGTTCAGATGGTAAAATTTTATATGTATTTCAGCACAATAAAAATGAACAAAATTAAATGAAATCACAACAAAATTACCAACAAATTAATTTATGAAGCTAGACATTGATATTCAAGACTATATGAAAAACAAACACAAAAATAACTCAGAACACACAAAAAGACAAAGGAACTACAAGAGTGGGGTAGCCTATCTGGGCATTAAAATATACCATAAAGGCTCTATTCTTACAATATTGTAGCAGTGCAGCATGAACAGACAACCATACAAGTGAAATATAAAGTCCAGAAATATATCCAAGTTATATATAAATTAAAAATATAATAAAGCATCATCATGAATCACTGGGATAAATAAAATTAGTTTGTAATAAAAGTGTGGTTAGCCATTTAGAAAAAGTAAAATGAAATCCATATCTCACAGCCCACAGAAATAGCCATTCTAAATAGATCAAAGATCTAAATATAAAAAAATGAAGCCATACAAGCATATAAAACATGGTTCCTCTTTAACTTCAGTGCAAGGAGACTACAACTTAAAATCCAGATGCAATAAGGATTAATAATTTTGATTATAAAATAAAATGTTGTGTAATAACAAATATCATATAAGAAATCAAAGGGAGAAAATATTTGTAGTATATTTCCAATATACAAAGATCTCTTTAAAAGCAAGGGGAAAAAGACAAAAGAAATCACCAAACAGCAGAGAATGACATCGATGAACCACACACACAAGGGATAAAAATGGCCTTAAACATAGGAAATGTTATTCAATCTCATTTATAATAGAAATGCAAATTAAACTATGCCGAGATAGAAAGTGAAACAATATTCTTGGAAATAAATTTGATAATATCTAATAAAACTATATATAAATTTACCTTTTGACCAACTTATTTACTTCAGGAATTTACCGTTAAGATATACCTCCAACAATATGAAAATAGATACTGATTGCAGCTTTGGTTGTAATCACAAAACACAGTATAGGAAACTAAAAATATAGAAGAGTGGGTAAACACTGGTGCATATAAACACTGGAGTGCTAGCAGATGTAAAAAGAATGAGTTTAATCTCTACGAACTACTTGGTATTATACTTAAAGCAACTTCAATGACAGTGCTAAGAAAGGGAGACAAAATATATATGCATCTGTCAACTCTGGGTGGGGGAGGGGACAGGAAAGATAAATAAGAAACTAATTAGATTACCCACCAGGGGTCAGATATTTAAGAAACTATGAGCACAGGAGTAGGATCAAATAGATGCAGGAAGTAGTGTCGTTCTGTATAGTTTTTGTATCATTCTGTCCTTTAGAACCATCGTGATGTTTCACATAGTGAAATATGCTAAAATAAATAAGGACGGGCTCGGGACTCAAAATGGGATAAAACAGAAATAAGCGAAGCTATTTTATAAGTGAATAACATAACCAAAGTGAAGTCAGAAAATCCCTGAGTAATTCTGAAAACTCTTAAGTAACTTTTAGATTGGATTTGAATTCACTATGTATATTTTGATGAACTCAGGGGCTAAAGACAGAAAGAATATACAGGTATTACACACTAGCTAAGAAGTTTTTCACAGAGTTGTGAATTAGCACAACTATTTTAGGCATATTCTAGGACTAAGAAAATAAATAAAAAGTCAGGGTTCTCACTGGCAAAGGAGGTACAAATATAAAGAGTATACTTAAATGAACCCCATGGTGGTGGATTGGAAATAGAACTATCACTGTAAATGTATAACTATTAACATATATACATACAGAAAAATAAAGAATAGATTCAAATCTGTGTTGATGTACACGTAAATATATTTCCTTCCTCAATTCACTGAGAAGACCTAGAAGCAATGTCTTTCTAGTACTCCTATAGTTGAGATTCTGTTTTCCTGTATGATTTTCCAATAAAAAGGAACCAAAGCACCTTAGAGAAATGACTAATTAAAGGGAGGCCAAGAACATCCTGTGATGCCAGCAAATAAAGAGAATCACAAAAAATGGCGGGACTGTGTCAACTTGGAAGAGCTTCCAGTGGCCAAATCTGCAACTTCACTAGCAAATTATACTATAGTAAAACTCTGGATTGCAAGTAACTTATTCTGTGAGTATTCCACAAGAAGAGCAAACATGTTAACGAATTTTAACTTGATAAATGAGCAATGTCTTGCAGTATGAGTAGTATGCGATGCTAAAGACTGCATGATCATAATTGAGTCAATGGTTCCTTCCTCTTCCTTCTCCCCTCTCGCTCTCCTCTTCCCTCCCTCCCTCGAGGAGATCTCATCTGTAGAGGAGCAGAAAAGGGCAGAGGAATCTCTCACTTCAAATGAGATTAGCGAGATGTGTAAAATGTAGGAAACAGTGCAAAATTTTGTAGAAAAGCATCACCTGAATAAGGCTGTAGAGAAGTTTGAGTGACGAATCTGTTTAACCACAATGCAATGTCACATTTCTGCAAAATCCTCAAAAGGAGGCAAAAGCGGTGTCATTGGGTAGGTTTCTTGTTAAAGTTGCACAAAAAGAAAGATTCCATTGAGCCGACAGATAGCAGTGATTCCATTAGTGATAGTGAAAGTCATCCTACACGATAACCCTCCTCTCTCTTGTTTCCCTCACACCAGCCACGAAGGTTTTCAAAGGTAAGTGCAGGTTGATTTATTTTTCTTGATTACTTTATATTATATTACAGTACTGTAACCATTTTTTTTTTTCTGATACTGGGGATCGAACTCAGGACCTTGCACTTGCAAAGCAGGTGCAGTGCCACTGAGCTAAATCCCCGGCTCTGTAATCATTTTTATATGAATATTTTTGGGTTATGGAACGAATCATCTGAGTTTCTATTATTTCTTATGGGGAAATTTGCTTTGATATACAAGTGCCTTGAATTACAGCATGTTTCCAGCATGAATTATGCTCATAAATCAAGGTTTTACTATATTATAATCTATAGAGGAAAACAAGAATCTGTTAGTCCATATATGTAGAAATATAATATTTAGAGGAGAAATTAAAGCTCTTCCTTTCAGAATTCCAACTAATAAATGTAGAGCAAAATGATAAAAATAAATAAGAAAATCACTATTTGGCAAGCACTATAGAGGAACAATTGTTTTAGGAAAGAATCATCAATGGATGCTAAAAATTTAGTGGCAAAATATCTGGTGAGAAAGTATGATGAAAACACTTATATGGTCTCAAAGTATAATATGGGGAACCTTAAAATAGATTAAATATTAGAAAAGAAAAAATAGTAATTTTATACTGGACAAGTCTGGTAACAACATTTTAACCAAGTGAGCAGGTTAACATCATGGGGAAAATCATGAACTTCCTGATATGAAGCATTGAGGATACATGACTTCGCTGTTACTTCTGCTAAAAATACATAACATGAATTTATTTATGAGGAATATATTATAAGCCCAACCTGAGAAATATTTTACAGAATCTACTCAGATTTTTTTCAAAATGTTAATATGTCCAGATTAAAGGAAACTATGTAAATGTGATGGGTAAACTGGATCTTGTAGCAGAGAAAGGATAAGTGGAACAACTGGTAAAATTTGAATAAAGTTAATAAGTTGGAAAATAGTAATGTTTACTTGATTATATTAATTCCTGAGACTTGATTATTATAATATCAAATGTTGTACTTGGGGAATCATGTTAGCTGTTAATACTTGGGGAATCAAAGTGAAGGGTAAATGAGGATTCTCTAGACTACTTTCACACCATTTTTGTTACTTTGAAACTATTTCAAAATCAAAAAAATCAATCTATATAGATAACCTAATACTCTGAAGTTCCCTTCTGGCCGACTCCTCTGCCATCTGTGCAGCCTGCAATTTCTCTTCATGCTGATCCTTTTCAGATTGTCTCCAAACATCATACTCCACTTTCATCTTCTCTAAATCGGCTAATCTGTTTTCAAGTTCCAGCCTAAAACAACAGATGATAAGTACATTACAAGAATGACAATAAAGATATGCCAGTAAAATGTTTTCATGTGCAAAGAGATATAACACAAACTAAGGTAATAAAGTACTCACTTTTTATCTTGTAATACCACAAGCTTTTGATAACCTTCTTCCTTGGCAGCTTGTACTTTACATATTAACTCACGATCTTTTTCTATTAAGAGCATTTTCTGCCGTTCAACAGCTGATTTGAGAATTTCATTGTCTGATTGTAACCCTAGAATTTTTTTAAGGAAAAAAAATGTGCTAAATTCAATATTTTTAAGAAGAAAAAAATCACAACAGCAAGCATTCATCAGTAGATGAGATGAAACAATTCAGAAACTCTCTGGGTATGTAATCTCAAAGATCCTTAACTCAGTAATGAACTACTTAAAATAAGGATGAAACACACTAAATCTCAGAGTTAATTTCTCTGTCATGACTTTATTTAGCACATAATACACAGAAACTTTTTAAAGGTTAATACATTTATTCATTTCCATCTTGAGAGCAAGAAAGGTCAACCTGGATAACACTCAAAGAGGCTGACTCACTTCTCCTCTTCAGGGTTCTGTGAGCCAAGCCCCGGAGCATAACAAAACTGGCTGGTAACAGATAAATAAAGTCACCAAACACTTCAAAACCTATATGGAGAAATACAGTAACAAGGAAACTTCTAAATGTATCAAATGAATTCTCAAATCTTCCTTGTGATGAGATGACAAGTACTTTGCAGCTGGGATAAATAAAGCAAATTCATATTTAACTCAAAGTAGCACTAGATACGAAAGTCTCTAAGAAACTTTACTCCCTAACTCTATGGAAATCTATCAATATTAAATAAAAATTAACAAAAACAATCATTCAACATAAACTCCTCAACTACAGAGGCCAGCTAAACTACAGATCAACTCACCACAGTTACAGCCTTCAAACAGCTTAAGTAACTTAAAAAGTTAGAAGCAATATAAGTTCTGAGAAATCTTGACGAGACATTCTCAGACTAAAAAGGAACTTAAAAATAAGCCTATACTGAAGTGTGCTCCAATAGTAGGGTTTACGTTTAAAACATCCTACATTTAGAATGTCCTAGACTAGTAACCACATGATTTAAATAGACTTAAGATTATAAACTCAGGAAGGATGGAATCCCATTTTCAAAGTTCCACTTAATTACTTATCAAATAACTATTTGATAAGCATGGGGTTGATTTTCTTAAAAGATCACAGAATGAACAAAGCTTGAACACATAAACAAAAATATTCCATATGTACTCAAAGATTAAAATTCAATTTAAGCTAAGAATCTGGAAATAAACATCCAAGTGGATGTATTTTAATAGTGAGTTTCTATCTTAAAATAATAGTAAAAAGCAAGGGAAATCATATATTACCATTCAGTTCACTTTGAATCTTATTTCTTTCTCTTTCTAGCTCACTCTTAGCTCTTGCTGCCTCCAGTTTGACGTCTGTTATTTCTAGATTGCTTGAGTGTTTAAGATCTTTTACCTGTTAATAATTAGAAATTGAAATTACTTTCAGTCATTTTCTTGCCATTCAGTATTTACTCAAAAGAGAAACTGAGAAAGTATTTTGTCACAAGGAGACACCAAGAAAACACTGTCTTTTTCCAAATAGAACTGAGATTTTCTTTACACTTTCTGGGTGGGGACACCTGGACATAATCATATCTCAAAAGGCTTAACTAAAGTCCCTAAAATACAGTGGTCCACAATTAGAACATCTTCAGAGGAAGAAAGCTGAACCCTCCCTTATAAAAAAAAGTGCTAGGAACAAAGAATGCATTCTAGATAGAAGGAACAGCATATAAAATGTTAAACAGGTGTAATATTGCAGGGTCGGCTCTGAAAACAGTGAGCTATGCCTTACAGGTAGAGCAGAGGAAGGCATGAAATCTATGTAGGAATGGCAGGGAGAAAACTTTTACACCAATCAAAACCATGGTTTGTCCTGTTAGCTACTGAAAAATAGCATAATTAACTTGGTTCAGAATGATAACTCTAATTACAGATCTGCTGGATTAAGAAGCTGAAGGTGAAGAAATCAATTAAGACACAGGAATTAAGGAAGCAGGCAAGAATCAACAGAATGTGGTGATTTCGTATGCACATGTATGTGCATACCTGGGTATGCATGTGCGATGTGAGATAGGAGCAGCAAGAACAAGTATCATATAGATTTACAGACTTCATACAAATGTTTAAATCATATAAATCTAATAATCCTTTATGACCAAAATCTAATTCTTTTATTTTACATATATTTTTTAATTTAAAAAACTTTTTATTAGTGCTGTATATGTTTGCAAGTACATAATGATTACATTCATGGTGGGGAACTGGTACATGTACATAATACATCCTAATTCTTTTTTCATCCTCTTCCTCTCTCATCCCTGTATTTTTTGGCCCCTTTCCTTTAAGTAAATGTAAATAATTTTCAACACTTTCTATACAGTTAACCTATCTACATCATTTTTCAGCCTTCACCTAAATATTCGAATAATTCTAGTTCATAAGTAGTATCCCTTCATTCAACTAATATTTATTGACCAACTATTACGTACCAGGTACTATTTTACGATCTGGGGATACAGCAGCAAATAAGAAAGCTTTGTCTCTCCAATCATCTGCTGAGACCAAAGCGACTCCATTTTGCTAAAATCCACTATTCCCCTAGTCTCTATTGTCCTCACAAATTAATGGTTAAAATGTGCTTGCCCTGGGACAAAAGACACAAACTGTAATGAAGCAAAGTTCCTAAGTTAATTACTCAACCATCTGTTTGCCCAGGAAATGAACGTTCCGGGTCCACTATCTATAGAACAATCTGTCAGTGTGCTGACCATCAGTACGTGACAGTCGACCACTAACCTTTGTCCCTCTTTCCCCCCATAAAGCCTACATGTAACCGCCCCTCAAACCCCCGATGGGCCTAGCCAATCAGAAATATACACTTCATGCTTGCAAAATGCCAACCAATCATGCAACTGCTAAGTGAAAAATCTCCAAACCTTGCTGTAACCACAATAAAAACCCCGCTAATTTGAAATTCGGGGCTCTCAATTCTGATCCGCTGCGTCGGTGACGGTTGGGAGCCCCTGCTCGAGCTTGAATAAACGGCCCTCGTGTGCTTACATCGGAATCGGCTTCCTGGTGGTCTTTGGGACTTCGCGATCTGGGCATAACACTGCATAACTAACATTTTCTTTGGTTAGGTATTTCTAAAATTACGAATGCTGATTCAAGGATTTAACTAATACAGATACAAAGGATAGATAAAGCTGTGTTCTGACACATTATGTGTTCCAGGTGTAAAACTACAGAATCTCTGGTAGGCTGAGGCAGGACGCTCATAAATTCAACCCCAGCCTGAGCAACTCAGCAACTTTGGAAAAACTCTGTCTCAAAATTTCAAAACATAAAATTAAATAAAGGGCCTGGGCACATAGATCAGTTCAGAGACTCTGGGTTCAATTCCCTGTGCCTTCCCGGAAAAATAACCACATGCATATACCTGTGATATCAGAGCAGAAAATTCCAAATATATACAAGTCAAATATATAAATCTGAGATGGTAGGAAAAGGAGCATAAAGATTAATTTACTCAGAGTCCTACGACAACCATAGTGGGAGATACAAACCAAGAAAAGGTCCTAGAGCCAATAGGGACAAGGATAAGAAACAGAGATGTCCTATTGTAAGAAACACCATCTACAAAAGGTCCTGAAGATATGTAAAGAATGGCTGAAGGCAAAATGCATACCTAAAGAAAACAAACAAAAAGCAAGTATTGTAATGCCTTTATATCACTAATCACAATTAACACATTCCTGCAAATTAACTACACTTTTTAATGACACTACATAAAATGGCTACCTTTGCATTTTAAAATCTCCTTTTCTGAAGTTCTTTTCTATAACAGTAAGTCTCATAACTATAAGAAATTTTAATTTTTAATTTCTAAACTTTCTATAGATTTGATTGTATTACATTTTAATTTTCATGGTCAATTTAAATTGTAAATGCTTTATATTTTTGAAAAAATATAGCTACAATTAAAATAATCAGTATGACAAATGTAATTTAGTGGTGTACACCCAAGCAAGTTACTTGTCCTTTCTGTACTCAAATTTTACACACTTGTGGACCTAAGTTTTTCTCTAGTGCCATATTTTAACAACCCTAAAATAATGAATGTACTAACAGTAATTGTTAACTTCCTAAAATGTGTACTAGAAGGAAATATATTATTTTTTTAAATAGCATGAAACCTTATTCTATTTGTCAGTAATAACAAATAGTAGTGCTTTTTCTATAAATAATCTGAACCATATCCCAAATAGCAATAATAAAGTTTCTTTTTGGTTCCAGATATCTAAGTTCTTTATCTTGTCTATGATCAGGCCCTCAAAAATCCTAGGAAAACTAGGAACCTTTTCTTAAATAAAATGCATAAAGTTAAAATGTTGCATAAAATTTCAAGAGCTCCATGGACTCCTGAAGCTCCTCTGGGTCAAGCCACCCTGTTTTTCAAAAAATGTTTGTCATGTGGAGCCTGATCTTCACACTGTGAATTTGCTTTATGTTTCTGACACAATAAGGCAAATATTCCGTTATTACTATAGTAATAATTTAATAAATGTCAAAAATGACAATCTTAGCATTTTAGAGGGGTTTAAAAATCTGTTAAAGTATACATACCTACAGAAAAATATACAAAAAAATAATGTATATAAAATGGAAATATAGCTGAAAAATATATTACCCAAGAAGCTCTGGCTGCAAACTCCACAAAGAGATGGCAATTAAATTCTGATCTCTTTCAAAGTTCTGAAGTAGTATGACTTCTTTTACTTAACTAGTAAGTAAAATACTATGGAATGGCTTTCTTAAAACAATCTTATTGGACTTCTAAAGATCAAAACTTCATGAGGTAACTCAAAAAATTTACCTCCCTGAATATGAAATATCTTTAAGGTCATCATTTTCAGGCCATCTATACCAAAACCTTTCAATCTAAGACACTGATACTGACATAACTTTCTTCTAAAACCTAAGGAACATTTACAAATTTGAATAATTTAGACAAACACACCCCAGGTGTTCCTTTGCATTCCAAACAGCCATTTGCTTAGAAGCACAAAATGTTGATGAAAATTTCAAATTGCAAAGAAAACTGTGACAGTCGTGTTTGAAATATTATTTTAAAATTTATCCTTTCATGGAATTTTTCTACATATAAAATTTGCATTGAAACTTGCTTTGTCTAAAGTTGAAGGATGTATTTAATACTCCATTTATATGCAAACTCATGCAAGTGTGCCTTTAAAAAGATGGGCAATTCTTAGCAAAGTGTTAATAAACGAGCACAGAAAAATAAGTAATGCTATACTAAACTGCTAAACTGCAGAGCAGTAGAAATCATCTATCCTCTAAAAGGGAAAAGAGCAATAGAGAAGGGTATCAGTACAGCATAAAGAAGAGGAAAAAAGGTCTGCACACAGGGAAGCCAGAAAGTGCAGAAAAAATTTGCCATGGGAAAAGTGACCCTAAAGAGAGAAGTCACCAAACTTGTCCAGCATATCCAATCCAGCTGTTCCAGTAGTTCAGTCTGCCTATGCAGGTCCAGAATAGCGTGCTACCAACACTGGGGAGTCAGTATTATTTTACAAAGCTGAAAGTAATTTGTACAGGAATTGAAAGAAAAATGAGAGAACTCTCTCTACTCTGAATTTACTTCTGTGTGATTTACATCTATTTTTTGTTTACTCTATTACTGTAGACATTCAAAAATGTATCTCTTGAATGTATAGTCTACTTATGCTTAATCAGAAAGCAAATTATTTACTTATTTTCTAGTAAGATTTACACAATCCTAGTAGGCTGGAAGAATTCTTAGGGATCAGCAAAACAAAGTTTCATTTCACCTATGAGAAAACTGGATCCCAAGTACATGAATGGGTTCCTAAGGATATTAAGTAACTTGCCCAAGGTGACACACAGTTATTGATAGAGAATAGAACCAATCAACAGGCTCAAAATTCTGTGTCATGTCATTTTCTTACTTAAGGATATCAGCCGTATATAATCATTGCCAATATTTTATTCACCACACCTTATTGTGTTAAATAGTACCTTTAATTTTTACAACTATAAGAAATAAGTATTATTATCTGCATTTAAAAGTTCAGCAAGGGTTGGAGATGTAGCTCAGCGCTACAGCCTACCATGCACAAGAGTCTGGGTTCCATTATCTCCAGAACTGCAAAACTCAGTTAAGCAAAACAGAAATCACAATAGCAGTATGTGAAATGCGCAAGTCAGGGTTCAAAAATACATATATTTATTTGATTCAAAACCATCAACTTTTCAACTGTGCCTTATTACCTGATCCAAAATGATAGCTTGTAATTTCTAAATATATCTGAATTTCAAACTAAAAAACTATACCTGAAGTTAAAATATTTTAACAACTTGGGCTGGAGATATATATAGCACAATTTGCAGAGTGTTTGTTTAGAATACACAAGGTCCTGGGTTAGATCCCCACCACTACAAAAAATAAAAATAAAAACATTTTAACATCTAAAAATCATGATGGCCTAATTTTCATTTTTCTTCTCAGTGTCAGTCATGTCTACTGAATTAAATGAAACACTGGCAAAAGAAAACCACAGCCACTTTGTAAAGTACAGAAATTCAAACAAAAACTTAAGAGTCATTAGACACATGTGTTTGCAATGGGAAAAACTAGATGGATCACCTCCCAAGGTTGGCATCCAATACATCTAAAATCCAATTCTGTCATCACTCTTAAAAAAGGCTCATGAAGTTAGACTTACATCAATAAAGTGTATTAAGAGCAATTTACAAAATCAGAATGACAATTTAATTATAAGAAAAAACAATATAACTAGAAAATTTCAGTCTGCAAGACTACTACATTTTCTCTCTGTAGACAAAATTACATGGGAAGTCAAGTAACAGAAGCTTGCTTGGTGATTAGAACAATGACAATAAGATGAATGGATGACTTCATGGCCATTCAGGTTAACAGGTTAAAAGACATTGGTTTAGGGCCGGGGATTTAGCTCAGTGGTTTCACCACCTGCTGCGCAAGTGCAAGGAACTGAGTTCCATCCCTGGTACCAAAAAAAAAAAGACATTGGTTTATTCATCTCCCCAACAAGAATAGTATTTTCAGTGGGATCAAAATACCAGCAGAATAGTTCTGCTGATTAAATTTCCTTCTCCTCTCAGTCACATATACAGCTCCTAAGTCTTCTCAAGAAATTCCTTGCCAAAGGAATTGATAGTGACTATTTTATTACTTTAGTGAAATTTATATATTTCTATCAGAATACAGTGACTGTCTTTGGTCTAGGAGCCATCTTGTTTTTTAAGGTTATTTTTACATTACCTTGATAAAAAACACAATGACTTCTCTGACTCAGAAGCCAATCTTATTTCCAAGTTCTTAGTAATGCCCTAAGACCTACTAATAGTAGAGTTAATATTTTAGTGATTATTTGTTAGATCTTAACACTAAGTGTTTTATATCTCATTTAATTTTTGCCACAACTCTTTATGGTAGATATTAGTTTCATGATACAGGGGAAGACATTAAAGTTTCAAAGAGAAAGTCACCCCTAAGTCACATGGCTAGTAAGGGGAAAAAATAGAATTTGAATCCAGTCAGACTCCAGAGCTGATGTTCTATAATGATGTTTTATCATTGGTAATTCTGGTTCCTAATATTTACTGCATTTGAAGGTTAAAAAAAAAAAGTAAGCTTCAGAGAAAAACTATGTTTATTATTCTGTTATATTTTGTTATAAAATTTTGGGGTTTTTCATAAAATAAAGATATTTTTGGTATTATTCAAACTACTAAATTCTTTTAAAGATAAATGCAAGACAAGCTGCTAATATTAATTTATTCACTGAAGAAAAATTTATTGAGAGTCTACTATGTGCTTACTATGTGCCATCACTGTCCTCAGCAGTGATGAAAAAATGTCTCTGCTCTCTCAGAGCTTAATGTAGTTGGAGGGGAAGGTGGTGCAACAGAGATTATTAATAACTAGACAAATATAAATGGATGGCATTAAGAGGTACAAAAAAAAATAAAGCAGGTTAGGAAGGTAAAGTGTAAGGCAGAAGAATTATTTTAGCAAGTGAAGCCAAGGCCTTTCAAACTGGGTGACATTTTAAGAAGGTAAAGAAGCAAGCTAGGTAGGGAAGTGAATGAAGGAAGACCACCCAGGCACCCACAACAAGGGCCTAGAGATAGAAAGATGGGGGAGAGGCCAGCAAGGCAGGAGCAAGGTACACAGGAAGGAAACCGCAGGTTGCAGGTGATGGCTGTGGAAAGGCTGCAGGCACCAGATCACACAGAGCTCTAAAAGGGTAGAGAACAGAAGGAGCAGTTACAAAGCTATTATGAAAAACCAAACCTACACAGATCATGGGTTGTAACAGTCATCACAGCGGAAGTTGTAAGAATTGGTGACTTTTTGCATGTATCAGGAAGATAGAATGATAGGATAAAAAGATTTCAATATAAAGAACTAGCTAAACACAAAATTTCTTTGTCCTTGTAGAGTACCTAGCTTCTCAAAGAATGAAGCAGAAGTACAAGATGATTTACATTCCTGCATTGTATTTCTTGAAAAGGAGAATGATATTATAAAATAAGATTTCAATATGTAGAACTCAAATATTAAAAACAAAATTTCCGTATCATCATACAGAATCAAGCATCCTAAAGAGTGAAACAGATGCAAAAGGCAACTTACTTTACTAGTCAGTGTATTTATTTCTTGGTCAGCTTTATGCAGTTTATTGACTAAGGAAGTATTTTGTTCATTGCTTGATTGTAGCTCTTTTTCCAAGCGTTCAGCCTGCAACTTGGCTGACTGTTTTTCAGCCTTTTATTAAAACAAAATATTTTAAAATTTGTCCATAATTTTTCACAATATATCAAAATAAAATAAGCATTGAAACTCATGTGTAACCATATAAAAAATTATTCAAAACTCCAACAACATTAATATGTACCAAAGTAACAAGAGTTTCTCAAAGCAACTGGCAGACTTCAAATGAAAGATATCTGCTCCATGGGGGCAGGTGTAGCTCAGCGGTAGAGCACCTGTCTGGCATATATGAGACCCTGATTCAATCCCCAGGAACCAAACACAAAACAAAACCCAAATAGATCTGTGTTTCAGGAAACATGCAACAAAGGTATCTGGGCAAACAATACATCAACAGCCACTATCAAAATAAACCTCACACACTTCTTTCATAAGAGAGAGTACTTGTGCCACTCCTTTGATAGCTATTTACTCCGAATGCTGACATGATTCAATTTCACATGGGGGGCAGGGGGAGGTCCCCGTCCACAGCAATTATGAAAAAGCTCATTAGAAGACAACAGAAGGCTCACAGACAGATATGAGAAGTGAAAATTGAAATTTCAAAATCAATGGAGATTTGTCTTAAAGGAGAGGTAGAGATAAGAATTCAATATTCTCAGCCAATGTGGAACCTTCTGAAGTATGGGTGAAGAAGCTCTTGATCTCATCACATAATTAAGATTGGGGGGGGGTACCAGGGATTGAACTCAGGACTTTGCACTTGCAAGGCAGGTGCAGTGCCACTGAGGTAAATCCCCAGCTCATAATTAAGATTCTTAATAAATTCTGTAAGTTGTCAAAAATTTTCTTGTCAGTCATACTCAAAACACTCTGCCATTACAGAGAGAAAATAAAAGCTTTTTAAAAATACTTCTATTCAAAATAAAAACATTTTAGCATTTAAAAGATAAGCTAGTTTTTTAATATCTCATTTCCTACGTGTGCTAAATATAGTAAGAATTGTATTCAACAAATAATTCAGGAGGAAAAAGCTATTTTCTTCACATATAAAATTATGTTCTCTGGGCATAATGATAGCCAAAAAGTTGAAGAAAGAAATATTTGCTGTCATGTACTATTTTCATCTGACAAATGATAAAATTAAATACAGGCTCTTCTGAATATGCCACAAATGAACCATCTATCTTTTGTTATATTCAACTTGCCCTGAAAATAACCACTCCAGATGAACTCAATGAAAAGTTTCACAGTGAGACAACATACTGTATTCAACTGCAATCACCTCACTTACTCTGTCACTATGTAAATACATTAAGGACACAAGAATGGCAGCATAAAGTCTCACTCTGAACTGTCTCATGTGTAAGATGCAATGATATTCACAACTTTCATTCAGAAAACCAGCAAATACTGACAGAAGCTTCATGTAAAAAAGTTAAAAAAGTGACTTCTCTTCAAAATACATCAATGTACTCTTTGTACCAGCTTGCTGGTTGGAAAAAAAAAAATCACCATTTTGGATTTGGGTACTGGATTTTAATTACAAACTAGAGATAGTACCAAATCATTTCCTTCTAACTCAAGCCACTATTTCATCACTATTCCAGAAAAGGAAAACAAAACTTTAAATTTTACAAAATAAATCAAAACAATAAATTGGTCTATTTGCTGTTAGGCACATAATATAGGAGAAGTAACTGTGTCTGAGTAAGATGAAAATCAATAGTTTCCATAAGGCAATACTTCCAGAAGAACTTGGCTAACAATTAACTTTCTCTAATCAACTCAGGGAAATAATTCCATAAAAGTTTACTGTATGCAGTAGTAGTCAAGTTTAATTTTATTATTTTGGCAAGAAGCTATCATAAGGTATGTTAAATATGGTATTTCTGTTCAAATGGGACTTATGATTTTAAAGTTTCAAATATTGGGCCGGGGATTTAGGTCAGTGGTTTCACCACCTGCTGCACAAGTTCAAGGACCTGAGTTCGATCCCTGGTACCACAAAAAAAAAAAAAAAAAGTTTCAAATACCAGAAACAAAGTCTTGGTAAATAGGGAGCGGTGGAGGGGGTGAAGGGAGGGCAGGGGAATGGGGAAAAAAGAAGAACCAAGATAGATCATGTAAAGGTACAAAACCCAATTGGGGAAAAAAAAAAAAGTTTCAAATACCAGTGTAAGAAGTTTACAATCTTGAAAGAAATTTTCTTTTCTTTTTTTAGGGGGAGGGGGGCTTGATATGACTATGACTTCAGTCTTCAGAGATTCCAATATATTTGGGGGGATTTTACATATTCTATTTGGTGGCATTATAAGAGTTAAGCCATTTCAAGCAGGTGCTTGACTCTCAAAAGAATAAATATTCCCCTTATAAACATGGTACCATAGCTATTGCTTACGAATCAATAGCTTTCTTCTTTACAGAAAGAATACCTACTCCTGGGATTCTACAAATGCGTCAGCAGTAGACTGCTAAGCACACATTTATGCTCTAAAAATCAAAGCCTTGTCAATTGTGCTTTTAAAAACTATGCCCTACTCTTCTGGGAAGCAATTAAAACCTTACCTCCAGGGATCTGACTGTAGCCTGCATCTCAGCCAACTGCCGCACTTGTATTCTTTGGACATTTTCTACCTGAGCACCAGAATTCTCGTTTTCAGCCCTTAATTCTACTATTTCAGTCTCTAAGCCTTTTAATTTCTGACTCAAATGGGCTTTTTCTCGAAGAAGTTGCTCCACTCGTTTGCTGTCTCTTGTGAGATCAACACTAAGCAGCTGATTATGTAGTTCTTCTTTATCTTTCTCCAGTCTTGCAACCTAATAATTTGAAAGAAAGCACACAGCTTTAAATTATTGAATTTTCAGTCATGAACATATTTTATAAAACAGTAAATTAAAATTAAAAATGAGACAATACAAAAGCTCAGGTGGTGAAATGAAATAAAAAGGAAAAAAATGTAAAAGTCACATTCTTTATTCTCTACTCAGCATGACTCAAATTTGAGGGCAAGAACTTTACCCTATATCCCCCCACCTCTGTGGAGTCTAGCATAGGACTTAATTAGTTGCTGACTAAAATTCAAAATTATAAATAATACTACAAAAACAATTATTAAACATACATCAAATATTTTAAAATTCATCAGAATATGACAGGAATTCATGTGAGACCAATCACTGACTACGCCTAAGCTTTTCCATACATGAAAGTAATTATTGGGGTGTTTATGTATCTATTTCAAGGCAACCAATTCATATAAAAGCTGCTTTCTGTGTGAATACATACAAATGTGATCAATGAAAAGTTTTTAAATGATAGCTGAGAGTTTATTAAGACCTTAGTTGTAATGGTGGCAGATTTCTTAGAATCATTACTCCAGGGTATATGTTAAAGTCACTGGGGAACTTGCAGAGCAGATACCAATACCATTCATCCTATCACTGCCAGACCCCATGGGCTTCTAAATCAGTGGGTTTCAAATGGTTTCCTAAAATCAGAGGCTCTTCAGAGGTTCCTTGTCTCTCGGGAGTGGGGAAGTGGGCAAAGCAATCAGGATAGAACTCATTCTTTCCATTTTGTGATTTCCCCAACTATCTTTATCCTACCGCCACTACCTCTACCACATCTCCCTGTTACCTTCCATTGGCTCCTTGTTTTGTTTTGTTCTGTTTTGCTGGCACTGCTGGGGATCAAGTCCAGGGCTTTATAAATGCTAGGCCAGTGCTCTACCACTGAGTTACACTCCCAGCCTGCATCAGCTCCTCTTTTAGTTTCTTTTTATGTATTGGGTCACCTCGTTTGACTCAAGTAGAGGATTCAGCAGTTTAAAAAAAATTAATAATTGGAAAGCATTGCTCTAATCAAGACCAGGGGCTACTGCAAGCCAGAACTCTGAAGGCTCAAAGTCAGACAGATCTTAACGGAATGCTCTGGAACCAAAGTGACCCAAGATTGCTCACAGAGCCACCAAGAGTCTAAAAAGTGTGAGACCTCTACCCCAGAGCAGTATCTGTTTTCCTAACCTGCAAAAAGGGAGACTGAATTGGATGCATTCTGAGATCGGTTTCACTACATAGCGACTCCAAGTTTGATTTTGGACACATTAAATTAAAGATGTCAACAAGGATAGGCAGAGCTATCTAGCAGGCAAATACATTTTTCCAGAAAATAAAATTTATCCTTGAAGATATCTATGGCATTTGGAGGTAAACCCTCAAAAAGCCCAGCTAATGGCTAGGGTTGCTGCTTAGTGGTAGAGTGTTTACAGCATGTGTGGGGCCCTGGGCCTGATCCCCAGCACTATAAGGTAAGGGGAAAGCCAACCAATTAATGTTGTCTAGCTCCTATTTTTCTTCCTATGCTTTTCAGGTAACCAGTACTCTTGGGTTTGGTCTCTGGCTACCTTTTATCCTCTTTTTCTTCAACTAGCTGTGTGACTCTGCACAAGTCATATTTTCACCCTGCCTAACTTTCAGTGCACAGGTTACGCTGCCTGATTCAGCTTTTGTATAAGGAAACTCAAACACAGTTTTTTATCTTTGATTTGGGTTTTGACAGTGCTGGGCTTGAACCCAGGGCCTTGTGCATGCTAGGCTAGCATACTATCACTGAGCTACATACCCAAGCCCCCACAATGAAGTTTTATTAGAGGTGTGGCAGCTCAGCTATGTCAGGAGTCAATGCGTAATGAAACTAAGGTTCAGAAATGACCTCAACTGAGTACTTATTATGGATCAAGTGCTAAGCTGAGCACTCTACATCAATAGTAACACTAATTTCTCTTGTAGTCTCCATTTTACAGACAGGGTCACACAGCTAGTTTTTGACCAGAATGCTGCCTGTGTTTCTGCTTTCTCCACAAGTTCTGCAGGGCATCTGGGTGATAGCTGAAATGACAGCTGAAGCTGTAAGACTGGATGACGGCTAGCTAATGGTAGTCAGGGTGAGTTTCCACATTTATGATTCTTAAACCAGAACTCACATCAAATCATTTCAACCAAAACTGATGATCACTGTTTTCTAATTTTGTATTCATTTACTTAGTCACACAATAGGTATTTACTGAGTACTTAGAAGTAGCTCACACTGTTTTAGGTAATAAGGATACAACCCAGCAGGCAAGCAAACACAAAACCTCCGCAGTGAGGAGCCTATTACTCTCAGTCACTGCCATGACTCTGCTTTTGTCTCATTCATCTGGGCCCAGGTCTTGGAAGCTCTCAGCTCTTTGCTTTTCCTCCACTCTTAATCAGATTCACATGTCATTTTCTTTGATGTTCTCCATTTGTTGTGCTCTCAGTCCTTCCTCTAAATTTCCAAAGGTCTTTCTCTGAATTTCTCTTCTATGACATTTATCCAAATCTGCCTGCATTGCAGTTATCTCCACATTTACTTTATTCTCTTTTAGAATAAAAACTTGCTTGACAGGTAAAACAATATATTAACCAATTTTATTTCCCAAAGGTGAAGTAGAGGAAATGGACAGAAACGGATCAGGGACTAAAAAGAGTGGTTGATTTTCTTTTCAAAGGATGACAGCACCACCCACATTCCCAAAGCATAGTTCCTCCACCTATCTTTGTTTTTATCTCCCTTATGATGCAGCACAGAGAATGGGTGAGCAAACAGTCTCTAGAATCCAACTTTCCTTTTTCTTTCAGTATTTTAAAGATACTGCTGTACTTCTAGCTGGTATTATTTCCAAAAAGAAGTATGCTATCATCCTCTTTGTTCTTCTATACAAAATGTCCTTGTCTCTCTGTGGTTACTTTTCTTTAAATTAAACCTTTTCTTTTCATATGATAAATCCATATGCAAGGACCCTGTGCACCTTTGACCCAGGTTCCCACAAAGGTAATATCTCTCTTCTATTTTCTATAAGACACTGTGTTAGTCACTTTTCTCTCATTGCTGAGACAAAATACTCGACACCCAGAGTTAAAGGGAAAAGGGTTTATTTAGCTCACGGTTTGTAGAGGTTTCAGCCAGTCCTTGGCTGGCTCCAAGGCCGAGCGGCACATGGCAGAGGGTCGTCACAGAGGAGAAACAGTTCTTGGTGCCCATAAGGTAGCAAAAGCAACAAGGGAACCTTAATAGAATCTCTCTGCCTCTTCTATCTTATCCAGACTACCGGGATTAGGGCAGTACCAAACCAATCAGCAAACTGGTTTAGTAATCACACGCCCATAATTCCAGCATCACACACTCTAGATTCAGTCACCTCTGAAAAAGCCACCTATGACCGCATGAGGCTTTGGGGGGACATCTAGACCCAAACCATAACAGAGGCTGAGTACAATTGGCCTTAATTTTTCTTTAAAGAATTTAGTAGAATTCTCTAGTGAAATTATTCTTTCTTGGACTTTTTAAATTTTAAATTCAAGGGCCAGAGATTTAGCTCAGTTGTTCTGCTACCTGCCTTGCAAGAGGAAGGTCCCGAGTTCGATCCCCAGAACCAAAAAAAAATTTTTTTAATTCAAAGGGTGGGAAGTATATAGCTCGTTGGCACGGTACATGTTTGGCACATGCAAGGCCCTGGGTTCAGTCCCCACCATCAAAAATAAATTACAGATCAAATGTCCCTAATAGGTATAGGCCTCGTTCATTGTAGGTGAGTTGTGACGGTGTGTGCCTTTTGAAGAATTGATCCATTTCATCTACATTGTCAAATTTATGTAAGTAGAACTGGTCACAGGATTATCTTATCATCCTTTTAATGTATGCTAGGTCATGAGTGATACTCCCTGTTTCGTATAATTTATGTCTTTTTTTTTTTTTGGTCAATTTTCCTTTATTTTTTATTTTATTAGTACATGTTTGCAGTTCATGCAGTTCGCAATCATCTTGAGGTATGTACACTCCATGTACATACCACAGCTTGTTTCTTTTTTTATCCCTGTCCCCTTCCCTCTCCCTTCCTCCCCTCTCCTCCAATTCTCCTATCCCATTTTTCAGTCTTGTTGATATTATTAATCTTAGCTCATATATTATATGCTCATATGACATACAATGTTTACAGCAGTTGAGGTTATCAGGCTCCTATACATGACGTATCTTTACTCTGCTCATCTACCCTTCCCCACCTCCTTACCTCTTATGCCTTCTCCCTTGGATCATCTCCCTGTTGCAAGAGAGCCATCTCCTTGTCCCCTTCTACCTATCCCCCACCTTTTCTCTCAGTTTTCATAGAGGTCTGTCGGTTTTATTAATTTTTTCCAAGACCCAGCGCATTTCATTGACTTTCACAATTGTTTTTAGTTTCAATTTTATTACTATTTCTTTTCTGCTTGCTTTGACTTTGATCATCTTCTTCTAGGTTCCTGAGTTTGGAGCTTAGACTACTGACTTGATATTTTCCCTTTCTGATGCATTCATCTTAATGCTATAAATTTTCCTCTCAGCACATTGCTTTAGCTATCTCCTGAGAATTTTTAGATGCTGCACTTTCATTTTCATTCGGTCAATATATTTTTTTAAGATTTAATGAGTGCCTATAGTGTACATGGACCTTTACCAGACACTGAAATTTAGGCACAAGCCAGACACATGATCCCTGGCCTGGGGTACTGTATAATCTAATTAGTTTAACACAGATTAAAAACAGTAGACAGACAAATTACATGTTAATGCTTGGTTACTACAGTCAACATTGAAGAGCTGTAATTTAAGTAATCAAAATGGTATCTAATTCTAAAATCATTTATAAAATGTATTTGGCCTTGGAATCCACAGAACTTCAAACAAGCTAAGTTGCACTGCAGATAGTAAACAGTCACAAAGACACACACACCAAAACACTTTACAGCACTATGAATGACTTGCTATGTTGGATCTTGTTTTCTAATTATGGCTTGAAGCCTCTGTAATACTAATGTATCAGACAGAAGCATGTCATCTTGTTCTATCCAGTAAAATTTCAGTCCATTCAAGTACAACTTTATAGCTAATTTTCTTCTCTGGGACAATCTGCCTTTCCAGCCTTACTGGAAGGCTTCTGTTCAACACCCATGTTTTGGTCCTCAGCAACATCAGTGTCGAAGAGTCAAAACACTGGCCAATATTCTCACTGTCAACATCTCCACAGCCTTCTATATTCTGTAGAACTGTTGCTAAATTAACTGTTAAAATAGTTCCTTTATCTATATTCTTAACTGAATTTTCTTCACTGCCAGGGGAAAGTTTTCTCCATGCTTTGGTTTCAGTACTTGATTTTTATTAGGTTCTAAGCTCTTGATACCTCATAAATTGCATCCAACACTGCCGAGTTCTTCCAAAACATCTGTGGGTCAATTTCTTCATCCATATATTTTTGGAGAAGTCCTGCTTGGTAATATCTTTTTATTGTGGCTAAATACTCTTGGTTGATAGGTTGAATTAGACTTGTAGCATTTGGTACAACGATTATCCTGCCATTATCTGAACTCAACAGTTCTTCATTTGGATATGCTGGGGGAAAATCTAAAAGAAGCAATGCTTTTTCTAGAAGACTTTGGATTTCAAATGTTTCTGTACCCATGGCACTAACTACTATTTAAAAACAAACAAAAAAAGATTGTTCTATCCAGGTACCTTTTTGACTGAAATAAGTGACACGAATGTTTAAAAGGTAAAGGTCAGTTACTTTGAATGCACGGGGTCACTCTTTTTTTTTGCTTTCCCATAACACAAAGATTATGTTTGTGTAAGCTGGTGGCATTTGCACAACACATAATGATGACTCTGTCCCTGCCTGACCAATACACCAAAGTACTTTACTCAGTGTCAAGAATTAATGTCCTTGAATGTAGCCATTTCCAAAACAATCCAGTTTGATCAGCACCACAAATTTGTTCCGGTTGTAGATTCTCTCAACAAATTTCTGAAAGTTACCACAAAATTCACTGGCAGTAGTTTCATCTCTTTTTAATTTTGTTTCTTTATCAGCACCCTTTGGAATACCATGGCACTGCTTCAACTGAGTTAGCCAATCAGATGATACATTAAAATCACCTTCCAACTCCAAAGCATCCAAAAAGAACTTGGCTTGTTTTGTGTTCCAGACATTGGCATCCTTTCTGTTTCCTGTTAGTTAAACCCCTGTATCATGTCTCTGACAAGTTCCTCACTACATTGACGAATTTACACATTTACATTTGAACTGTCTGCATAGTTTATAATCCTTTCTTTGTTCTTTCTAACAAACTGTGGATTCACCAATTTCATATACCACAGGAAGGTGATTTCCTCAAGTTTTTAATAATGCCAAGCATGGCCATAATTGTCAATACCACACACTTATGTTTTCCCCACATTTTAAGTGGCTAATATTTTAGCTGATTACCAGAAGAAGATAATTAACAACTTAGATTTTTCTACAGAGAGACTAGAAAAATGAGATCTTGAGGTCACACTCCTCTGCCCCCTCAGATCCAGGTAAGGTCTAAATTACTCTCTTCACTTGCATTTTAAACTTTAAAAAGTTCATACAGTAAGGATTAGCTCCAATGAAGCCTATCTTCTTTCTTCTTTTTCAGTTTAAGGCCTTTTCATAAACTGTAATCTTACTGAAGGCTGGAAGTTGAACCAATACTACTCTACCACAGTCTCTAACCAGTACTACACTACCACAGTATCTAAAACAGTTCCACTGTACACTCAGTTTTTGCCATCACTGCAGGCAAAGTTCTTTGCTAAAGCCACTGAGACTCAGGCTGGAGTATTTTAGGAGATGAGCAAGGAAACAGTTCAAATCAAAAGACGACTTGCAGACTTGACACAGAGAAAAATATGATAAATTAATTCCCTATGTTGTCTCTGTCAGGCAGTGAACTGTAAGGAAAACTGTCTCTGCTAAGCAAAGGACCACTTGAGATTGCATGGGTGAGCGCCTATGAAAATCATAGTAAGCAAGTTAAGGCAAGCTGCACAGAAGTGAGAGGTGCAAAAACATGAAAGTCAGCAGGCAGAAAGCTCTACTTTACTGCACCACAAACATATTGGATGGATTTAGCAAATGAAACGGTGAAAGGTGGACAAAATGTGGTATCATATGATTAAAGCAAACATCAAAAAACATCACTGGTGGGAATCAGGACCCAAGGTAGAGACTATGAGGTGAAAGGCTGTGTGAAGATGTTACAGTAAGCCTGCTGAAGGATGACACTCCAGGGGCCAACAGAAGCAGTTCCTGTGGTGGCTGCACAGTACTTGGAGCCTCTGCAACCTCCTCAAATTAAGAGATGAGAGAAGCCATGATAGGGAGGGCCTGGAAGCTGGCAACGAGGATGTCACTGCCACAGACAGCCAACAAGCCAGCCAGCAATCTGCCCCTGGGTGCAGGGCACGCCAGTCCTTGGCTGCAGGCATCGCGCCTTGCTTCCTGCACAGTAGCCATACCTCCATGAGAGAATGTGGTCTCCCAAGGGGTCAGTGAATTTCTTTGACATGTAGTATCATGAAATGTTTTACACTGAAATATCCTTTTGACTCACACACTATTTGAATGCATCATTTCATTTCCAGATGCTTGGAGATTTCCTTGTTACTTTTCTGTTACTAATTTCTAGTTTGATTCTATTGTGGTCAGAGAACTCTATGTGACTTCAAATTTGTTGAGGTTTGTTTTCATTCTTTTTTTTGTTTTGGGGGGTTTTTTTGGTACTAGGGATCGAAATCGGGACCTTGCGCTTGTGAGGCAGGTGGCAGAACCACTGAACTAAATCCCCGGCCCTGAGGTTTGTTTTATAGCCCAGGAACTGTCTATTGTGTGTACATTCAGCAAGCACTTTGAAAGAATGTGTTTGGATGCTCTTGTTGGGAAGAGTGTCCCATAAATGTTAAGTAGATTCTGTTGGTCATGTTGTTGAGTTTTTCTACATCCATCTGCTTGGCCTATAAAATGTTAAGATAGGGGTGTGAGGTCACCAACTGTAACTACAGATTTGTCTGTTTCTCTCTTTAGTTCTTTCAGTCTCTGCAGCTCTGTCTGACCCATACAAATTTAGTATTCCTCTCTTCTCGGTGGACTGACCTTTGTTCTGTCATTATGTACTATATACCATCAAATGGCAGAAATGAAGGAACCCAAGAGCACAGGGCTCACCTTCCCAGTCTGGGTAACATGTAAAAGTATCTATCTTCCTTTACCTCTCTTTGCCCTCTCTTTTTCATAATACTGTATATGACAGATTTTTCTTTGCTCCAGAATCTACTCCATCTGATATTAAGACAGCACCTCAAACTTTCTTTTAATTCATGGTTGCATAACACTGTATATCTTTTTCTACCCTTTTACTTACAAACCACCTATACTGTTATATTTGGACTTTCTAATAGACAGCATATAGTTATGTCTTTTTAGCTATTCTCCAAATTTACACCTACAACTTGTGTAGCTAGGTCACTTACATTTATTACAATATTAATATGTTAAGGCTGTAAATTTTTTTTCTATTTCTTCTTCTGTTTTTAGTTTCTCTGCTTTCTTTTTCCTGCCACCCTGCTGGTTGCTTGAACATTTTTCATGATTCAATTTTAATTTATCTGTAATGCTTCAAATGTACTTCCTTTTACAGTTTTCCTAGTGACTGCTCTAGGTATTACATTTGAACTTATCACAGTGCTCATTACTAGAGTAGGTAAAGTGTAGAAACTTTATCTCCTTTTATGCTCCTTTGTCCTGTTTGTAATTGTCTAAATATTTCCTCTATGTATACTTAGAACCACATTAGACTGAGTTGTGATTTATATTTCAACTGTCAAGTAAAATTTAGAAAATTCATGAGTCAAAGTAAAGCCTTTTGCATATACTCAAGGTTTTGTTTATCATGTTCTTTTATCCTTACTAGTATTTTTGGGTTCCTTCTTTTACAGGTTTTCTTTTTGTTCAGACAACTCCTGAGCACTCCTTTGGATTGGTCTATTGAAAAAAATCTCTGATTTTTCTTCATTTTAATGTGATTTCCCCTTTATTTTTGAAAAATATTTTTGTTGGATATTGGATTATGGGTTGGGCCAGGGATTTAGCTCAGTGGTTTTGTCGCCTGCTGCACAAGCGCAAGGACCCGAGTTCGATCCCGGGTACCAAGAAAAAAAGGATTATGAGTTGACAGTTCTTTTCTTCTGTTCTGGTACTTGATAATGTGCTCATGGCTTCTGTGGTTTCTGATGAGAAATCTGCTAGCTTTCTGTCACCAACCACTCCCCCCATAGGTATCATTTATCACTGCTTTTTAAGATGCTTTTTATCCTATACTTTTTTAAAGTTTTACTATGGTGTCTCTTGATGTAGATTTCTTTATATTTATCCTGTTTGGGATTTTCTCAGTTTCTTGAATCTGAGCATTATGCTTTTATCATATTTAGCAAGTTTTCAGCCATTATTTAAGTATTTTTTAGGCACTGTCCTCTTATCTTTTCAAGAACAAAAATCTTAGATGTTCTACTATGGTCTCATAAGGTCACTGAGAATCAATGTTAGTTCCTTTTTAAAATCTATTTTCTCTAGTTTTTCAGACTAGATAATTTCTAATATTTTATCTTCAAATTTACTATTTATTTTTGCCTCTATCCCTTCTATTCTGCAGTTGAGCCCAGCAACTGAGGTTTTCTTACCTTCACTGTATTTTTCAGTTCTAAACTTTCCAGTTTTTTTCCTTTCTATTTTTTCTACTTCACTGTTGAGCCTGTTTTGATTTTTTTCATTTGTTTAAGGCATATTTGTAATTGCTCAGTGAAAAACTCTCATCATAACTACTTCAAAATCTTTGTCAGACAATTCTAATATATCTATCATCTCAGCGCTGGTATGTCTTGGTGCCACATCTAGTTCTACATTTAGTTTTGGATCTTCCTGGCTTTTGTTAAGACAAGTAATTTAGTTAAAACTTCGGATATTTTGGAAATTATGAGACTGGACCTTATATAAAATGTCTGTTTTAGCTGACTTTTATAACATCACTATGGCAAGGGAAGGCTAATGCTGCCACCTTATTACTGCCAGAAGTAGTCTAGATTCCCCCTCTACTTCTGCTGACACCCAAGGACGGGAGGCTCCTCATGATCTCGTGCTGGCAGGAGTCGTTATTCCAGTCCCCATGAGAGCTCCACTGACACCTCTCTGGGTGGCAGGGGTAGGAGTGACATCTTACTGCTCCCCATATGACCTCCACCAACAACACAGGGCTGAGCAGTGATTTAAGCCCTGTCTCTTTGGTAGGCCTTGTCTGACATCACCCAAGCAGCACAGAGGCAGGGTACCTCATTACTGCGCGGTGAGGGAAGAAGCTCAGGCTCCCAGCATTATCTCCAGTGACATCATGGCAGGGAGCAGGATCCCTTGCTACTGCCCAGATGCGGACGTCTTAGAAAATATAGGCCCCGCAAAATGAATTAGGAAGTATTCCTTCTGAGTCTATTTTCTGGAAAAGATTACAGAAAATTGTTATAAATGCTTTCCTAAATATCTAGAAGAATTCACCAATGAAACCAATTACTGGCTGCTACTCATGTTTTATGGGTTGTAAGACATTGCATATTTTACATTTTTTCACTGTTGAGTTCTTTGTTTTCCTATATATACATTTGAATCTTTACTCTGGGATGCTGTCAAGATATTTAGAAATATTCTGATCTTTTCAAATCTTGCGGGCATACTTGTCAGACAGAACTAGGACTGCCTTTGGTCTACAGCTACTTCAGTGCACCACACAGTAGAATGTCCTTCCATTCCAGGATGTAGAAACATGAATTTTTGCCCAGTGCCATATGAGCACTGAAGATGATCTCACCTGACTCCTTTCCTTCTCTGGCCTTGTATATTTTGCTCACACACATGCACTAATCAGTACTCACCTGAACACTCTGCAGAAATCCAGAGTTCTCTAATACTCTCCTCTTTAAATCCTCATTGCCTTAGCCTCTAAATTCTGAACTTCAACTCCTCAACTCAGAGATCATGGGGCTAAACTTGCACAGTGGCCTAGAAACTCCCTCCAGAACATAGGATAGGCCAGTTATACAGCTCACCTCATTTGTTTTCCTTCCCTGAGAGGTCACTGCCTTCTGCTGCCTGTTTCCCAATGTCTAAAATCCACTGTTTCTTCCTATATGTTGATCCAGTTTTTAGATTGAGCCTCAGAGTAAGTCCATTCCCTATTATTCCATCATGGCCAGAAGCAAAACTCCCCAGGCTGCCTAGATTTGAACCATGGTTCTACCACATATTACCTATGTGACCCAGGGCCAGTCTCTCATTTATAAAAACAAAACAATGATTATCTAACTTCCAGGATTAGTGACAGGATTCAAAGAAATATGTTAATCAGCACTGTGATGAATACTGTCGCCCACTAATGGTAGTAGTACCATTAATTGCTTACTGATATCAACCATTATGGCAAAGATTTTACACATGAAATATGAAGTTTCTGGATCTTAGTTTTTCAAATTATTAGGTGAAGAGGTCTGCAGACTCCCTATCGAGGTCCCGAGTCGCATGGAACACACCGAATCACCCCACACCCCGGCAACAATCCACTAGACCCACCCCCTCCCCTGTACAGGCACCTGGTTCCACACTACAAAGACGCAGAGGACACCGGACCACCAGACCATGGTACTGAGTCCCGCTGACCCTGGCCCAGAGGTAGGGGGTTCTGAGCCACTGTCCCACTGCTCCTGGTCCAGAGGAAGGGGCTTCCTGGCCACCGTCCCTCTCGCTGCTCCCAGGGCAGAGGAAAGGGCTTTTGGGACACCTTCTGTCCAGCCGCTCCTGGCCCAGAGGAAGGGGCTTCCGGGCCACCATCCCTCCCACCACTCCCGGCCCAGAGGTAGGGGCTTCTGAGCCACCACTCCACTGCTCCTGG
>NW_004624750.1:12415806-12555478 GCF_000247695.1 Heterocephalus glaber | reverse complement strand
GTCTTTCTGTGTAGCTCAGACTGGCCTCGAACTGGTGGCATTCCTCCTGCCTCAGCCTCCCGAGTGCTAGGATTACAGGCATGTGCCCACCATGCTTGGCTAGATGAATTATTATTTTTTTTTTTTTTGGTACCGGGGATCAAATTCAGGTCCTTGTGCTTGCGCAGCAGGAATTCTTTATATTTTTAAAAAAATAATAACATGACCCCTATTACATTGGCTTTTCCCTTTTATGTACTATAATTTATTTTTCTGCAATTAATGTTTTATATTAAAACATTTTATTATTTACTTATATTGACAATATATCATTTATATTACTTAAAGTTCATATTTTAATCTAATTTTGGAAGTTACCATCTCATGGGGGGAAAGCAGTTCTTAAAAACGCGTATCTGGGGCCGGGGATTTAGCTCAGTGGTTCCACTGCCTGTCCAGCAAGCACAAGGACCTGAGTTCGATCCCTGATACCCCCCCCCCAAAAAACCACGTATCTGCCCCCAGAATAGTTATAGAAGATTAAAGGAGGGGATAATAGGCATTGTTGGGAATAAGGCAACATTCACCGTCTTTAAAGAATTTTACTCAGATGAAATAAAATAAGAATAAAACACATGCTTTCCTCAGGTCACAAGAGTTACCCTTAGTCATGCAGTTAGTGGGAAAAAGTCAACTACAACTAATTTTTAAAAGCCAGAGAACAGAACCTGTCAGTCAAACATTCTGAATGCTAGGAGCAAGATGAAGCTAGAGAAGGCACACAATGTAATGAGAGAAGCTCTCAAATTGTTGGGGTTTTTTTGGTACCGGGGATCAAACTCAGGACCCTTCGTTTGTGAGGCAGGCGGCGGCACCACTGAACTAAATCCCTGGCCCTCAAATTCTCCAAAGTAGCTACTGTGAATTAGATACTTTCAAAAGTACTTGCTTCATTTTAATTTATTAAACCTTCACAACCGCATTATAGTACTATCTCTGGCACCATGTTATAAATGAAAACACTGATGCACATGGAAGTCAATGCTCCAGGTTACACTAAATAAACATTTGAAACCTTTGAAAAATTTTTACATAAAATTTTTGGATTGTGAGATACAAACTTCATCCTAGCACAAAAATCTTCAATGAGTAAAATTTCACAAATTTCTTCTAAAATGCTACCAAAATCAATGCCAGAGAATTCCCACTGTGAAGTAATTTTATTTTAATTTGGGAGACTTCTGTCTAATTTCACGTGATTTAGAGTAATCTAAGAAGAGAACTTGGAATGTTTTAGACAAAGGAACCATCTGGTACTAAAGCAAGACTTCTAATTAGAACTTCAGAACCTACCAGGACAAAAATAAAAAGTATTTTGAGAGATTTCCTGATGTATATTGATGATAATATCAGGATAAAGATCAGAACCAAAAGCACATTAGCAGTTTTGTGTTACTAGTAATATAAGATAAAAATATTTAGCATTCTCAAGGAACCAGGAAGGTACAAACTTTGGCTTCTCGCTTGAGTCAAGAATGACAAAAGCCTCATCCATTTAAGGAGCACGTTGGGTTAGTCTGGCCCTTGTTCCCGACTGGGTACCAGCTTCCTTCATCAGTGCAGGTGACAGCGCTGGAGGCCAGCGAAAGGAGGGATAGACTTAGAGGAATTTTACAGGTCTGTTCTTAGCACTGCCCAAGGCTAGAAAAGTTGGGAGCTAGAAACTGAACAGACTGGAACTAGAAGTAACTGCATTCAAAGAGCAATAAGCAGGAGAAAAGGAGGGAGGGAGGGAGGGAGGGAAGGAAGCAGACAGACAAAAAATGAAACTGTCAAAAAACCAGAAAACAAGAATTAGCCAAAGCTTGAGGAAGAACCAAAGTCTAGAGAATAGCCAGGGGAGGAGAAAAAAGTAGAAGAACCCTTTAGAGAAAGGCTAATTCAGTCTCTCCAGGAATTTAAAGAAGACATACACAATGAGCATTTAAGCAACAAAGATAGTTTTTCAAGAAGCAGTGGACGAAAGAGGTAAGAAGCATAAGAAACAAACATACAGGGAAGCACTGGAAGGTTAATCGAAACCATCCTTACCCTTATTTAAGGTAGTTTACTTTGATTCCCATTTTATCTGATATTAACATTGTTGTATCACTTTCTTTTTATTAGCATTTTCCTGATATATCTTTGCCATCTTTCTACTTTTAACCTGTTGCTGTCGGTGGTTTTAGGTGTATCTCAAGTTAACTACATCTCATTTTTTATTGTATTTTGAACCAATCTACAGGTTTCTTTCTCTTTTTTTGGTAGCAGGGATTGAACTCAAGACCCTGCGCTTGCCAGGCAGGTGCGGCACCACTGAGCTAAATCCCCAGGCCTACAAGTTTCTTTAAATATGAGAGTTTTATTCACTTATTAAAAAAAAAAAAAGGGTTCCTGATCTGATAAAAATGAAAAAAGGTTACTAGGTCATATATAAATATCATATTCTGGAAAGGTCAGAATACATGTGTATACTGTGTACATGTATATAAAACCTTGTGAAGGATGAATGAAACACACAGTCTCAGTGGTGGGATTATGAATGATTTTTCTTTAACTTATTTGATTTTCCATATTCCTAAAATGAACATACATTATTGTTGCTAAATACAGTAAGTTTTATAACTAAAAAAGAAAAAAAAGAAAGAAGAACATGACGGTCGGGCACAGTGGCACACACCTGCAATGCCAGGTGCTCCAGAGATGGAAGCAGGAGGATCACAAGTTTGACGCCAATCTGGGCTACTTGAGACCCAGACTCAAAATTTAAAAATGTTTTAAAAAGGGATGGGTCCGTAGTACTTGCCTAGCATGTGCAAGACCCTGGGTCTAATCCCTAGAACCACAGAAGAAAAAAAAAGAGAGAGAGTATCACAAAAGAATCTTATGACCCTGTCACTGTATGGTCACTTGGTTTATATCTGTTGTACTCCTTGCTCCTCTCTCCTGAGACTTTAATACTTCTCCACTGAATTACTGCTGGCATACTTTTATTCAATCAGGCTAGCACTATAATCACTTGTACCAACAACTTTGTATTTCTTGCTCTTCATTACTATTTTCAGAATACAAAATTAAAAGTCCTAAAAATGGCATGAAAACACAGTACTCTCATGTTTGAGTGATTCTAAAACATTAGCTTTTCATCTGTAAGAAGTCTGAGATTTGATATATTCACACAGCCAAATCCAATGAGAAAGCATAACTTTTTCATAAAATGAAGATATCTTCTTTCATGTATTATTTCATATATTCTTTTAGTTCAGAATATCATGAGGGATACGTGAATTCTTAAGAGTTCTCCTGAAGAAAACTTTAAAAACTTACTAAAAAATTCTGCTCAGAACCACCACAACAAAGAATATTCACTTACTTACATCTGTAGAAGCAAAACTGACCTAGTAATATTTGAGGACTTAATTAATGCAAGAAAATCCAACTAAAGGCAAACCTTGAAGATACCAAGGTTTCAGTTCCAGACCATCACAGTAAAGCAAATTATCCTAATAAAGCAAGTCACATGAATTTTTTTGGTTTCCCAATGCAAATAAAGTTAAAGTTTCAACTTTACCTAGTCTACAAAGTATGTAATAGTATTATAAAGTAACATATCTTAATGAAGAAACACTTTTCGCTAAAAAAAAATGCTAACATTCATCTGAGCCTTCAGTGAATTATTGATTCAGTGAATCTTTTTGCTGGTAAAGGATTTTGCATCAATGTTGCTGCTGACTGATTATCGAGGTGACTGCTGAAAACTGGGGGATGTGGCAATTTCTTAAAATAAGACAACAATCAAGTTGCTGTATCAACTGACTTCCTTTCACGAAAGATTTCTCTGTAGCATGCCACGTTGTTAATACCATTTTACTCATAATTCTTCTTTCATAATTGGAATCAATCCTCTCAAACCCTGCTGCTGGTTTATCAACTAAGTTTATGTAATATACTATAAACGCTTTACTGTCACTTCAACAATGCTCACATTACCTTCACCAGGAGCAGGTTCCAAGTCACGAAATCCCCAGTACTGTGCCCTCATCACTTTCTTTGCCTCTCCATTAGAATCAATTCTTCATCCATTCAGGTTTGCACATGAGATTACAAAACTCCAGTCACATCTCAGGCTCTACTTCTAAGTTCTGTTACTGGTTCCGTCCCATCAACAGTTACTTCGTCCACTGGTCTAGAACTCTTCAAGGTCACCTATGAGGTCTGGAATCAACTTATCCCAAACACTTACTAATGCTGGTATTCTAAACTCCTCCCATGAGTCACAGATGTTCTTATTGGCACTTAAATGGTGAATCCTTTCAGAAAGTTTTCAATTTATTCTGCCCAGACCCATCAGAGGAAGCAGACTTGAAGGCCAAACCTCTGCGTTAGGAGGGAAGAAAACAACAGGAATTCTGTTGTACATTTCCATCAGAGCTCTTGGATGACCAAGTGCACTAAGAAAAGAAATCCTTTTTCTAAGTAGTAGGTCTCAACAGTGAACCTAAAATATTTAATAAACCACACTGTAGGCAGATGTGCTATCTTGAAGGCTTGTTGTTCCATTGATGGGGCACAGGCAAACTAGACTTTAGTATAATTCTTAAAGGTCCTAGGATTTTCAGAATCATAAAGGACCACTGGCTTCATCTTAAATTAACCAGCTGCATTGGCTCCTAACAAGAAAGTGACCCTGTCCTTCGAAGTCAAATACTGATTTCTCCTCTCTGGCTATTAAAGTCCTAGGTGGGATCTCCTTCCAACAAAAGGCCATTTCATCTACACTGAAAATCTGTTGTTTAATGTAGCCACCTTCATCATTGTCATAGCTAGGTCTTCTGGATAACTTGCTGAGGCATCTCTATCAGCGTCTGCTGCTTCATCTTGCATGTTTACATTATAAGGATGGCTTCTTTCATTATACATCATGAACCAACCTCTGCCAGCTTCAAACTTTTCTTTGGCAGCTTCCTCATTGCTATGGTCTGAATCAAGAGTGTCCCTTAAAAGCCCAAATGTGAAAGGCTTTTTTCCCTAAGACGGTGTTATTGGGAGGTGGCAGAAACTTTCAAGAAGGGCCTAGTGGACCCTCCAGTCACTAGGGCACAGCCTTGCAGGGGATAACAGAAATGTACTGCCACGGGCCCTTAGCAATGGAGGCTAACCAGTCATGAACTAAAACCTCCAAACTGTGAGCCAAAATAAACCTCTCCTCACTTGACTAATCTCAGGTATCAGTTACAACAGCAAAAAGCTGGCTAACGCACACAACTTTTTCAGCCTTCACAGAACTGAAGTGAGTTAGGGTCTTGCTCTGGATTAGGCTTAGATTAAGGAAATGTAGCTGGTTTGATCTTCTATCCAGGTCACTAAAACTTTCTCCACATCAGCTATTTCACCTTTTCATCTTACCTGAATTTACTGCACCAGCACGTTAAATTTCCTTTAAGAGCTTTTCCTTTGCATTTACAACTTTGTTAACTACTTGGCACAAGAGGCCTAGTTTTTCGCCCTTTCAACATGCCTTCCTTACTAAGTTTGATCATTTCTAGCTTTTGGTTTACAGTGAGAGATGTGTGACCCTTCCTTGCACTTGAGCACTCAGAGGCCACTGAAAGGTTATTATGTGGCCTGATTTATTATTGTGTCTCAGGGAATAAGGAGACCCAAGGAGAGGGACAGATGCAGGGGAATGGCCATTTGGTCGCACAGCCAGACACACACTTATGATTAAGTAAGTTCACTCTCACATGGGCATCGTTCATGATCCTCTTAAACAATTACTATAGTAATATCAGAGATCACTGATCATGGATCATGATGAACAGATATAATCATAATGAAGAAGTTTGGAAGATTGTGAGAATTACCATAATATAACCAGTTACAAAAACACGAAGTGAGCACATGCTGTTGGAAAAATGGTGCTGATGCTTTCTCAACCTAAAGTTGCTCCCTTTCAATTTGTAAAAAGTGTAAAAACTACAAAGAGCAATAAAACAATGTATGCTACATTTTTACTACATATATTTGTATATTTCACACCAGTTTAAGTTATAAGTTAGAAGACGGTAAGAGCAGGTTCTACTTTGAAGCTTTGAAATTATATGTGTTGTTCCTATAAGTTGTACAGTGGACCCTCAAGTTACGACTAGCCTGGCCTATGAACAACTTGGGTTACAACCAGAATTTTAGTTTTAATTTATAACCAAAGTCTTGAGTTATGACTCAAATGAAGCCGCTTGTGCTTCCAGGTGGTCTCAGATATAGATTTAACCCTTACAAAGTTCTGGAAGGAACATTACAACATCCTTTCCTGTGTGGGGTTAACTGAGAAATCCTGACCCAATGTCTCTTTAAGGATACTGAGATCTGTCCAGAAGAAAATGTCGCCTAAAATTATACAGGAGAGAGACTTTGAAGGCTGTGTAGAGGACCCTGAGCCTTCAATTGACCAACTTGAGTTACAACCAGCCCTCGCAAACAAATTGAGTTCGTAACCCAAGGGTCCACTGTATTTAAAATTGTATTTGCTGTTTCTTGATGCACAATCACCTCACCAGGTTTTACTGTGGTTGTGTACAGAAACCAGAAAATGAACATAAGTGATGAAATGAAAGAAAACCCCCAATTATTCACTAAGTAATACTGTACCTGCATAAGCTGTTGGGAAGCAGAAGAAAAAAACTTCAGTTTTATCAGAAAGTTTTACTTTTCTAGACCCCACTAATTATGGCTTCTTAGCTGGCAGTTTATCATCAAATTCCTAACACTATCACAGGATATACTAATCATGAAAATTAATGACATTACTAATCCCTTAAATTTTTTGAATAAAAATTTTGAATTTTGTGTATCACTTGGTCTTTCATGGTAAAATAGATTAGTTATCAAGTTTCAGATGCAGGTTTCATTCTTTTAAAAAATTAAACCGTAATCATTACTAGGTAAATATTACATCTGATTTTAAAAGCAAAGTCTAAAATAAAGTACTTAATTACTCTTAATATACTAAATCTTCATGTTAGGCTAGAAGTTTTTATCATTTCTATTTTCCACAAGAAAATTTCTATATGCAGTTTCTTCCAGGCTCTCATACTTACAGATTGAAAACCTTTTATAATCAAACACGTTAGAGATCAAATGACCCTTGCCACAGAATCACAGTTGTTAGAGGGCTGCTCATCAGTCAACCCACCACAGCATTCTGTTCCACCAAATGAGCTACTGAAGGCCCCACTTGGAGGGCTGCTAATCACCATGGCAACTTCAAATCCCTGGTCATTGCAAACAGAGAAACTCTGAGCTGGGAGTTGAGACACCAAAATTGGGATATCTGACTTTTGCTATTAACCTGGTGGCTGATTCTCTGAGACTTTGGACAATTCACTTATCCTATGACTCCACTTCCTAATTTAAAATGGAGAAAATAAGACAGTCCTGCCCCATCTCACTATTATAGTAGAAGATAATATGTAAATAAAGAATTCAAAGCTCTGAAAAGAATTCTGTGTGTGTGCATGTGTGGTACTGGGGACTGAACCCAACCTTTTGCATGTGCTAGGCAAGCACCATGAGCTATATTCCCACTGAGCTACATCTCAAGCCCTTTTTAAATTTTATTTTGAGACAGGGTTTCTTGCTTCAGCCTTCCAAGTAGACAGAATTACAGGTGTGTGTCTCCACACCCAGCTGTTAAGAATTTTTCAATGTAAAAAACTATTATAAATATTTATAGTGTTCTGGGACTATATTATTAATGGACTCAAATGATCCAAAGTTCAGATAACTTCTTACATATGGAACAATCATAGAACATTTTGCTTGCTGATAAGAATAAATCAGTCAGATACAAACAGTATGGTTTTGAGTTTTTATTAGATATCTAGAACACCGTAAATATCTAATAATTGGTAAAGTGAGACTACTTTCATTATTAATTCCAAAGAAAGACAAATATATATAAAATGCAGGGGTGTTTACACAGAATGTACCATATAACTAGACACCAAGCTATTTTTTAGAAATATGATGTAATGAAATTACTATTTCCCTCCTCCTCTCTTGAAAAACCTAAAAGTAACCTGAGGAAGGAAAACTAGAATCCTGATTTTTAGAAAAACTAGGAGACAAACCACAAAATGAGTATAAAGACTGCCCAAAAATAATGAAGATGAAATAAGAATGCAAGTAGTTGGCAGCAAAGAGAAAATACTATAGCTACAGATATCAGAAAGAACAAAATATACTCCCTGAAAGTGCTGGGTCCACACAAAGGTATAAACTCCTGGTTTATATCAATAGAAACAAGGTACAAGAGCTGACCACAAAAGTTCCCAAGAAGCGATTTGGTTCTAAGAAGTAGGGGAGACAGTGCTGAAAAGGAATCTCATAAACTATATTTACACAGAGAAATTTATCTCCATGGCTATGGGAGACAGGAAATTTTATATGATGGAAATCTCCAAAGTGTCTATCTCCATTTCCAGGTGGGCAAAAAAAAAGAGAAAAGAAATAATCAAGTAGTTAGAACATTCACAGAAAAATACTGATGAAAATCATGATATGCACTGCACCATTAATAAAATATAACTATGCAATCAACTCTTATAAGAATATATACAATCATAAAACTGTATTGACTAAGAAAGGCATGGTGGCACACACCTGGAATCCCAGCCACTCAGGAGACTGAAGGAGAATCACAAGTTCAAGGCCAGCCTAGACAATTTAGTAAAATCCTACCTCAAGCTAATTAATTAATTAATAAGGCTAGGGCTGTAGCTCAGTGGTAGAGCATCTGCCTAGCATGTGAAAGGCTGTAGGTGCAATTCCCAGCATGACAAATAAGAAAAAGAAAACAAAATTATTGACTAGAACAATCTCAAAGTAGTATAATCAGTCACTTACCTCTGACTCATATTTCATTTTTTCTTCTTTTAAAATACACGCAAATTCGTTTTTCTGGTGTTCAAATTCTGACTTAAGAAATGTATGCTCATAGCGAAGCTTATTATATTCAGCTCTATGCTTTTCAACTTCCTGTATTAAAAGGAGATTGCAAGTCATGGCAAATTTATATGTAAAATTTGTACTCACTTTAAAAATCACTTTTACAAATATAATTTTAAATTATAATAAGAGCCATTTTAAAAGCAAATATATATATTTAACAGAACAAATAAAACTTGGAAAAGTCCTTTTAAATATCCTACATGCAGAATTAGTATACTCCTGAGAAGGCACCAATAAAGCAAATTACCATTCAGTTAATGTTATTTCTTCACTGATTCTCATTAGAATAAAAATGTATAGTACGACAAAAGTTTTACCTCTGGAATAATAAATAATAGTTAAGAATGTAACAAACTTCAAAATACAGCTAGATTTTTAAAGTATAATAAAGTATAAGATACCCCTCTAAAAGAAAGATTTTATCAAAGTAGATAAAAGATTATTTAAATATTTAGTACAGTAACCTAGTGTTCCCTCAAATTTTACATCAATGGTACAAGCCTACACACTAGCTGAATACTCATAAACATAATGCCATCTTTCCTGGGTCCCAGTGGGATCAGCCCTGCATCCTTACAATCTACAAAACTATTCTGAATATTCAACAAGAAACTTAGGCAACAGAGAAGAAAGATTCAGGAAACATTATTTCAACAAATATCAGAAAACTAGGTAGTAAGGAAAGCATGTCTCCTAAAATATTCAGTTCTCTGTAAATCTTTAGTTGAAAGACTTCTACGCCAGTCTATACACCAAGAACATTGGTTTCATGATGTTATTAGAGATATATTTTGTTTTGAATTTTAAAGCATGCTTTTACTTAACTTGATCACCTACTTTGGGCCTGAGTAAATTTACTTCCAAAAATTAAATCTACTCTAAAACCATGACACTTTAACACTAGGAGCATATTTAGAAGATCACAGTATCAAGCAAGTAAGCCATTATGAAAGAAGATTCCATAACTGTCTTGTGTAAATGGCAGTATCAGACTATGACCTCCCAAAGGGGTCTATTTTGAAGGGGACAATAATCATCTGTATGTACAGGTCTGGTATGTTTGTTTTAAAAGGCAACATATAAAATGTCTGGCACAGTACCTAATCTATTTCTTTGCAGTCTTTGCCAGTCCCCTTTATTAAACATTTATATTATATCAACACTTCATAAAATGATGTCTTATCTTGAAGTAAAACTAACAAATATTTTCCTGACATTGCCTGAAACTCATTCTTTCATTCAACAAATATTAACCGGGCACTACAGTATGTCAAGAACTATTCTAGAAACTTTGAATGTAACAGTGAACAAACAGATAAAGATTATTTCATTCATGCAACTTCCATTCCAGAAGTGCTAAAAAAGAAAAGCATAAGAAATAAGTAAATAACACGGCACATTAGAAGACGATACATACTAGAGCAATGGTGGCAAACCTATGGCACGCATGCCGCAGCAGGCATACAGAGCTCAGCCAAGCATCAGATAACAGTTGTTTTTCTAAACTAAAACTTCAGTATTCAGGTTTAATTGCAGAGTTGGCACTTGGTGATAAATAAGTGGGTTTTGGGTTGCAGTTTGGGCACTCGTCTCTAAAAGGTTCACCATAACTATACTAGAGGGTAAATGAAAAATAGAGCAAGATAAGGGGGAAACCAAAGGTTTAAGTAGTGATGAGAAAAGCAGATTGCAATATCAGAAAGAGAAATAGGAGGGGGCAATCAAAGTGGGCCTCAGTGAGAAAGTAATATTTTAGGTTATGACTTCCAAGAGATGAAACAGCCAAGAGATGTCTACATGAAGAATATTCAAGGAAGAAATAATGCTGATAAAGCAAAGGCTCTTATTTCTGGAGTGCCAAAGAAACATCAGTAGAATGCAGGTGGATGAAAGGAAGTCAGAGAGGTAATGGAGTCCAACACTGTGAAACCTTGGAGACTACTATAAGGAATCAGTAAAGAGGGAGCCCCTGCAGAGGTTCTGAGTAAAGGAAAGACTTTCAAAGCCACATGACAGCAAACAAACAGTTCTACATAATTACTTACTTCATCCAGATTCCGAAGACGCTCTCGCATTGGAGTTTCTAACTCTTCTTGTATCTGGGCTTTTAACAATTCCAATTTTTGCGGAGTTAATACCTTACATGTAGAGAAATACAAACAATTCCAAATACAAAATCATATATACGGAAATAAAGGATTCTCCAAATTTCAAAGCCTCTTTCCTAATTATGACAATGAAATACAATTCATAGAAGTTTCCACAATATAGCTAAATTTACTCTAATTACTATTTAAATAGGAGTATAGTTTGAAACAATACTTTAAGAATCTCAGTTTCTGGTTCTTAGGGATATGAAAAAGTCTATTAACATGAGGTAAAGACAATCACTAATTTTTACTATAACTATTAAGAATATATTGTCAGCTAAGACTATCACGGTGAGGAAAATGGCTGGTGGCCTAGCTATTTTCTAAAACAAGCAAAGGTGCAATAATTTGTTATACCAAAGAGAAGTCTTCAGACTTATTTTCATCAGAAAAGGCTGACTGTTTCTCAGACCATCAAAATTAATTTAGGCTCCTCACTGTCACATACTCTTACAGAACTCATATTTCCATAAGTAATTAAGTATTTATGTAAGCGCCATATGGCCAGACACAGTTGTCTTTGTCACTGTATTCCCAACATCTCCCACCACAGCCAGCCACACAGAAACCACTCAATTATTACTTCATGAATGAATAAACAAATAAATGAACAAATACTGGTTGTTAAAAAAAATAGTTATTCACGTATTCAATATTCCATATATTTTATTCAAAATAGTACTAACAATTTCACTGAAAATCTACTAAATATAAGGCATTTTACAATGTACTATAATCTATATGTTCTAGGCAATTCACATGCATTTATTTATTTAATCCCCATTGTTATGGCTTCTATCTAGATGTCCCCTAAAGCTTCATGCGGACATAGGTGGGGCTTTCTGGCGTTGGCTGAATCTAGGGTATGTGATGCTAGGATCAAGAATATGACACTGGGATTGATTCATAGTTTGATGCTAGGAATAAAGGTGTGAGTGCTACACACCCTAAGGATGGATATCCAGGACAAAATATAAGAGACAGAATGAGGGTTGTTGCTTGTTGCTTGTTGCTTGCTACTTCATTGCTTTGCTGCCTTCTGCCTGTCGTGGACCATTTCTCCTCTGTGATGACCCTCTACCATGTCACCATGCCCTGGAGCCAGCTACCTATGGACTGAAACCTCTACAAACTGTGAGCTACAATAAACCTTTGCTCCTTTACTTTGGGTGTTGGGTATTTTGTCTCAGCAACAAGAACAGTGACTAAGACCCCCATGATAATCCTATAATGTAGCTACATGGAAGCAAACACCTAAATAACTTTCTAAAGATCACAAAGACTACATGAAATACATATCATTCCATAAGAAGTTTAAACTGTGGTATGAGAAATAACTCATACATAAATAACTATAAAGTAGTTAATGTAAGTGTTCTGAATAGGTAGAAATGAACAGGAAAGACATTTTGGATAGAAAGAATGATGCACCAAAGGAATGGGGTTCATTGATTCTTTGCGATTCATTGATTCTTTGTGTTGTTTTCCTAGTCTCAGTTGCATTAATGTCTGCTCTAATATTTATAAATTCCTCCCTTGCAAGAGCCTTGGGCTTGACTTGGTCTTCTTTTTCTAGAAGCTTGAAGTTCGACATTAGGTTATTTATTTGAGCTTATTTTGATTTTCTGATGTGGGAATTTATCACTCACTATAAATTCCCCTCATAGGACTGCTTTCATTCCATCCCATAAGTTTCAGTGTGTTGTATTGGCATTGTCTTGTAATTGGAGAAACTGTCTGATTTCTTCATTAATTTCATTTGTGACACACTGGTTGTTCTAGAGGGTGTTATTTAATATCCATGTTTATGAAGTTTTTGTGGTTTCTTTTGCCATTGATTTCCAATTTCACTGCATTATGGTCTGGTGATATGCATGGGATAATTTCAGTTCCTTTGCATTTACTTAAGCATGTTCTATGAGCCCTTATGTTGTCTATTTTGGAGAATGTCCTGTGTTCAGCTGAAAAGAATGTGTATTCTGATGTTGTGGGGTGGAACACTCTGTAGACATCTACGAAGTCCATTTGTTCAACAATTTGGTTGAGTTCTGATATTTCTTTGTTGACTTTTAGTCTAGTTGATCTATTTGTGACAGGGAGGTATTGAGGTCTCCCAATGCAATTGTATTGGTGCTTATTTGATTTTCCATGTCTGTTAATATTTGTTTTATACAGTTGAATGTGCTGATATTTAGTGCATATATATTTATGATTGTTATCTCTGCCTTTTCCATTGTTCCCTTAACAAGGATGTAGTGACCTTGTTTCTCTTGATCAATCTTGGCTTAAAATTCATATTGTTTGCAAATGGTATAGCTATCCCTGCTTTTTTTTTCCAGGTTTCTGTCACATGGTACTGTTTTCCATCCTTTGATATTCAATCTATCAATCTCTTTTTGAGTGAAATGTGTTTTTTGTATGCACCACATTGTTGGATCTTGTTTCTTGATCCATTCTGCCAGTCTCTCTCTTTTTTTTTTTTTTTGGTACTGGGGATCAAACTCAGGATCTTGCAGTTGCAAGGCAGGCGCTGGAACCACTGAGCTAAATCCCCGACCCCAGTCTGTTTCTTTTGATTGGTCAATTAAGGCCATTTACATTGATGGTTATAACTGATATGTATTGACTTATCCCTATCATATTATTTTCCTGTTGGTGGTTCCCTTTCTTTACCTTCTGTTTAATTACTTGCCTTGCCTGGTGAATTTGTTCTGTTGAGGTTTGTAGAGTTGTAGTGTATTTCTTTCTAGAATGTCCTTCAGAACATTTTGGAGTACTGGTTTGGTGCTCATGAATTTCTTTAGGTGTATTTTTCTCGTGGAAATATCTTATTTCTCCATCAATTTTGAAAAGATAGTTTTGCAGAGTACATCAATGTTGGTTGAAGGTTGTTTTCTCTTAGAGCTTGAAATACTTCACTCCAAGCTCTCCTTGACTTAAGGGTGTGTAGTTAGCAGTCTGTTGTAATTCTGATGGGCTTTCCTTTGTAAGTGGTTTGTTTCTTTTCTCTAATAGCTTTTAATATTCTGTTCCTGTGTTGCTTTCTGGAGTTCTATTACATGCCTTGGGACAGATTTTTTTAGTATGGTTAATTGGAGTTCTATATGCCTCATTTATCTGTATGTCAAATTCTTTTTCCATGCTTCGAACGTTTTCTGCGATTACTTCTGTGAACAGGTATTTTTATGCCATTTGTACTATCTCCTGATTTTTCATTGATTCCAATCAATTTCATGTTATTCTTCTTTGCATCATTTGGCAGCTGTTAGATTGATTTTTTGTGCTCCCTTGCTATTTTAAAGAAATCTTTCCTTTCATGATCACTAATCACAATCCTGTCTTCTAGATCTGATATTCTGTCCTCACACTGGTTCATTCTCCTGCACATACTTTCAATAGAATTTTTAATCTCCTGGATAAATCTGGATCTGTTCCATGGATTCCCTATCTTTCCTATGTTGGGCATTCGTGGTTTCTAACATTTTCCTAAGCTCCTCTTTTTTAAAACATCTGTATCTGCTCTAGATTCACTAAGCTACCTGAGAAATTATTTCTGATTTTATTTTTTTCTAGAGCCTCGTTTGCTTTGTTAGTTCAGCTGTTACCACTTCAGAGAGTGCAGGTGGGTGGTTTTCGAATGGTTCTATCTCATTGCTCCCTAGGTTTGTCTCTGGTGAGCTGGAAGTCTCAGGTTGCATCTTACTTCCATGTCTTTTCATTTTCTTTTTTTTAATTTAATTCCTCCACTGATGCTTGTAAATTGTTTATGGCAGGTATCTTTATTGCTAGTATTAAGAACCCTTAGGAAATGACTACTTCTCAGCAATATCTACCAGGTGTAGCTGGCTTTGGGGTTTTGAGTCTACTACAAGATCCTACCTCTGGAATTTATTAGGGATGAGAAATTGCTGCTTCTTTGGCCCAGCCCCTGGTTCTTTGACACTGGCCTGTATTATTTTTTATGATTCTCAGGCAATCTCAGTTTTGGCATAGAAGAAGAAAAACTGATTAAAACAATTATGTCACCATAGCTAAAGCGGTACAATCAATAATAACAATAGCACCAAACACACCCTAAAAAATGACAAACTATGGTAACTATTAAGTCAAGCCACCTTTAACTACATGAACAGGATTTGTAGTTATATAACCAAATCTAAAGCAAACCAGAAAATTGTGTGCAGTAAATATTCCCTCAATATGGCGATTTTACCATCAGGAGAGAAAAGGCCCTACCTATGATGGCATGAAGATTTGAGGGGAGATCTAGACCTAAGCCATAACATTCTGTCACTGGGCTCCCAAAGGCTCCGTGCATCCCTTTATGTAGACAGCACTTAGTTCACCTCCCAGAATTGCCAAAGTCCCAACTGTTTCAGCCTTACTGAAGACTCCAAGTCTAAAATCTCCTCTGAGATTTAAGGCAAACTCTTAGCAGCAAGCCCCTGTACAAATGAAAAGAAAGTTAAACACTTCCAACATTCAGTGGCACAAGACAGACATTTCCATTCCAAAAGTTACAAAGAGGGGTAATAGAGAGGAATGGGACCAAAGCAAGTCCAAAACCCAGCAGGGCAAACATTGATTCCTGTAGTTCCACGTCCAACATCCAAGGCATTTTGTGGTAAGATGTGAACTCCAAAAAGCTTGAGTGACTCCATCCCTAGCACTGCTGGTGGCTGTAGCTCCCACAGCTTCTCTCTTGGGTCAGCTCTACTCCCTCCTTGTAGTTTTCCTCAGACGATCCATGTTCCTGGCTTCTCCAACCTTCTGGGGTCTCCACTGCACCTTCCGCTTCACACTCACAGCTTCACACACTGCCCTCTCTGGGGCACACAGCCTGGCCTCCCAGGCCTTCTTCTGAAATCTGGGTGGAAGCCTTCTTGACCTCACAACTTGCATTTTGCATGCACCTAAAACCAGCACGATGTAGATGACTCCAAGGTCTGCTGCCAGCTGGAACAGTAGCCAGGCTTCTTTCTCTCTTGGCTGTAGGCATTGAGTGCCTGGATTGTTGAGCACTCTGAACCCAATTCCAAATTTAGGCTACCACAATTCTAGAACATGGTGCTCTGCGGCTTTCTTCTCAAAGCAAAGTCTTTCACCTTTGCAACTCTGAGGCTGTAAAGGCTGGAATCCTGCTGGTTCTTGTGAGGTCCTCAAGCCATCTTTACTCTTGTGTTCTTCTGAAATATTTGGCTTTTTCTTGCTAGTCTTTTCAGTGACCAATTTCTCTTCCGTTGTATCTCTGCAGACCGCAGCTTTACTGGAGTTTCCCTTCTGGCCAAACTCACAACCTTAGGAATCATTCCGCTGGGTTCTTTGTTCTGCCCAGAATGTCCCATCAAGTATAGCCTAAAGCTTCCCAGGGCTTCTTTTTTGGCCTGCATCTCTGAACCTTTCCAAACTCTTCCCACAAGCCAGTACTGAAGGCTCCTGAATCACATGGTCAGGTACAGTCACAGCAATGACCCCACCCATCTGATGCCAAATTCTGTCTTAGTTATTTTTTCTTGTTGCTGAGACAAAATACCCAACACCTAAAGTTAAGGGAAGAAAGGTCTATGTAGCTCACAGTTTGGCAGAGGGGCATCGCAGAGGAGAAAAAGTTCAGGGCAGGCAGAAGGCAGAAGTCATAAGCAGCAAGTCTGAGCAACCTTAGCAGCTTCTTTCTGTCCCTTTTGTATTCTATCTAGGCTTACCACGCTTAGGGTGGGTGCCAAACCAATCTGGACTGATTTAGTAATCACACACCCTTAATCTCAGCATCACACACTCTACATCCAGCCACCTCTAAAAAAGCCCCACCTAGAGTGTAGACTGGTGCAAGCACTGTGGAAATCAGTATGGAGATACCTCAAAGAACTAGGACTGGAAGTCCCATTTGACCCCACTATTCCACTGCTGGGGATCTTCCCCAAAGAATTAAAAGAATCACACCACAGTGATATATGTGCACCCATGTTCATAGCAGCACAGTTTGTAATAGCTAAAACTTGGAAACAGCCCAAATGCCCATCAACTGGAGACTGGATAAAGAAAATGTGGGTTTTTTATAAAATGGAGTACTACTCAGCCATAAAAAATGAGAAATTAGAGACATTTATAGCTAAGTGGATGCACATTGAGGCCATACTCTTAAGTGAAATAAATAGGACACACATGTGTAAATACCGAATAGTTTCTCTGGTGTGAGAAACTGAAAGTGTAAATAAGGACTAAATGCATAATAGGTAATGTGAAATAGAAAGAAAAGGGGCAAAGGGGAAGGAAGTGGGAGGGCTAGGGGAAAGGATAGAAGGGAATGGGATTAATATGAGAAAATGGAAAAATAGGAACAAAATCTTTGTAAATAGGGAGAAATGGAGGGGTTGAAGGGAGGGCTGGGCAAGGGTGATAAATAAGAACCAAGAGAGACTATGTAAAGGTGCAAATTTCCAATGATGAATGTCATTATATTGTATACCTAAAATGTACCAATGATTAGAATGAATAATCGATAATGGAAAATAGGAAGAAAAGGTCCAAAGGGGTAGGGGTAGTGGGAGGGGCAGGGGAAAGGAAAGAAGGGGAAGGAAAAATGATGAGAAATGGAAAAAATGGAAATAAAGTCTTTGTAAATAGGGAAGGGTGGAGGGGGTGAAGGGAGGGCTAGGAATGGGGAAAAAATAAGAACCAAGATGCATTATGTAAAGGTACAATTCCCAATGAGAAATGTAATTGTGTTGTATACCTACAATGTACCAATAAAAGAATTTAATACAAAAAATAATAATAATAAAAAAATAAATAAAAAGCCCCACCTACAACTGAATGAGGTTTTTTTGTTTGGGGGCGGGGGGATCTAGACACAAGCCATAACAGCCTCCTTCCATCTTTACAACTATCTTGTGAACTAGGCACTAGTATTCCCACTCACTATTGTTGAAATATTCTGTAAATAAATGTATTTTATATCTTTTTTTCTATAAAAGCCAAAGGGGTTTTAAATCTTAGACAATGCATTTTTTGCAGTTAGATAAAATACATGTGTATTTTAAAAATAATCATCTTTCATAAACCTTCACTGGAATGTCTTCCTAATCTTTTTCTTTTTTTTTGGTTTTTTTTTTTCCTTCAATGAACACCTCATTTTGAAATTGTCTTCCTAATCTTATAGTTGAATTTACTGAGCCTTTCTTAACTTACAATTTGTATAAATTGCAAACATCCATTAAAGCAAATAGCTAAACTGCTTTATCTTTATATATGTATACATGATGTTTGTTCAACTTCTTTTTGCCAGATAAATATCACATAGAAACAAGATAAATTTATCTTGAAAAACAAAGATTTTTTACTGGGTAAATTACCTTATCAGCAAGCATTTGGGAATATATCATGGAGGAACATGTAAAGTTCTTTTGTGTGGCTCCAAGGAACAACATAAGAATTAACAGGGATGACAATAATTCCTTTAAACAGGAGACATAAAATGCTTAACATACTGCAATCCATAAACAGAAATGGGCTACTTTTAAAACATTCACTACATAGCCAGATGCAGTGGTGTACACCTATTATCCCAGCTACTCAGGAGGCTGAGGCAAGGAGATCAAAAAGTTTGAGGCCAGCTTGGGCAACACAGTGAAATCCTGTTTCAAAAACAAACAGAAATTCATGAGAGTTTCTCTATCACTGAAGCAGAGAAAGAAGGGTCCTGTGTCAAAAATGTTCTAGAAAGAAATTTTGATTTGGATAGTATATTAGTTTTCTAGGCCTGCTCTAAGAAAATACCAGAAATTAAGTGTCTAAAAAAAAGCAGAAATTTTATTGTCCCATAGTTCTAGGGGCTACAAGCCTGAAATTAAGATATTAGCAAGTTTAGGCTCCCTATGAAACCCACAAAGACTGCTTCCTTGTCCTTTCCTTTTTGCTGGGGCTGTGCTAGCACACAGCTGCCTGTGTCATCACAGAGCATTTCTCTGCCCCAGGTTCTCTCCATCTCCTCTTATCTCTTCTTTTTTAACACCAGTCAAATTGGTTTAAAGGCATACCGCTTTCCAGCATGATCTCAGCAACAACTAGTTACATGTGCAATTACCTATTTCCAAATAAGATCACACTAGGGGGTACTGGGGATTACGACTTGGACATATCTCCGTAACAGATAAAAAAATAAAACTAGTTGATTAGCAACTCTAAGATACTGAGGTTCTACGCATGTATGACATAGGAAGTTCAACATGATATACAAACAGAACAACAAACTCATTGTTCATTCCATTCATTCATGTCATTCTTTCAACAAATACATATCTACTAGGCACTGTCCCAAACAATGGAAAAACACTGAAGTTTCTGCCCTTATGGAGCCTGAATTCAAGTTGAATAAAAAATGGTATCATTTTTGAGTATCTATTGTGTGCCAAGTTCTACAGTAAAATATACATATTATCTCACTAGTTCTCACAACAATACATTTAGAAATTTTTATCCTCTTTACCAAATGAGAAAACTAAGGCATAGTGACAGTGATGTGTTGAAGGTCATCATCTTCTTGATGAATTGACCCTGTTTCATTAGAAAATGTCCTTTTTATATTTGATGAATTCACTATTATCTCTGATGTTAATATGGCCACTTCAGCTTTCTTAAATTAATTCCTGTACGTGCTTGGCACAAATAAACATGGTTTAGATATTATTTTCAAGAAAGAATTATTTATTTGTAATGCCTAAAAATATCTCAAATACCTGAAGTTCAGCAATCACTGCTTCCATTCATATAGGTCTCTCAATTTTTACAAAACAAATTAAGCCACTGACTCTACAAGATTAAATTCATATTTCCCTCTTCAACTCACATTCCTGAGATTTTGTTTGTTTGTTTAAATGTCCCAAAGAACCTAGAAATGAACAGTGTAGTAGAGGCACCAAACCAGGCTTAATGGAGCTCCCAACAATGGAAAACTTCAATAAGATACTGAATGACAAACTTCTAAGGCTGCTGTCAAAGGGAATCTATAAGTTACGTGATATACCAGACTAAGTAAATTGGAAAATGCTTCTTACGCTACAAACTTAGAACTCCAGTATTAATGTCACATTATTGGCACCAAGCATATTCCAGATAGTGCTATTCAGAATCTAGGTGAATATAGGAAAATATCATTCATTAATACTGACTAATTTGAAAGTTATCATCAGTTTGACTGGAGTTGAAGGTTAGCCTAGATCTACTATCCAAGCAAATGAAAACCAGTGTGATAGTATCTAACGAAACAGTAGTTTAGTACTTTCATCAAAACTATTTTTTGCTTTAGAAACCCATTTACAGTGTGTACATAAATCATGTGTACATACTGTTTTTACAGTTTCTTTTAAGAAGCAATTTAAAAATAACTACCAATCTTTTTTAGCATATTTTCAGTTGTAAAACATATATAAAAATTAGTTGGTCATGGTTCCACATGACTATAATCCCAGTACTTGTGAGGCTGAGGCAGGATGATCGCCTGGAGTTCAAGGCTAGCCTGGGCTACAGAATGAGTTCAAAGACAACCTGAACTACATAGTGAGACCCTGTCTCAAAAGACAAAAAAAAAAAAAAAATTCTTTAATTCTGAATCATACTAAAGTTCAACTGGTCTTTCCCCTAATTATTCTGAGTGGTAAAATATTTAAGTCAGAGCAGATAATATAATGCCAATTTACATAAATATAATAGTTTCATGGCCACCATACATAGAATATATGAAAGATTAAATTATATCAACTGAAGATACTGCAAAATAATCATTAAAGATAATTTAAACTATTTAGTTTCACTATTTTTACACAAACTCAAATATATCTTCTCACCTGCAGTTTCATTTCTTCCAAGTCTTTAGTTTTCGCTACTAATTCCCCTCTTAGCTCTTCAAGCAGCAGCTGGAACTTTTCCTGGTTAGTTTGTTTTTCATTTGACAGGCGCGTCAGTTCATTTTGTGACTTTATGTACTCATCCTGCAACCTGAATTTTTAAAGAAAATTCAATTCGAAGTGTTGCCTTTGCTTTGTAATTGTATTACTTTATGTAAAGTCAACCAATGCTGCAGAAAAACAAGACTGCTATCACACATTCCATTAAACTTGTAAATATCTTTACAGAGTTCCATACTGTAGTTTCTGAAAGCAGTTTTACTTTGAGGGGAAAAACATGTTCAGCCAACTGGATGTATTAGATTCACTTGATATCACAGCTTTGAAACAAAGAAATTTTAAAGCAACAATTTTACTTATTAAAAGTATTAATACACTGTAAAATAACAAAGTTGTACTCTATGTTCCAGAGTAAACATTTAGCCTAGACAGCTCCATTAACTTTATATAACAACCCACCTCCTTTGCCTCACCTCTAATTTAAGTAACTTACCTTGTGTGTTCCACTTTTAGAGTCTGATAATTGGTTTTATGATGTTCACATCGTAACCTTTCATCAATTAACATTTTTGGAACTCAGATTGAGAACTTGGCCCACCATCTTCACCAGGTGGAAAAATGTTAGGATAAGTCTCCATATTGGTAAGTAAGCTGAAAACCATGTAAAATTAGTTATGGCTTCCTAATGTTTTCGTTTTCTTTTCAGGAGTATTTCCCACTTCTTTCTTGTTAAGACAGACACTCAGGAGGCCAAGTTATACCTGCACAGGGAAATATACTTAATTAGTGATCCACGAATTTTAAGCTTCCACTGGTGCCCCATATTTTTATCACTTATTATTCTCTATCAATTTATAATAAAGCCCAGTTTGCAGATTTTTTTAACTGCTCATAAAACAAAATCCAAAAATAAATTAGAATCACACCTTTAATATTTTCCTCCATACAGATTCTGTGACCATCAAGATTACAACTACAAGCACTAACCTAACTACATCAGAAGTATGGACTTTTCAGTTAAGTACTCCTGGATACACAAGCCAGAGTCAGCTACTGTAATCTTCAAGGGTGGATCCCAATATAAAAACGCACACTCTTCAATCACAGAAAAGCCATTTTGAGTTTGTTAAGTGGCTGGAGAATCACTGTCTTCACAAACATGACTGTCAGCATGTACTGTCTGTGATTAATGCTACAGAGGGATTTTTATTTGACACAAAGAAAACTGCACTCAGGCTGCAGATTCAAATGAGAAATCAATCAACATGTAAGTACTGATCACATCCTATATGTGATGTATAGTGCTAAGAACAGGAAACTAAATCACTTCACCTATCCCCAAAAGCACTAACCCAATATTATGATGGTGTTATGGCCTGTGTCTCTATGTCCTCCCAAAGCCTCATGCAGTCATGGGACAGAGTTTTGAAGATGGCTGGATTAGGGTGTGATACCGGATTAAGGGTGTGGATCATGAAGTCCCACCCTGGGTGTGGGTAGCACCAATCAATAGATTTGTATCCTGGATGGAATATAAAGGGAGAGAGGGAAACAGGCTTGCTTCTGCTTGCTGCTTCTCCGTCTCATGTCTGCTTTGTCATGGACTATTTCTCTGCGATGCCCCTCTGCCATGCCATCCTGCCTTAGAGCCAGCCCACTGTGGTCTGAAACCTCTACAAACTGTGATCTGAAATAAACCTTTCCTCCTCTAACTTCGGGTGTCCAGTATATTGTCTCAGCAACAAGTAACTAAGACAAATGGTAACTAAACAGTTACTGCAGCTAGAAGAAAAAAAATGGTGAAAGTGTTCTTTTTATAAATAAGATCTAAAATTTTAAAGTACTTCTGTCCTTTTTTTTCCTGATGGTATTCTCCCTTAGTCGTGGGGTATCATGAATTAATTTTTCATATGACAAGAAAAGATATTTGGCTTATACAAATCACCCATTAAATTATTCAGTATGGTTGAAATACATCACCTCTGCTAAGTTAGTATGATGTCTACATATTACATAAGAAACTTTTAAAATTGAGATAGTTGCCGGGTATGGTGGCACATGCCTGTAATCCCAGAACTTGGGAGGCTGAGGCAGGAGGATTGCCTTCAAGGTCAGCCTGGGCTACATACTGAGACCCTGTCTCAAAAAAAAAAAAAAAAAAAAGCTACAAAACTGAGATTGTTTCAGTTTTCTGTGATTAGGGTGAAAGGAGATGAGGGTGTGGCAAAGATGGCTGGGAAGTAGGCGTGACCTGTTAACTACAAGATCCCAGATACATACACAGAACAGTTACCAAAGCCCTGCACTTGGGCTTCTCTCAGAACTCAAGCAAGTTTTCAACAGGATGCCTAGACCTGAAGTCAGTCTAACCCACGGGATCCCAACACTACCTCTCAGGATCCGTATGTAGAAGTTCTCGAGGATTTCCTAGAGATTTGGACAGCATAAAAGGTCACAGACGCCAAGAAGAGCTTGCTCTCGGGCTTTCGTCAGGATAGCCCACTCTGCTTTTTCCAGGGTGATCTCTTATCTTGCTTTTTCCTCTATTCCTAGGCCTAAGCTTGCTCTCCAGAGCCAGTTTCTCCCTCACTCTTCACTTTTACTTTCTTGAATAAACTTGGCCACTACTTTTTGCTTGCTTCATTCAATTCTTTGTTTGAGAGGAGAAGAACCTGGAATCTAACTCCAGAAGGAGAAGCGAGCAACCCAGAATCTGATAACATTTAATTGGCGAGCCACTTTTAGGAGCTACTTGATAACATTTTGGCATAGCAAGGAGATTCCAATAACAAAACTACTCATCAATAAAAAAGGAAACATCCGTTGAGAACACTTTACTCTTTGTTCTTATTTTAAACATGCACTAGGATTCAACATTTGTACTGTATGCAAAATTATCCTCTCAAGAATATACATTTTGCCAGGCATGGTGGCGCTCACACGCCTATAGTCCCAGCACTCAGAAGGCTGAGGCTAGAGGATCACCTTGAGTTCGAGGCCAGCTGGGCTACATAGTGAGCTCAAGGCCAGCCTGAACTACAAAGCAAGACCCTGTTCTCAAAAAAAAAAAAAAGACACATTTGTAGCCAAGTGTGGCGGCACATATCTATGATCTCAGCACTCTAAGAGACTAAGGCAGGAGGATCAAAGTTCGAGCCTCACCTGTGCAAATTTAGCAAGATTTTTGTCTCAAAATTTTAAAAAAGGCTGGGACATAGCTCACTACAAAGTCCCTGGGTTCAATCCCCAGTACCACAAAAAAAAGAAAAAAAGCCATGGAACTAAGAACTGGATCATAAAACTGGCATATGCTTTTGATTCTGCTCTTTGATTCAAATTAACTTCTAAGAAATAGAAACATACGGTAAACCCATTTCACACTTTTCAGTGATACCAACAAAAAGCATTACAGGGTTTTCATTTTAATTAGCTGAAAGCCTAAAGTATATTAGGAAAATTAAAAACTGCTGTTTCTTTCCACAAACAGCAAAAGATTTCAGAGTTGACATGAATATTTTTTTATTCTAGTTAAATAATGTATACAGTAAATTTCCCACTGACTTCTACTTCAAACTGAGAATTAAGTTTTCTTTGGAAGTAAAATTCATTAAAACAAGTATTTTGGGAAAATAAAATTTAATAATTATTTCTTTCCTTTTTGGCACCGAAATCTACAGAAGTACCTTCCAAGACTTTACGAAATTCAAGATATCCCTTTCTCAATCCATCACCAACTTCACCTCCAATTCTAGTTCCTATGAAACGTGTTTAGCCCCCTCTAAAATTCATATATTAAAGACATTAATTCTCAACATTATAGTATTAGACTTCGGGCCTTTGGTAGATAATTAGGTTAGCTGAGATCTTGAGAGTGGAGTCCCCGAGGCAGGATGAGGGTCCTTATGCAAAGAAAAAGAAACTACAGAGCTTGCTTTCTTCACCATGCAAAAACTGTAAACCATGAATTCACTCAACACCAAATGTATGACACTCTGATCTTTGACTTCACCTAGAACTATGGAAAATAAATTCCTGTTCTTCAGTCACTCAGTCTATGCTATCTGGTTTAGCTTCTCAAACAGGCTAAGAAAAGTATTATTTTTTCCCATGCTAAGAGAATCTCTCTCCAGTTCAGAGACAATGGTGACAATCTCAACTGCCCTTTTATATGCTAATTTTGGTGACTACTAAAGCTAGAATATCCTATGACACGTTACTAATGGATACCACACACAAAACACATGTTATACTACTTTGTACTGAAAATCAAAATTCACACTGTTAATTTGTACACATGCATACAAAACAAGACAATTCTTTCTAGAAAGTTACCTGTATCAAAATGATAAATCTGCTTACTCCCTGTAGCAATTGTAGAATTTATTCTACAAAAACAGCTCAAGAAGTGTGCAAGATAATTACATGAGTCTTTACATTTTAATAATAAATGAAAAATCAGAAATAACCTAAATGTCCTTGAATAAAGTGCAATAATATGAATTGCAAAGGCCACAGTGGATCTGCCCTCACAGTATAACAGATTATGAATAATATAAATGCTTATGTTTACATATACACAAAGAGTCAAATAATATACACTAAGCTAATAATAGTGGTAAATTCTAGAAAAGCAATAATGGAGTACCAACAGAACATATACCTTGTAGTTTCAACATTTTGTTGTTAAATTTTCTTTTTAATAATCAAACACTTCAGATAATCAAATCAGCACATTCTCAAGATAATCTCATTTTCATTTTGTGTACCTAACACAATTGTACAATAAACAATTTGGCTATTACCCCGTATTCAAACTATATCAAATTCACCATCCTTATTTTCAATCTACCTTCAATCTGACTCCCAAATCTTAGTATTACTAACAATATTATGCTACAATTCATTCATACTTACAACCTCAAAGCTTTCTCAGCTTGCTCAAATTTCCCATAGGAACACCAATACACTTCCTTCATTTGTGTTTGTTTGTTTCCTGCAGTACTGGCAATTGGACACGGCCTTCACTGAGCTCCTTTTCCAGGTCTTTTTATTTTGAGACATGGTTTCCATGAGCCACTAAGTTGCCCAAGTTGGGCTCCAACTTACAATTTCCTGTCAGTGTCCCAGAATGCTGGGTCACAGGCATACACCACTGTGCCCACCTAATACTCTTCCTTTAAAATTCGCCCTACTCTCTTCATTTCTACTTACCACAAAAGTTGAGTTCTTATTACTTCATAAGCGGACAATTATTAGAGATTTATGTTTGTGTACAATATTTTTCTTTCTTGGCAACCCCACAACCTATTGCCAGATTAATATTCAACAAATATTATTTGACTTCTCACTCAAAATCTCTGTGCCAATTAATCTTAACCATCAACTTGACTGAATTAAGAGGCCTGGAGAGCTGATCAGATCCTGGGGTTTTGGAATGTACCATTTGGAGGTTGGGAGGTAGAGGTATATCTACATTAGTACTGTACATACACAAAAGCACTCTATTTGCCATATTTTATATCTGCTGGTGGGCTTCCCCTGTGTTCTGCTTCCCCACTGTCATGAATAGCTCTGCTCCACCACATTCTTCCACCATGTTTCTGTCTTGAAGCATGCCAAGCATGGACTAAATCCCACGAATCTCTGAGCCAAATTAAACTTTTTCTCCTTTAAGTTGCAGTGTTGGGTACTTTGTCCCAGGAACAGGAGAGCTAACTAATCCAACCTCCTATATGAAAGAAAGTCAAAACATTCCAACCTACCAAGGTCCTATACATTCACTTTCCACACTATTTTGTTTGGTCTCATTTCCTACTCTAAGAAAAAATATCCAGCAAAAAGGGTCTATTCACTACCCCTTGAACAAATAGGTACATCATACTTTGGTTCATGTAGGTTTTGTCTGAGTTTGTGACTCCTACACTGTAACACACCATACTTATGCACTACAATCACTAATTGTTCTCTATTCCTAGGATGACTGAACATGAATAAAATTAGGCTTAAATATTGGATTAGGTATTGGAAAGAACTTCCTCAAAGTTATGAGCCCATAGGTTCTATTTGCCAATACCTTTTATAGCCCTTTTATAGAACTCCCTCCTCTATAGATACATAAAATCTCAGAAAACCATTTCTTTACTTGTGCAAGTCTTATCATGCACAATATACAACATATAACATATTCAGTTGTCTAGTTTCAGTATTCTTCAATTAATCAATGATAATCTTGAAATATAGTAGTCCTCCCATTAGATATCTAGTATTATAGATATCTTTTTAAAAGGGCTCATAATTCTTTGGCCTTCAAAAGTAGTTTTACCATTCTGTATCAGGGTTACAAAGAAAGAACTATTTTTTACACTAATTATAAGGAGGTTTATAGCTGAAAACAGGAAACCTTAACTCAGTTATTAAATACTATACCAAGAAATCTGGAGATAATCTTCTACCAATGAAGGATTGGGTAATTTGGATCCAATATCATGTGAAGACATCAAAAGCTACATACATGCTTTAAACATCTGCTTGAAGGCACAGAAAAACTGAAAGTAAATGTCTACTGAGATGGAGGCAAGAATGGAGATACAGAAAGATGAGATTAGTATTTGTGACCACCTTTCCCTAGAAGGACCTGCCAGATCCAGAGCAGGTGACAGGGACACTGAGTGCCTTTGGCAGCCTTCAAATTCAAAGACAGATTATACCAGCAAGGTGTAGGGAAGCCCTAATAAACAATCTTCATTTGGGGTACAGACTTTAAGGACTGCCCCTGAGGAGTAATGGCAATTCAGAAGATAGACAAGACCTTAAATTACTTTTAAAAACAATTTTGTAATGGGTGGAGGGGTGTAGCTCAGTGGTAGAACACTTGTGTGGCATGTGAAAGGCACTAAGTTGAATCCCCAGCACTGAAAAAATACTGTGAATAAATGCATAATAAAATAATCAGATGTATAATCTATAATAAAATAATCAGATCTGTAAGGAGATAAAGCAACATAATCTAAAGTCACAAAAAACAACAACAGATAATACACAGATATACAGTACAAGGGGTCTCAGTATTAGAGCTATCAGAGATTCTAAGTATTTTTTTAAGTTTGAGAAATTGGGATCTCATCTTATTAAAAAGTGTTTGCATAGCAAGAGAAACCACCAACAGAGTGAAGAGATAATCTACAATGTGGGAAAAAATTTTTACCTGCTGTTCCTCAGACAAAGGAATATATATATATTATATACATATATGGAATATATATATAATATATATTATATAGAGAGAATATATAAAGAACTCAAAAAAAATCAGACTCCCAAAGTATAAAGACCCAATCCAAAAATGGGCATCTTACAGACATTTCTCAGATGAAGTAGAAACAGCAAATAAATATATGAAAAATGTTCAATATCACTGGTCATTCATGACAGGCAAATGAAAACAACAGTGAGATTCCATCTCACTCCAGAAAGAATGGCTGCTATCAAGAAATCAACCAATAACTAATGCTGGAGAGGCAGTGGGGAAAAAGGAACCCTTCTCCACCGTTGATTACAGTGCGGACTGGTGCAACCACTGTGAAAATCAGTGTGGAGAGTCCTCAAAAAACTAAAACTAGTGATTCCATTTGACTCAGCTACTCCCCTTCTTGGTATCTTCCCCAAAGAATTAAAAGCATCAGGGCCAGGGATTTAGCTCAGTGATTCCAGCACCTGCCTCGCAAGCACAAGGTCCCGAGTTTGATATCAAAAAGAAAAAAAAAAGAATTAAAAGCATCATAGCACAGCAATATATGTGCACTCATGTTTATAGTGGCACAGTCTGTAATAGCTAAATCTTGGAAACAGCCCAAATGCCCATCAATTGATGAATGAATAAACATGTGTTTTTAAAATAAAATGGAGTACTACTCAGCCATAAAGAAAGATAAACTTGAAACATTTATAGCTAAATGGATGCACATTGAGACCATACTCTTAAGTGAAATAAATAGGACACACATGTGTAAATACTACATTGTTTCTCTGGTGTGAGAAACTGAAAGTGTAAATGAGGACCAAAATATATAATAGATATTGTGAAATAGGAAGAAAATGTTTGAAGGGGAAGGGGAACCAGAGAGGGGGGTGGGGGAAAGGAAAGGGAAAGAAAAAAATGAGAAAAGAAGGAAGAAATGGAAACAAAGCTTTTGTAAATAAGGAGGGGTGGAGGGATTGAAGGGAAAGAAGGGCAATGGGAAAAAATAAGAACCAAGATATATCATGTACAGGTTCAAATTCCCTATGATGAATGTAATCATTATGTATACCTAAAATGTACCAATAAACTTAATTAATTTTAGAAGAAAAAGGTTGAAAATTTTGTCATAGAATTAGAAACCATTAAAAAACTCAATGGAATTTCAATAGAAACTTTAAAACAAAAAATATGATAATCAAAATTAAGAGTTCAACGAGAGATGTGGCAGGCTGAGAACAGACAGGTTAAGAAGGAAAGGTAGATTTAAAGAATATATTCAAGACAAAGTTTTAAAAGAAATAAGGGTGGAAAAAAGAATGGAAGGAAAGTAACACAGAGAATGAAATAAAAAATGTCAGTCTAATAGAATGTAACTAAAGTCCCAAATGGCATGGAGAAAATATAGCAGGCATGACATCTGCAAAAGGTGACAACTTCTCCAAACTGATGAAAGACATCAAATTTCAGATGCAAAGAGTCCTCTAAACAAAAAAAATCCATACCTAGACACATCACATTAAAACAGCTAAAACCAAAAACAAAGAAAAATTTTAAATCAACCAGAAAAAGGCCAACGTATCTGCAAATAAATACAAAAAGGAACATCAACAATGAAAGCTGGAATACAATTTAATATTATCTTCAAAGTGATGAAAGAAAATACTATAACTGCCAATCTAGAATTCTAGATACAAGAGAACAGGGTCTTTCAAGAATGATGGTAAAAGCCATGTGTGGTGGTGCATGCCTGTAATCTTAGATACTTGGAAGGCTGAGGCAGGAAGATTCCAAGGGCAATTTAGTAAGAGTCTGTCTCAAAATTTAAAATAAAAATGACTGGATAGAGGGTTGCCTAGTATGTGTGAAACCCTGGGGTAATATCCCCAGTACCACCAAAAAATAAAAACAAAAATGATAATAAAATACAGACATTTTCAGACAAACAAGAACTAATTCATCCCAGAGGGTGTACACTAAAGTTGTAAAAGAGATTTGCAAACACAAAGAAATAAAGGAAAAATAAATGAAAATTATAAATATGTGCATAATTTTAATTAAATACTGACTGTGTAAAATATCCTGTGGATTTAAACATATATAAACTTAAAATACATTACATAAATGGTATATAAGTCAGTAGAAATACAATTGCAAGTGTTGTAGAGCGACTGCATTGTCTGGGAAGAGGCTAAAAGTATCAATTAATAATACACTCTGTTAAGTCAGGGCTGCATAATATAAATCCTAGGAAAGAGGTTTACAAATTACAGCCAATAAGCCAAATTTGCCATGCAGCCATTTTTTGTGTGTTTTGGTATGGCCTCAAGCTAAGAATGTTATCCACATTTTTAAGGAGCTGGGGGGAGGATATCAATAGATGTACAAATTCTCAACAAAATACTAGCAAGTTGGGTCGGGGATTTAGCTCAGTGGTGCTGCCGCCTGCCTTGCAAGCACAAGGTCCCAAGTTCGATCCCCGGTACCAAAAAAAAAAACAACTAGCAAGTCAAATTTAATGATGTATAAGAATTACTCATCAAGAACAAGCGGAATTTATTCTAGTCATGTAAGACTGTTTTAACATCTGAAAATCAATCGATGTAACCCACATCAAAAGGCTTAAAAAGGGATGATCCTATAAGCAGATCAATAGCTGACTTTTTTGGTAACAAATGAGGCAATTTATTAACCCTTTGTCCTAATGCTTCCTGTTGGCAGCCTTCTGGTGATTCTGTCCAGACCACTCTATCCTAGGGGTCCCTTCGTGAAACCATCTGGGTCCTTTCCCACCATTTGCAGCACCTCCCCTCTGTTAGAGTTTATAGATACTGTCTCCCAAAAGGCTCATGTGTGCAGAGGTGGGGCTTTTGAAAAGTGATTAGATCACAGGGGCACTAACCTCAACAAAGGATTAATCTATTGATGCGTACATAGCAGAATGTGTGATAGGGAGGTGGGGACTTCTTGGAGGGAACTGGTCATGGGGCCGCAACCTGGACAGGTACATGCTATGCCTGGCCCCTCTCCTCGCTCTCTGACTCTTCCTTGCTCTTTGTTTCCTGACTGCCATCAGGTAAGCAGCTTTTTCCTCCACCACATCATTTCTGCCTTGGAGCCAGCTCCAAAATCTTCAGCCAAAATAAGCCTTTCTTCCTTCAAGTTGTGTGTCAGATGTTTTGTCCTAGTGAAGAATACCTAACAGCCACTGTGAAAGGTAGTTTGGCAGTTTCTTACAGAATTAAACATACTCTTACTACAAGATCTAGCAATCACACTCCTTGGTATTTAACCAAGTAAGTTGAAAACTTGCATCCACACAGAAACCTGCATATACATGTTCACAGCATGTTTATTCCTAATTGCCAAAGGTTGGAAACAATCAAAGTATCATTCCAGCGGTAAATGGATATGCTGTGGTACATCCATAAAGTGGAATACTAAGCACTAAAACGGAATAAGCTATTGAGCCAGGAAAAGACACAGAAGAAATTTAAATGCATATAACTAAATAAAGGAACCCAGTCTGAAAAGACTACAGAATGCTTCCAACAATATGACATCCTGGAAAAAATAAAGCTATGGAAATAGTAAAAAAAAAAAAAAAAATCAAAGCCAGGCATAGTGGTATACACCTGTGATCTGAGCACTCGGGAGGCTGAGGCAGGGGGATCACTGTGAGCTCAAAGCCATCCTGGGCTACACAATGAGTTCAAGGCCAGTCTAAACTACACAGTAATATGCTATCTGAAGAAAAAGAAAGAAAGAAAGAAAGAAAGAAAGAAAGAACGAAAGAACGAACGAACTTAAAATAGACACAGTAATATATAATATTTAAACAAATATCAGTAATTGCATTAATGTATAATTAAATATCTTAAACATAAGACAAAAGAGAGGCTGTTGGTTTGGGACTTGAGAGCGGCGGCCGCTAGAGCCCGCGCCATGGTGGAGGAGGAGGTCGGTGGCGGCATTAGCGAGGAAGAGGCGGGACAGTATGATCCGCAGATTCGTCTGTGGGGATTGGACGCTCGGAAACGATGATCCTGGAGCTCAGTTCCTCATTCATACTGGGTCCACCGGTCGAAATAGAGCTGAAGCCTCTTTGGAAAGAGCCCAGAATCTCAACCCCATGGTGGATGTGAAAGTGGACACTGAGAGTATTGAAGAAACCTGAGTCGTTTTTCACTCAATTTGATGCGGTGTGTCTAACATGCTGTTCCAAGGATGTCATAGTTAATGTTGACCAGATCTGTCACAAAAACAGCATCAAATTCTTCACAGGAGATGTTTTTGGCTACCATGGATACACATTTGCCAATCTTGGAGAGCATGAGTTTGTAGAGGAGAAAACCAAAGTTGCCAAAGTTAGTCAAGGAGTAGAAGATGGACCTGACACCAACAGAGCAAACCTTGATTCCTCTGAGACTACAATGGTCAAAAAGAAGGTGGTTTTCTGCCCTGACAAGGAGGCGCTGGAGGTGAACTGGAGCAGTGAGAAAGCAAAGGCCACCCTGAAGCACACAACCTCCGATTACTTTCTCCTGCAAGTGCTTCTGAAATTCCGCACAGATAAAGGAAGAGATCCTAATTCTGATACCTATAAGGAAGATTCTGAGTTGCTGCTTCACATTCGGAATGATGTCATTGACTCTCTGGGTGTGAGTCCTGACCTGCTTCCCAACGACTTTGTCAGGTACTGCTTCTCTGAGATGGCCCCAGTGTGTGGAGTGGTTGGAGGGATCTTAGCACAGGAAATTGTTAAGGCCCTGTCAGAGCGCGACCCTCCTCACAACAACTTCTTTGATGGCATGAAGGGGAACGGAGTCGTGGAGTGCCTGGGCCCCAAGTGAGCAGGGACCTGGCACTCCCCAAGATGCTGCCCGCAGCATGCCCACCTGTCCTCCCCCTCCTGTCCCCAGCTAGGCGTCTCCTGACAGGGTGGAGTGAGGCATCAGCCCAGCACAGAGCCACCATGCGTGAGGAGGTGGTGTCTGGTGCCAGTTCTGTCTCCTGCAACTGTGCCTTCATTCCAGCACTGTCTGGGACCCACGCGCCCCAGGCCCGCCAGCTCCCCCGAGTGTGGTCTCCTGCTCGCTCCCTTATGACATCTCTGTCCTGGCGCCATGGACATCACTGGCTCCTAGGGGACTGGTGGAGACTCCGCCAGCAGCCAGCACACCTCCTTGCTTAGGAGCCTCTTGTCACCTTCTTGGACTTACTCCCCACCTGGTGTCACAGAGAGATGAGTGTGACATCAGGTGGGGAGCACGGCCTGAGCTGGGTGACACTGTGGTGGAACCACTGGTCCACGCTTAGACAGGTGCCCTTAGCCGGGAAAACATGACAGCCAGAATGTCCTTCCTCCAGAATTTGACATCCTGGAAAACAACAGGTGGGATCGGGTGCAGCTCTTGAGTTTGAGTTTAGGATTAGTCGCGTTCCAGCCTGGATTTCGGAAGGGGAAAACGTTACCAAGTTCTGTGGCCAGTGGAATATTAGCGGGAGAGCCTGTTTTAGAAAAGCAGATTCCTGGGTCCCACTGCAGAGATCCCCCCTAGAAACCAGGCAGCTCTGCACTTCGAGGTCCTTCATTCACCCCCTGAATGGCAGCTGTTGGTGTTTTGCATATTTCCTACATGGTTCTTTAATAAGGAATGATAATAAAGTTATTTGCTTTAAAAAAAAAAAGACAAAAGAAAAAACTATGTTTTTTTACAAGAGCTCTTTATACTTAAAACATAAAGAGTAAGGAAAGGGTGAAAGAAAAAGGAAGATATTGCAAGCATTAATCCAAAGGTAGATGGTAGATCTGTATTAATGTCAGATAAAAGAGATCTTCAGTCAAACAAACACTATTAGAGGTGATGAGGGACATTCATAAAGTAAAGGCTAAATGCACCAGAAAAGTATGACAGTTTTGAACTTATACTTACTATAGCCATTAAATATCTAAGACAAACATTCTAAGAACAAGGAAAAAAGATAAATTCACAACAATAAGGGGAGAATTTAACCGTTACTGATAACTAATAGAATAATCAGATTAAAAAAAAACAGTTAGAAAACAGACAATTTAAACCATCCTGACCTACCATATAGAAAACTACCCAATAACCACAGGCTACACATCCCTTTCAAGCATGCATATAACATTTATAAATATGTAATTTTTAGAAGACAATCTCAAAAAAAATTGTTAAAAAGATCAAAATTATACAGTATATGTTCTCTTACCACAATGCAACTAAAGTCAACACAAAGAGGTAAGTGGAAAAGCCACATGTCCTTAGAAAGCAAAAAAATAGATTTCTAAATAGCATGAATCAAAAAAAAAGGTCCCAATAGAATTAGAAACTAGAACTAAATGAAAACTGATATTACATATTAAAACTTATTGGACAAAGACTTCTGCTTCCAGGAAGTCAGAATACTTGTATTCCTTCTCCCTATTACGTTCACTAATACAATTAAATGTCCTGGGCATTACATATGTAACAAACACAATATGATGCTGGCAAATGAAGACTAGAAGACAGAGCAGCTAATGACCTCGAGATGTCAGAACACTCACAGTGCTAAGCTCCCCAGGCTCTCTCCTCCGTATATCTCAGACTCAAAGCCAAAGAAGCTGGCAACCAGCAAACACCAATGGATCCTTCACAGCCTGCCCTCCACCCAAAGGAACAAGAAAGGGAAAACCTAGGAAGACAGAAAACTTTTAGACAATTACAATCTACTCCATCACTACCTCATCCACACAAGCAAAGACCTAGGAAAGAGATCAGGCTTCCACTCTGACCAGGCCGTAACAAAGTATGCCAACAACTTGCAGGGAAGGTATACAAAAAGGCTGAGTACAAACTGTTCCCAGAGCTTTCATGTTCTCTGCGCAGTAATGAAGTCCCATGCTCCTGCAAGGTCCTTGAAAAACACATAGGGGAAACCTAAACTTACATTCCCACTGAAAGTAAGGAAAACCACGTACCTCACCCTATGAATGAACTGTCACAGAAGGCCTAGGAGAGAATTAAGACAGGTACCATTGCCCCAGGGATAACACAGCACCCTCCTCAGCCATCAGTGGAGAGCACATGGAAAGCCAGACTTCAAGTTACTTGGAAATAATGAGGAACCCTCCCAACTCTGGTGTCACTGAAGGCCAGTTGGGGAATCCTTTTTCCCTGCCAGAGTAGAGTCAGAAAAAGCCAACTAAAAGAACATTTAAGTAGCATCAACAGTCTTAACACAGGACCCAAAGACCCAGTTTCAACAGAAAACATCAAGTCATATCATGAATACAGATTTTTAAACCCAATGATAAGAGACAATACATGCCAACACTGATAACAGAGATGTTATGGTTATCTGAGAAAGACTTTAAAGGAGTCCTGATTTTTTTAAAAAAGTTTCACCAAGCAATTACAAACAAGATTTTAACCACTTAGCAGTCCCATTATTTAAATACAAGATGACCAAAAGTTGCATATTTTTGTTAATTTTTATAAGATAATACAACAGGAAATATAAAAATGACAATTTTATCAAATTTATTCAAAACAAGAATTGACTGGTTGAAATGACACCTGCCTGAGCAATGCTCAGGATAGTCTGTACCTAAAAAAACACGCTGCCCAAGTAATGCTTTGGGTAAACTGTTAAGTGGTTAAAAAGTGAGAGAAAGTAACAGCAAAGAAATACAAATCTTTTTTTTTTTTTTGGTACCGGAGACCGAACTCGGGTCCTTGCGCTTGCGCAGCAGGCAGCGAAACCACTGAGCTAAATCCCCAGCCCAAGAAATACAAATCTTAATTAATAAACACCAGAAGACTTTAGAACTAAAACGTATATTGACTGACTTGAGTAGATGAGCTCAATAGCAGAAATAGGAAAAAGAAAAGGCAAGAAGCCAGCCATGGTGGCATGTATCAATAGTCCCAGCTTCTCAGGAGGATGAGCCAGGAGGATCACTTGAGCCCAGGGGTTCAATGTCAGATTAGGCAACAAACAAAAACCTCATTTAAGAAAAAGAAAAGAGGAAAGGAGAGGGGAGGGGAGGGGAGGGGAGGAGACAGAAGGAGAAGGGAGGGGAGAAGGAGAAAGAAAGATGAGGGAAGGGGAAGGAAAAGGAGGGAAACAGATTACAGAAATTATCCCAGTGGAATAACAGACAAAAAATAGCAACTGCTGCTCAGAGACTTTTAGGACTACAATCAAATACCATTGCTGTTATCAGGGTATGATTCCAGTTATGTGAAACACCCAAAATAGGTAAATACATAAGAGTCAGCAGATTGGTGGCTTAACAGGGGTTTGGTGGAAGGATAAGTGGACACGCTGACTGCTTAATATGCTTTGAGTGATAAAAGTATTTTGGAACTAGATAAAGGTGATAATGTACACAGCATTGTAAATATAATAAATGCCACTGAATTACTGACTGCAAAATGATTAATTTTACATAGGCTTCATGTCAAAAAGAGAGAGAGAAATGAATCTGGTACTGGATGTGAGGTCATCTGACTCACTGACAACAGAAATTAAAAACCAGGCAAAAATGAGAGAGAATGCAGGCAAAGCTTTAATTAAGAAGACAGAAAAAAACGGGAAAGGGACTTCAGGCCCAGAAAAGCTGAAGGGGCACACACTGGAGATTATCAGACTGGTCCATTGACAAAGGAACGGGCAAGTTTTCTCTGGGCTGCTGGGGTGGGCGGGCAAGGGTCTGGCTGATCATTGTCTGAGTTCCAGTCTGCAAAGTGGCTCCAGAGACGTCCTCATCATGTGAGAGGGTGTCTTCGTCATTTTTCTCAGCACTGGGACAAAATACCCAATGCCTGTAATATAAAGGAAGAGAGATTTATTTTGGCTCACATTTCAATCCACATTCGGTTGGCTCCAAGGCAGAACATCATGGCAGAGGGGCATGGTAGAGGAGAGCTCCTCTCATTACTGAGGCCAGAAAGCAGAGGGGATGGACAGAGGAGCCTGGAAGAAAGACTTTTCCAAGTCACGACCCCATTGACCCACTTCTTTCAACCAGACCCCATCTCCTAACACGAAATCACCTACAAACCCTCATAATCCAATTACCCTTCAAAATTCTTTACTATGGGGCCAGGGATTTAGCTCAGTGGTTCTGCTGCCTGCCTCTCAAACACAAGGTCTCGAGTTCAAATCCCAGTACCCCCCCCCGAAAAAAAATCTTTACTATGAGGCTTTGCAGGGATATCTATACATAAACCATAGGAGTGGGCAATCCGGTTCACATGAGATGACTGATCCTGCTGGGGGGGGACGGACCTCATCATGAGGTGATCTGTCTACAGAGGGTCTGCTGCAATCCAAGATGTCTGCTGGTTTAAGGCAATGACCACAGAGTTCTAAGTGACACTTCAGGGGTACGGAATAGAAGGTTATAAAAGGTGGCAGTTTAATGCCCCTGCAAATCTTGAGGATATCCTAATTATTCTTATTTTAGTGTCCTCAGTCTTGAATAAGCATGAGATAAGCTAGGTAAATTTAGGGCCAAGAAACCAGTCTTTATGCAGGTACTCTGTAAGTGATTAATATACCTACTATATGCAGAGCTGAGTAGGAATCTGACCTAAAATTTTAAGGTAATAAAGGAGACATATATAAAATAAAAGCAAAGATGTTAAACTGTATCCTGCTTTTAGCTACCCATTAGGCATATGTAGGGCCAAGAGTCGGTGCTTTTTAGCAAAAGCAACTGTTAGGTCTCTGAAATCTAACAAATTAGTAACTTAAAGGCACATGAATCTAATAAATGATGTACACAAAAGAGTACAGTAAACACCATGCTTGATTTTAAAATCTCAAAATCTCTTCCCTTTGAGAAGGTGATCAGGACAAGAAAGTCATTACAGTCACTTTTACTCAACACTGTACTGAAGTTATAAAGTAATAAAAGGTAGAAAAATTTTAAAAAGGAAAAAAAAACTACAGATATTGTGTATGTAGAAAATCTAAAACAATCCAGAGAAATTTATTAGAAAAAGCAAGTTAGCAAGACAGATTACACAAATCAATTTCATTGTATGTATCAGAAACAAAATATTTTAAAGACTATGAAAGATAACCTCAAAAAGATCAAATATCTAGGCAAAAAGATGTGCAAGATATTTTATGGAAAAATTATGGCTTACTATTGAGAGAAATTATGAAAGAGCTAAGTGTATAGACTGTAAAACATTGTAAAGCTATAAATTTCTCCAAATTGATCTAAAGATGATCCAATATAAATCAGGATCTAAAGGGGAGGGACACATGTAGATATGTGTAACAATAAATGTTGACTCAAAGCTGTACATAGAACTGCAAAAGGCCAAAGCCAATAGCAATGGAAATTATTTTTAGAAACAATATGGGAAGATTTTTATCTACTGCATATCAAGACTTATAAATCTACTGTAAGATGATATGGTATGTCTTTGACTTAATTATAGACAAAAGATATCAATAGAACAAAATATAGTCCAGAAAGAGATTTGCTCACTCAAGACACATAATTTAAAATGAAAGTAGTTTTTGCTAAACAGTAGGGAAAATGTGTCTTCAAAAAGCAGTGTTGGAATACCACATTATCTTGTGGAAAAAAAGAAACTCACACCTTTACATTATAAATTATAGTTGGACTGAATATCTAAACATAAAAAGAAAAAAAAATGCTGCTAAAACATGGGACAATATCTTCAATAATTCAGGGAATTGGAAAAAAAGTATATTCAAAAGGCTAAAAGGTAATTCCCTGATAAATAATGGTTAAGCACCTTTTCTTTGTTTATTACTGGCCACTTAGATATCTTCTTTTGTGAAATGTCTATTTGAGTCTTTTGCTCAACTTTTTCTATTGACTTGTTTTCTTACTAATGTGTAGAAATTCTTTATAAAATTAAAATCACAATGAGAAAAACAAAAAGATGGACAAAGTTTGCAAAGATGCAACAGGTCACATATTAGTACATCTATTTGGTGGGGGGGGAGGATTAGCATTACCTAAAAAATTAAAGAAATGACTCAGTAATTCCTCTCCTTGGCAATATACCCAACTGAAATGTGAGCAGGATACCAGGAGATTTATAAGATACTCTTCAATCTAATGCTTTTAGCCTTAAATTTATTTTTTCATCCATATTGAGAAACAAGCTTCAGGAGTGTGTGGGCTAAAGGTAAGTCCCCCAAAGCTATGTTACTTCCTAATCTCTGGCTGCTATGGATATTATCTTAAACAGTAAAAGATGTGATGAAGGAGCCTGAGAGGAGGATCTTATCCTCGATTATAGGAGTAGGTCCTAAGTAGAGTAAGGGTGGGTCCTATGTATTCTTCTAAGGAGGAAAAGAGGGAGTCTTGAGACTACAGAAGAGGAGGCAGCAGGAATGGAAGACATAGCCATTCACTAAGAAATGCCTAGAGCCACAAAGAACTAGAGGACACACGTGAAGAATTCTCCCCTAGAGCCTTTGGAGGGAATATGGCCCTGCCAACAACTTAATTTCAGACTTATAGTCTCTAAAACTGCAGGAAAATATTTTGGGGATTTTATTACTCTGAAAATGATAATTTGTTATAGCAGCCACAGATCACTAATACAGTGGTTTCTTCTATTGAAAAATAATGAATTTTACCCAAACTCAAAATTTGTACCAAAATTTTAAACTGCTAACATAAGCTTTTCTAATTTCAAAGTCAATACACAGACACCAGTTACCCACAGGACACCTAAGCATGTATTAGACACTCAAAATATACAAGAAATATACAATTTCTATTGCATAATTTATCATATAAATAAACTCACAATACAATTTTTTTTAAGTCCACAATTCAAACCATAATAAAAAAAATGGTGAATATTATCTTAGCCTCTTAATCAGTGAACACTTATTGGGCTAGTCTCCAAAAGGCAGTTTAAAAAAGACTAGCGCAACCCCTTATCCAAATTCTTCCTCTTCCTTTCTTTCCAACTATTACAATCACATAATCACAACTACATGTCCTTCCTACCTCTTCTTTTGACTCGTTCCAGCACTACAGACCTAAATAAGACATTTTCTTCTGTACATCATTGAATTTCTTAAGCAGTAAGTGGTACAATGTCTGCCCAAAAGTATGGTAATTCAAAATATTCAAAAAGCACAGCTGCTGATGCTCATGGAAAGCTTCCAAAACACATTTCATTAAAAAGCACATGCTATGCTTTTGAACATTTCAAAACAATGCTTTAAATACTACATGCCCCCCAAGTGAATGTTGTTTTTAAAAACAACATTAAAAGTCTACAGATAACCTACATCAGGCATTTACTTCATTAATAAACAAAACACTGAAAATGAGTTTCTTCAAAATCCAGAGAATTCTACACTAGTCATTCAATAGGCTTTCGGATGGCCATACCAGGATGTCTTGTGTGCAAAAGTATGTCACATCTTGTCACCCTGCCAGAACCTGAAGTGCAGCTGGGAGCAGACCCTTCAAAGCCCTGGTAAGGTGCCAGGCCTCATAACTGTGATTTACAAAAAAGGGGGGAGGGAGGAAGACATGTATTAGAGTGGTTAGCAATCAACCAGCAAGCACTAAGAATTAAAATGTTATTCTATTCTTATAATCTTACTGTTTGCCTCTGCACAGCTTAATTCTCATAAAAGAATTCTGGAAAAGAGGATACACTAACCAGTCAACCTCAAATGCTTAGTTGTAATAAATTATGAAAAGACAACTTTTGCCCAAATCGTATTTCAGATTCATTGTAATGTTTCTTAGTACAGGCTCTATGACATACAACATGGGGATTCAGGAGCACTAAGTACCTCTGCGTGAGATGCAGAGTCTGTTTGCTCACAGTCCCATCTTTCTCCCTAAATAGAAAAGACTGCATACAGCTCCTAATGTACTCAAGACTGTCTACTAATACTTGGAGAGGTAAGGCAGGGTCTTGAAAGACATGTAGTTTATTCTCGGTTACTGGAGAACCGCTGACAGATTTTTAAGCTTGTGGATTGATGAGGAACAGTAAACGGTGAGATGAGATTTGTACTTCAGAAAAGGAATCTCACATCTGGAAAATTATTTGTTTTTAAAATAAAATCTGATTTAATTTTATTTCCATGAGGCATATGCCTTATTCTGAAAACATTATAAGAAAAAAATTGATATTTTTTACTGCAGCTGATATAAACATCCTTTTTCATCTTTTAGAATGTCAAAAAGACAGCCAGAAATGAAAAATATAAGTCATCCCCAAGACACACAGGTTAGTTTAAAAACCTTTTATCTTTCTTTAAAAGCAATTAAACAACCAGCATTTATTGAGTGACTACTACACCATTATTTACCAAGGGGTCTACCAATAACAAGAGGTCTCTGAGGGATACAAGGAAATATACAGCTTGCCAAGCCAAGCAGACTTCTCCTGAGCAAGGAAGAGCTTGCCCATATTCACAGAACTACTGATATTTTCCAAGTGCCACGCACTTTGCTGTGTATAGGGATACAGATACACATATAAATTTTTTTAATGTTTCTTCTCAAAGAATTTATTCATAGTGGTCAGTGGAATAAATATGTTGCTATAATTTGGCGACATTGAATGTTCCCCAAAGGTTCCTGTGTTAAAGGTTTGATGCCCTGGTAGCACTATTGGGAGGTGCCATGGACCTTTGAAAAAAAGGGCCTCATGGGAGTCCCTGTGTCATTGAGGGCCTGTCCCCAAGAGGTATTGTGGGCCCCAGTCCTTTCTTGCTCTTCTGCTTTATGGCCATGGGGAGAGTTAGTACTCTCTACCATTCCATTCAGCATGCCCAGCAAAGACCCAAAGCAAAAGGTATGCCCCACCTTGGACTAGAACTTCCAAAACTGTAAAGCAAAATAGACCTCTTTATAAGTTAATTATCTTAGGTATTTCATCATAATGCTGGAAAGCTAACTAATCAACAATGCTGACTAAACAAGGATCAGAAGCTATTAAATCATTCCTGGACTATTGAAATATCCTACTATTTACATATGTTATCTTTTCAAAATAAAAAAAAAAATCACAAAGTTTAAAATAATAAACATTGTAATATATTTATAGGAAGTATGGAGCCCTAATTCTATTAGTGAAGTTATCAAGGAAGACTTCACAAAGAAGATAACTCTAAGCTATTGGTGGCAAACCTATAGCATGCATGCTGCAGTGGGCTGTTTGTACCATGGAGAGCTCTAAAAAGTTTGCCACCACTGCTCTAAGCTAAAACTAGGGAGATGTAGGGAAGAAACTTCAAATGTAAAAGTATGGAGACAGAAAGGAAGAACATCATTGGGGTGGAACCCAGAGAAGTAAGGCAGGGTCTTTAAGGCCATGTAGTTTATTCTTGGGTAATGGAGAGCCACTGACAGATCTTAAGCTTGTGGATCAATGAGGAACACTAAAGGGGAACATTAGATTTGTATGTCAGAAAAGTAACTCAGTTTTCCAAGACATGGAGAATAGATTTGGGGGGAAGAATGGGTAGGAGAGAGAGAAAGCATACAAGAAAGCAATGATAAAGACCTGAATGAAGAGAGTGGCAGGAGGTAGTAAAGAGGAAACACTCTTGAATCTGGAAGCAGGAGAAAGTAGAGCTCACAGATACCAATACCCTTCTCCCCACAAAAACCAAAAACTTTTTAATGTCCCTAATTAAAAGGCCACCCAGGAAAACAGAATAGTAAAAAACACAATACAAAAATGGAATCCAGTAAAAGTGAAAAGAAAGGTGTTTCCAAGACTACAATCACTTCAGGGGCTAACCCTACACAAGAATGAAAACCAAGCACAGCAACTTTGCAAAAGCTTCCCAGTGAACCGTAAACAGAAACGCAGTAAGATGCTCAGAATATCCACCCTTCTTCCATGAGGGTTTCCTAAGCAGAGGGGCAAATGCTAAAGCCGACTCTGTGAGGAACAAAGACAAAATAAAGATTTTGCTCCTTAAATGTCCACCTGCTGCTCCTCCTCATTCTTTTCTTCAAACAAATCATCTCTATAGCAACATAATCGTAAGAAATTTGTGGGTGGAAAGCATATGTTTGTTCAAAAAGATGAGAACTCAAAATTATAAGCTACTTTAGATTTTCCTTTAAAACAAAAGATACAATATATCCAGAGATAACTGAAAAGATAAGAAACAGATATGAAACCAAATATTTTTAAACATAAGGAAATATAAAAATTGTATAATTGAGGCTGCACATGTTTACATGGAAATTCTTTTTATAGGTTACAATGACACCTTGTGGTAAGACTCTTCAAATTATACAAATTATTTTGGAAAACATTTTTAGAGCAGAGGTACATCAAAACTGGTTTAGAAAATAGGAAAGACCAAAACAATAGTATTGTAGTGGTATGTGCATGTACAATAATCCATTTGGAAACTTACGGGCATAAAACCAATAATTAGGTAAGCAAACAATAAATGATATAAACAATAAAGTATTATACTATCCCTTTCACTTCAACTAAAATTAGCATAACTTTTTTAAATGATGCAAAAAAAAAAAAAATCACTTTTACAACCCAAGCAAAAATTTGTAACATCAGTGATTCCTTTATCTGAGAATATTGGCACATGGTTTATAAACTACGAAAATAATTCTGTATTCCTTTCTTGCCAATTGAAAATAATTGATAAGGTAACAGATGGGAGAACATCAACTTGATTGGTTTTGGAATCTACCTGGGAGATTAGAAAAGCACACTTCTAGGTGGGTCACAGAGGTGTGGCCTTGGATCCGTATCTGTTCCCTTACACTTTCCTCTTTGGCAATATTCCTCTGCTCTGCTTCCTGGCCACCATGAACGAAGCATCTTTGCTCTACTATACCCTTCCTACATGATGTTCTTGTCTTGGTGCCTGCTAACCATGTACTGAATACCCTAAAACCATAAGCTAAATTAAATCTCTCCTTTAACTTGTGTGTATGAGGTATTGTGTACAGGAATGGGAAAGCTAATGAAGAAAACTAATTCGATCCCTGGTACCAAAAAAAAAAAAAACTGAGTTGTTGCTGTTACTATTCCTGACCCTGTAGTTTGAGTCTTTGAAACTGGTTTGTAGGAGGCACTTGGAAAAGTTAGAGGATGCCAGCTACAGAAGCCTTAGAATATTACCAGCAGTGGCTGATGGGTGATTCTGATAGGAGCTCAGAAGACCAGAATGCTGATAAATGCTGAGCAATAAAGGCCAGACTCAAGAGGTTTCACTTGGGAAAGAGGACTTCATTGGCATGGTAGAGGCCATGTGTGTTATACTGGCAGAAAATCTGTCTACATCTCATCTATGTCTTGAGATTGCAGAAAACTGAGATTAAGGGTGGTGGCCTAATTAATTTGACAAAGGAAATTCCAAGCTGGCCCAATATTCAGGCTGTGGCATGGGTGCTGTTGCATGCTTTTGTCAGACTGGTAGTAAGAATCCAAGGCAAAAGGCAGAGGAAAAAAATTAGAAAAACTTAAATTTGGGTCAAGAAGGAACTACACTTAAATTGGGGCCAAACAAGGTATGGCTGCTGAAAAGATCAGCACCACTACAAAGAAACCAAGTACTCTATACAGGGATAAGAAGAAAGATGCCTTGAAGAGATTTCAAATATCAAAAGAACTCCACCCACTGCAGGCTTAAGGGTGCAAAAGTATTAATCTTTTATTTGAAAAGACAGTCCCTGGGACTCCTGCTGTAGAAGAGCTTCCTAGGCAATTAGTTTCCTGGGATTCTTATCACTATGCTCCATCCAGACACTTAAAGGACACTGCAGCTATCGCCTAAGGGGGCCTGGCTAATGCTCCTGCTGACAGTAGATCTTGGCATCATCTACATGATGCTGGTTTTACCAGCATGCAAAATGCTTCCACTCAGATTTCAATGCAAGGCCTGAGAGGCCAGGCAAGGAGGCCCTGAGAGGCCAGTGCATGAGCTTGTGGGAACGAAGTTGAAGATACAATAGAGACCCCAGGAATGTGGAATATTTGCCAAGAAAACTGCAGGCCATGAATGGAGCTATCTCAAGAGAGAAGTCATATAGGCTGCAACCAGCAAGACTACAAGGGTGGGGACACCTAAACCCTCTGTAACTCACATCTCACAGTCCTGTGCCCTGGATGATGGATATGGAATTACAGGACTTAATGTTTGTCCTGCTGGGTTTCAGTCTTGCTTTGATCTAATTCTCTTCTAGTCCACAATGCTTCCCTTTTGGAAAAGGAATGTTGCGCTCACTTTGGCAGCACATCTACTAAAACTGGAACAGGAATGTTTACCCTGTGCCACTGTCCCTTGGAATTACAGAACTTTTTTTTTTTTTTTTAAACAGAGGTTCACAGTTAAGTGCCTTGCATCTCAGAAAGAGATTCTGACTTAGACTTTTGAAAAAATGCTGGAACTACTGAGACTTTGGGGAAGGAATTATTGCATTTCTGGTTGTATGCAGGACAGAAGAATCATCTTAGGCAAAATTATGAACTTGTCTTTATCTACGAACTTGTCTTTGTCTTTAAATTATGATATTGTCTTTATCTGGATATTAATTCTGGTTTAAGGAAATGTTTATTGACAAGGGTGGGATGTGACAGAGAGGGTGCAGTGTCAACTGGATTGGCATTGGGACCTGCTGGGGTGTTGGTGGAGCACACCTATGGGTGTGTCTGGGAAGCACGTCCTTGGAGTCTGTCTGGTCCCTCACTCCTTCCTTCCTCTCTGAAACTGTTCTCCCCTCCTCTGCTTCCCAACCACCACAGTCTGAAAGTCTTTGCTCTGCCTTGCCATTCCAATAATGTTCCTGCCTTGGAGCCTGCTGATTCCCCTGAAACCATGAGCTAAATTAAACCGCTCCTCATTTAAATTGAGGATGCCAGGTATTGCGTCCAACAACAGGAAAGCTAACTAATACAGATAATATGACACTAAATATTTCAATCTTGACCAAACTTATAATTAAGAAAATAATTGACAGTGATTTTTCATGAAGGATTTACTATGTTTACTAAACTATGCTAAATACTAGGAAACATAAAGAAAAGTTAATGATTTAATTTTTGTAATCACTTTTGAATATTATTTTTAAATAAGCTATTTAAATTATTTTTAAATAAGATAAAAATCTTTTTTAAACATTTTTCTTTCTTAGCATCATAAAATCACACTCACCTCCCAACTTTGATCCTTCCTGTTCTCTTGTGCCCTTTCCCACACTCACCATGTGAAGTTTCTGGCCCATTGTTTCATCTCTATAAAAAAAAGTCAAACTGCCTCTCTTATAGCTTCATTTATTACTTCTAACTGAATGATACAAAATTTATACCCTAGTTCCTAACCTGTCTCCAAGCTTATAACTCTAGCTCTATTCATATGTCCTGGCTTCATCGGAAGCTCAATGACAGGGGTCAATGACATGCCACACCAAAATATGGTACCTTGGCAATTAAGAAAAGAGTAGAAGCAAGGTCTTTCTGACTTCCTCCTACAAGTCTCCCTTGAAACATTCTCAACTGATAAAAGAATTATCTGACCTTCTTCTGAAGTAAATCTTAAGACCCACATTCCCAAGGGATCCCTCTCACATCACCAGGAAAGGAATGACAATAGTGAGATGCCAAGAAGATTCAGAGCATATTTGTCATATTTCCATTGCTGGGACAAAGTGTCTAACATACACAATTTTTTTATCTTGGCCCAAGGTTTCAGAGGTTTCAGTTAATGGGTGGCTGGCTACAAGGCACATACAGCATGAGGAAGAGCATGGCAAAGGGAAACTGCTCACATCAAGGCAGTCAGAAAGGGAAAACAGGAGAACCAGAGACGGGAAGGGGCCAAGAACAGAATACATCCTTCCAGCTCTCTCCTCCAGCCCCGTGACCCAGCTCCTCCAACGAGGTCACACCTCCAAGCAGTCAGCACCCATGACCTAACCACCTTCCAAAGCCCCACCTCTGAACATACAACGTCTTGGAGAGGTATTTTTTCCAAATCACAACACTGCACAGAAACAGGCCTTGCTAAGTCCACCCAGTATTGTAACTGGATATTCTACCCTTTTGTCTGCCAGTCATACTTCCATATGACAGTATAAAAATACATGGGTTTCCATGTTTCTTTAGGCCTGCATTTCTGAAGGCTCCCATATTGCATAAAACTTGTTGCCAAACAAATCTGTATGCTTTTCTCATTACAAGTACTCAGCCATAAACCTTGGATGGATGAGGCAAAAATATTACTTTTTCTCCCCTATACATAATAGTTAGCTTCATATTTTTTTATACATGCTGTCTTTTAAAAACTTCATTATTATCTTTCTCTTATTTCTTAGTACACAATTCATCCCCAACTCCTATTTGTAACAAATTATTAATCTTGCTGATTTTCTTCATTTGTTGATTTTAATCATTCTTTTCCATTTTTTGGAGCCATCATGCTATACTGCCAAACCTTAAATATTTTACATAGTTTTAACAGAGCACCCTAGACAGTGTCCCAGATTTTAGTCTTTGCTCATTCCTACACATCCTACAAATACCCACCCATACAAACTTGTTAATCCAACATACTGGAAAGCTGAGGCAGGAGAATTGCAAGTTTGAGCCCAGCCTGGGCAATTTAACTACTTAATTAGACCCTGTCTCAAAATGAAAAAACAAATGAACAAAACAAAACAGCAAGGGACATAGCTCAATGCAAAGGCTCTGGTTCAATTCCCAGTACCACAACACAACAAATTTGGAAAAGAATGAAGTTGGAGGACTTGTACTAGTCACACTCTACCCCATAAATATGTACAACTAGTATGTGTCATTAAAAATATTTTAAATGCTATGTAAGTCAAAATTGTGAAGCATTAATATCAAGACAAAAACAGAGATCCATTATGCCAAAGAGCTTGCAAATATACTCAAATATATAAGATCAGCTGCTTTTTTACAAAAATTTAAAGTAAATTATGTCAAGAAAATTCGGTCTTCTTAAACAACTGGCCTTCCTTATAAAAAACAAAACAAAAAAACACTTCAAGTCCTATCTGCTTACCGTATGATCTGGCCATTATATTTATAGGTATTTGTCCAAGAGAAATAAAAGCATATGTCCATATGAAGGCTTTTATACAAATGTTTATAACAGCTCTAAGACTCAAACACAAGTCCATCAAGATGTGAATGGATAAATTGTGGTACATGTAGACAATTAACCACTACTTAGCAATAAAAAGGACTGCACTAGCATAGTTGAATGTCAAAATAATTACGCAGAGTACAAGAATAAAGACAAGTATAAAAAGTTACATTACATTTACATAAAACTTAAGAAAATGTGAACTCATATTAATGTTTGAAAAAAATCAAGAAATCTAACTCAAAAATACACCTGGAGTGACTAAAGTCTAATATTGTGCAAAGGAGTAATATAAAACATGTAGAGATTAAGTTTTATCCTCCAGAGAGAAAAATTTCATACATATACCAAAGAACAGACTTCCAACTTCCAGCATGATGGAGTAAGGCCAATAAATTCTCTCCATAAAAGCAACCACCAAAACAATCATTTAACCACTATGGAACTCAACTGAAGGATAACAAGAAAGTGAAAATTATTTCTGAACACAACTCAACTCTGGATAAAAATAACATGAGTATGGTATATTTAACCTTGACTATTCCCATCTCCTTGTAGTTCGGCCCATGAAAGAGCTCAGCAAGAGTGAAAGACTGGAAACAACTCTTCACCACCACTGTTTCAGGGTACACTGACAGTTAAAGTGGATCTCCATGGCATGCTAACAGGGAGGGTCAGTGGTTCCTTTAATCTCATATTACAGGCTTCTTCGGGGCAAGCAATAAACTGGTAGACGAGCTAGAGATTGTACAGAATACCAAGAAGTAAGACAGCCTTAAGGAGTTTGATAAACTGTTTACTACCTCAGGTTGAACAAAACCTGCAAGCAAGAATGTGCACCAGAGACTAGGCATGCACAAGCTACCCACACAACAAACAGACCTGAACACAAGCACAGAGGAGATGCAAAAGAGGTCATGGAAAGTAAAAGCCAGAATATACATGAAAATTACCTGTATTTTAAATGCATTCCCTAGCCATTATACAGCGCCACCGGCAGAGAACAGATGACATATTGGATTAAGCTGTGTGAACACAACATCTTGCCAATACTTGAACAGGGAGCTATACAGAAACAAGAAACCTGGCTTCACAATCAAGAAATAAGGGCTGGGAGCGCAGCTTGGTGGTAAAGTACTTGCAAAGTATGCATAAGGTCCTTCGGTTCAGTCCCTCACACAACAAATAAATAACAAGAACGGCAGAGACACCAGCAATCACACAAATGTTAGGGAAACAAACTCCACAATTTCAGCACAGAAAACTTACTAAATAAACAGAAAAAAAATGTCAAAGAGTTGTGGAGAATGCCAAAAAATAGTATTAATTCAAAATACTATCTAAGATATCCAGTGTTCAACAAAAACTTACAAGATGTGTTTAAAGAAAAACAAAAAACTATCTTGATGCACCCAAATATTAGGTTAGGGTATGTAAATGTTGGAAAGGAACCATGATAACTATGTTTAAAGAACTAAAGTAAATCATATTTAAAAAATTAAATATTATGACAATGACTCAGTAAATAGAAAATTTCAATCAGAAGAAAGAAATTGACTTAAAAAACAAATTCTGAAGTCAAAAAAGCATCAAAATGAAGGTAACATAATAAACCAATGAGACAATTTACAAGAAATCAATTCCTAGGGCCAGGGATTTAGCTCAGTGGTTCCACTGCCTGCCTCTCAAGCTCAAGGTCCCGAGTTCGATCCCCGGTACCAAAAAAAGAAATCAATTCCTAGAATATGTTACCAAAACTCAAGAATAGAAAATCTGATTAGATCTTTATCAAGAAAATTAAATTAGTAATTTTAAATCTTCCCACAAAGAAAAGCCCTAACCCACACAGCTTCACTGACGAATGTTATCAAATATTTAAAGAAGTAGTAATATTCTTTTGAAAGTTATTTCAGAAAAAGAGAAGGAAACAGTGTGCAATGTCTTCTATCAAAAAGACTTGAGGCCCGACGCAGGCTAGTGGAGACCGGCACAGCGAGCCCGGCTGCCATGCCGGACCCTTACGACAAGGACGTGTACCCTGAACCCCCGCACCGCACACCAGCACCCTCGCCGCAGACGTCGCTACCCAACCCCATCACCTATTTGACCAAGGCCTTCGACCTCCTCGTGGACCGCCCTGTGACCCTCGTGAGAGATTTTATAGAGCAGCAGCATGCCAAGAACAGATACTACTATCACCGGGAGTACCGCAGTGTGCCAGACATTACAGAGTGCAAGGAGAAAGATATACTGGGCATGTTTGAAGCTGAGATGCAATGGAGAAGGGATACATAGTTGATCAACAAATTGTCATTATCATCCAAGAGAGGCTTAAGGCCTGTCAGCAGAGGGAAGGAGAGAGCTACCAGCAGAAGTGTGCCAAGGAGCTTCAGCAGTTGACACAGGTGGCCAAGGCCTACCAGGACTGCTCTAATGACCTGGGAGCCTATTATTCTGCCAGAAAGTGTCTGGCAAAGCAGAAGCAGAGGATGCTGGCAGAGAGAAAAGCCTACCAAGGAGACTGATGCTGCCTGAAGCCTACCCTGAGAGCACCCCTTGACTAATCCTTGTGTTGCTGAAATAAAAGTGGTGTACATCCAAAAAAAAAAAAACTTATCTCTTAAGAACTTTTGAAAATGTGATGATCAGATTGCTGCAATCAACCCTGAGTTCAGAGGACAGCAAGAAAAAAAATGAATCCAACTTCTGAAAAATGTCTTTGAGCCACTGAATTGACAATCCTAGAACAATCTATCTACAGATTTATGTGTGAGATAATAAAATTTCCTTTCTCTTTTTATTTATTTTTGATGGAGGTTCTAGGTATTGAATGCAGGACCTCATGTCCTGGGCAGGGATCCAACTCAGTAGTGTGCTTGTATAACACAAGTAAGACCCTGGGTTCAACCTCCAGCACCACCAAAAAAAAAAAAGTCCTTAAAAAACTTAAGTGTTGGGCAGGGGAATTAGCTCAGTGGTTCCTGCACCTGCTGCACAAGCACAAGGTCCTGAGTTCAATCCCCGGTACCAAAAAAAAACCAAAAAAACTCAAACCGAAAAAATTAAGTGTTGGCCGGGGATTTAGCTCAGTGGTTTCGCTGCCTGCTGCACAACGCCAAGGACCTGAGTTCGATCCCCAGTACAAAAAAAAGGAAATTAAGTGTTGAAAATTCTGAGGAAGACAAGAATATGTTTATTTCATTATAAAAAATTTGGAATAGCGTCCACACAGAAGGTATCAACAAAAAAGCAGAAATTCTAATGGATTTTTGAATGATAAAAGAATATAATTAGGGTTAGAGAAGGGCAAGAAAAGAGGGGTGTACAGTTCAGAACAGCCTGTAATAGTGGAATGGATGGAAATCAATATTTAAAGAATGTCCACAATGATTGAGGCAGGCGTTACAACTTAGCTTCTGTGATTCTGATTCTTGTGAAAAAAGTATCATTTTATACATGAAGACAATGATAAAAAAAAATTTTTTTTTTTAAACTTCTTTTTTTTTGGTACCAACGATCGAACTCGGGTCCTTGCACTTTCGCGGCAGGCGCCAGAACCACTGAGCTAAATCCCCGGCCCAATGATAAAAAAATTAACCGGTCTGAAAAGCCAAGAAGCTTGTAATTAGCCAAGATTTTAAATTTTGACTCAGAAATCTGATTCTAAAATACATATTCTTTCCTTTGTTTTGCTGTTTAACCAAGACTTTACTCTTCCTTTGTAAGTCAGATCTTTGTAGAAGACATCTTTCTACAGATGAGTTACACTGACAACACTGCATAATAGATGCTTTCTTGAGCACTACTTTTAACCACAAACTAAATGTGACATGCACATTTCCCTTGGCATCCGAGACCTTGATCTACTCTGGTTTTCCTCCTCACTCCCCTCTCTTTCTCCATCTATCCATTACATGCCATTGTTTGCCATTTTCTGGTTGCCACACACTCTCTAGGAATGTCATCAACATCCAGGATCTCAAGTATTACTATTGCTGGTGACTCCTGATGCTGTCGCTCCAACTCCAAGAAACTTCTGTTCCCTACTTTTCCTTGACTCACTCCCTCCAGTCCAGGATGAATACGTCTCTGTACACTATCAAATTACACTCAGTAATTCTAACGACCATTCCTCACAGCATATTCTATTTGCAGTTCTAGTCAGGTGTCCTTCTGTGCATGCCCCAGAATGCATCTTTAGACCATCTATCGTGTTATATTACAAATTATTGTTTACTTTCTCCACTTCTCGCATCAGATAAGGTGCTTGAGATCTTACTCTCAGTCTCCCCAGTGCCTAGCATGGTGCGAGACACATAATAGGCACTCAAAATAATGGCTAAACCCATGAATGAGAAAAATACAAGTTGCTTAAAATTGGAAGCATACAAAAAGTCTTTAGAGATTTTTCAAATGAGCAAACAGTCTAAGAAAGATTAGGTGACTCACCCAGTCAAGTCTTGGTCTCCTGAATCACAATTCTCTTCCCACAAAATCACAGTACCTATTAAATTTTGTTTACTGATCTAAGTTTGAAGAAGTAATAATACAAAAAAGAATACAAAAGTCCATTTCAGCTTCAATCACTCCAGCTCTGGTTACAGAGAACACTGATGTTATTACTTAATAGCTTTTCTGTACAAAACTTTTAGTCAAATCAATCTTTTTATATGTCCTTCACATACACTACAACTCAATATATATTTATCATGCAACTCTGTGAAAAACAATGTGCAGAAAGTTATAATTTGTCAGCGCTCCAAAAAATATACTTAAGAGCATATATTATGCTTTAGGTTTAACAATATCTGAAATATCTGCCTTAAACCAAAATGTAATTTAAATGAGAGAATGAGATTCAATGTGAACACCAGAGATAGGCACTGCAACTTCACCAGGAAACTCCCCATAGTCCAAGGCTACTGTTTTCACTGGTTGCTATGTTATACTGCAATGGTGTTACTGGGCAACAGCCCAGAAGCTGGGTGGCAAGCTCACTCAAGTAACAACTGAACCAAGCCCAGATTTACAAAAAGTACTGTGGCTCAGTTTCATATTTGCTCCTTCAACTAAAGTAACTCTTTGTTTTAAAGCTTTAGATATAGGGTTTCAAGATTATAAAAATTACCTGAAATTTTTAAAGACATACTTTGAGAATGACAAGTGCTTTCCAAAAGGGAATGAAGTTTTACGTTCTTCCTAGCTCTGAATTTTAATCCAAACATAATCTGAAGTCACAACATACAGAAAGCAAATAACATGGCATTTCTTTCTTAGTTTCTTTCATCCTAGATTATAACTCAAATACTAAACTTGACAGTCAGTAATCTCTCCATGATCTAGAGAGCAGTCTTAATAGAAAAAAAATGTACATAATAAACTTCAGTAATTGTTCATTTATGAGAGCAAAATGAAAGTCTTGACATAATTTCATAAATTAAGTCTTGACCTGGTCAAAAAGCAGGATGGGCAGGTGTAAAATAAGAAGATGGGAATGTGGAATGTGAGGAGGGTGAAAGAGGAAAGGGAGAAGACAAAGAGCAGAGATTGATTTTTTTTAAATTAAGATTCTACTTAAGAGTCTACAAGGGAAGAACCAGGAAATGGACCAAACTCCTCGAGGCCACATGGGAATGGTGCCAGGATTCCTGAGGGAGTCCTCACTGCTGGTATTGTCAGGGGAATTTCTCCAATATTCACTTTCTAGGAACAGAACCTCTCCTGATTCAAATGAACCCCCTCTCTTTAAATCAATCCCCCCTCCCTTCTTATGGTTTATTGTTGCCCTTCCTACAAAAGTTACTTCCTCTCTCGATAATGTTCTTATGTCTTATATCATAGAAGGGGTGAAGAAAAAGTAGAAATGTACATTCATCATCTTTATGAAACATTTATTCAGTAACTTCTATTTGGAAAAAACAAAGAATAAAGCTCAGATGGGCTGTCTTACCCTTAAAAGAACTTAAAATCTAGTTAAGAAGGTAAGACAAACGAAAAGATAAAATAATATAGTATAATGTATTAAGTATGACAAATATTTACTACAGGACTTCAGAGGTCAAGGTGGAGTTGAACTTTATAGAAAAGGTATAATTTACATTTTAAGAAAGGGAGAAATTGTGTTAAGGAAGTGAAATGACATCATGACTGATACAGGAGAAAGCACATGGAAGTCTTAGAGGACAAGGACATGTTTTCTATCAAGAAAATAAGCTTGGAAAGGCAAGGTGAGAAGATTTTGAAGAGTTCACCTCAAGCTGAGAAGTTCAGTTAGTGGGACATTACCTAAATACACACACATTACCCAAAAGTGCTACACAGGTTAAATAAGGTAAGAATATTATTTACTGAGCCTAACACATTATATATGACAAAATTAAAATCAAACTCACTCTCTTTAGGTAGAGATAGTACTCAGAAGGAAAAAAAACCTGACAATTCACTAGTTTTTCAGTTAAGATTTCACGCTAAATTTCTTGAACTTCCTGAGATAGAATACTGATTTTTATTTTTTTTTTTAGTACCTGGGATCGAACTCGGGACCTTGCACTTGTGAAGCAGGCGTCGGAACCACTGAGCTAAATCCCTGGCCCTAGAATACTGATTTCTAATTACTAAGGATTTTACCACACAAGTCATTCTTGATTTTCTTCCCTCTCAGTCTTGCCCAATTTCTGAATTATTTCATTACTTCAACATCAGCAGATGAGAGGGTCGAGTATGAGAACTACCTGAAATCTATAGATTTTAGCAATACAGTAGGGCAGTGGTGGTAAACCTATTACATATTACTGTATTTTTCTTTTAAGACAAAAGGTAGTCACGTACGAGCTGTTTTTTCTAAACTAAAATCTCAGTATTCAGGTTTAATTGCAATGTTGGCACTTTGCAATAAATAAGTGAGTTTGGAGCTGCAGTTTGGGCACTTGGTCTCTAAAAGATTCACCATCACTGCAGTAAGGTATGATATAAACTTGAGGTCCCAATTTCCATTACTAATAGTTTGATTTCAAAAAGGTCATTTGTATTACTATGTCTCAACTCATATACACTAACTTGAAAGGTTATTGCATTCAAAAGATAATTTAAAAAGTGCTCTGAAAACTTAACAATTTGCCATACAAATTATATTAGGGGTTCAATGAATGGAGAAAATTGAGGTGACTGGTTAGATGGAGGATTGTAAGAAAATGAAAAAAGGAATTAAGATGTGTTATGTATGTGTGCCAACGCCACACAACGAATGTAAACAGTATGTACTGCAACATGTACTAATAAAAAATTTAAAATTTTTAAAATGGCTTGTAAATAAGCAGTGTTTCAAGTTCCCAAATGCTGTATTGAACTCTAAATAGATATTTCGCTGCTGTTACTTGAAACTATTCCCAAAGATAGTCTGTATACTTCACTTAGAAAAAGAAAATTCTCAAAGAGGAATACCCAGTACACTCTGTCCTAAATAACCAAAATTAGCAACTCCAACCCATATGAAACTCTTTTGAGTGTTCTGTGTAACATTGAAATATAAACCATTCTGACAATTCTAAACAAAACGTGTTTGAAACAAAATCTGAAGACAAAAGGTGAATTATTAACTGTAACCAACAGGCTAAATTCATTAATTTAGAGAATTCTGATCCCAGATAATTGTAGGATAGATACCTTTAATTATGTTCTACTTGAATACTGGAATTGTTTACAGTGGTGTTGCTTGGTAACAGAAGCACTGCTTTAACAATCTACTCAGTTCTAAACCTGCTCCAGTACTTTGTACTCAGTCCGAACATATTAAGAATGTATATATAAAAAAATCAGAACAAGTTTCTCCTTATCCTAGATTGCCTTATTGCTGAGATTTGAAATGGCTCCATCATTGTAAGTAATATGAGGCTTTTAAACTATTTGGCAATGGGCATTTTTAAGACCAAAATGTCTATATAGGATGGTCAAAAGTTGGACAATGAGGATTTACCAAAGTATCCACTCAAGGCCAAAATACACTAACATATTTCAGACGTTATCTCAATAATGACAGCAAACATCACTGCTAAAATTGTCTTCAAAGCTACGGAAAAGCGTAGCACAGCGTTTTCATCACAAATTAAACTGGAGGCGCCATCCATCTAGCCAATTCCTCAACTGGCTAACCAACTCCCAAGTGAATCAAAAACCTGCATTCGGACTTCCACGTGCTCTTCGCTGGCTACAGAACACGCGCTCCGAGGACTCTGGAAGTAAAGGACCAGACGTGGAGGGGATTCAAGGGCAGGTTGCGGGGGCTGGGAGGGAAGATTCCCAAATACCGGCCAGAGACAGCGTCCCCAGAAAGAGAGGCTACGTACCAGACTCACACACACTGTCCCTGCAACGCGCGCGCACAAAACTTGTCAGAGACCGGTGTCCTGGGCGCACTCGCCACCGGGGGACACCTCCACGCTTCCAACCACCTGCAGCCACTCCACTCTGCTCGCGGCGGCATTGGGGCTGCGGGACACGGTCCCCCAGCCGGGGTGTCGCCCAGCCTGCCACGCCTGGCGAGGTCCCGGCGGCCGAGGGCTGCCGAGGGGTAGGAGGGCCGCGCGGGACCCTCGGGCTCGCGGCCCTGAGCGAACTCAGGTATTCTGGAAGAGCTCCGAGGGGGAGCGGACGAAGGGCCCCTCCTCGCCTCCTCGGCCAGTCGACTCTCAGGCTAAGGGGCCAGCCTGGCCTCCCACAAGCTGCTGAGCGCCCCCTCTACCCGCGGCACGCCTACCACCTCCCGCGCCCCGAGAGCTCTGTTCTGACTCTCGGCGGTGCGCGAGACAGGAAGTCCCGCCCTGTGTGACGTCACCGTGCCGCGCGCGCGCGCGCGCGCCTCCGGCGGAGCCGTTGGAGGCGGGAGGCGCGCAAACCGCCGCAGGGAGGGTGCTGGCTGCAGTGGGTGCGGCGAGTGCGGGCGGCCTGCTGGAGCCCACAGGGCAATAGCGGCAAGTCCCCCTCTCCAGGAGCCAGAGCGAGAAGGTGTTTGCCGTGCGTCCGCAGGACGCGGCATCTCCTTCCATTTGCCGAGCGTCGCGCGCCCCTTACCCGAAGACTTCGGGATAATGGTGCCGCCACTTCTGCCCGCATGCCGTCTCCATCTGCGCGGGCCTGTTTTCCAGCTCCCCAGCTCGTCTCCTACCCATGCCCGGGGACATCATTCCTCAGATGGGTAGCTGGCTCAGCTTGTCGTGAGAGAGCCCACAGTCAGGACCGGGGCCCAGGAGGGAATCACTCCTGCGTCAAGTCTCTGGGCCTCGTTGGCCTACTCGACAACATGGTAACTACTTGTCTCCAGGCTGTAGAGGTGGAAGGGCACCAGCTCTGACAATAATATTATTTGTAACCAAAGGAAGAAATATGGAAGGACTCATTCTTTCAGAATAGATGGCAAGAGAAACAGGCACCCTCTCTTCCTCCACATTTGTTCAGTGCCTTAGTTTGTGTTTGGATTTTGATTTTTCACTGTTTAAATCACACCTTATTTTTACTTGCCAAGTTACTATATTCAGGCCCTTTAAAAGAACAAATGAAATGTGATCTCTTGTTGAAAGAAAAGACCATCAGAAAGGATAGTATTACTAGAGGATTTTATAAATGAGATGTGACAGATACATGAACAGAATAGTGTCCAGAAGTAAATTGCTGCTAGTGTGTTTAGTATTAATAATAAGAGCTCACATCTGATAAGCACTTAGGCATCAAGTGGTGGAGCACTTTTTCAAATTATTTACCCTTTCCCAGCTCTGTAATGTAAATACAATTATTTCTATATTGTAAAGTTTCCCAGAGCCATTACTTAAAAATGTTGAAGCCAGACAACTCCAGAAGTCTAAGTAGTAACCAGTAAACTACATTGTAAATCCGTGCTCAGTGAGATCATTGGTGAAATGACTAATCAGTGAAAAGAAACTTTACATCTGTCTCATTTCTCACACCAGAATAAATGCTAGATGACTTACTGGAAGAAACTAAAGGTGGAAGAAAATCAAAGTGAATGTGATAGTATTCTTGAGGTTGCCTAGGATTTTTCCAAGTATGAAACAAGAACTAGAAACTAAAAGGAAAAAAATGGAAAAATTTAACCGCATGAAGATTGTAACTTGCATACAAAGTTGAAAACAATGTGCATCATTTGCAATAAAAAAAAAAGTATTCTTAGTATACAGAGTTCTTAGAAAATCAGTTAAAAACTTAAATGCCCCAAGGGCCAGGGATATAGTTCAGTGCCACTGCAGTTGCCTGGCAAGCCCAAGGTCCTGAGTTCAATCCCCAGTACCAACTAAAAAAAAAAAATTATTTAAAAAAAAAAGCCGGGCATGGTGCTGCACACCTGTAATCCCAGCACTCTGGAGGCTGAGGCAGGAGGATCACAGCAAGTTTGAGGCCAGCCTGGGCTACATAGTGAGTTCAAGGTCATCCTGAACTACACAGTGAGACCCTGTTTCAAAAAACCAAAAAAAACTTAAATGCCCCAAATAATAAAAACTGGCAAGAGATACCAAACACGCAATTAATAAATGAATAAATGTACAACTTCCAAGCATCTTTTTTGTCTATCATTATTGGTATGAGTGTGGGAATACAATTCCTGTTGTGTAGTGTTGGTCTGAAGATGAAATTGATACCTTCTTGTTTAGCAAAATTTAAAATATGCATTAGTTTTAGCCCCAGAAATCTCATTTCTGAGGCATTAAGGAAAAGAAAAATGAGAGAGTCACAAGAATATTGTTTGCCATGACTTTTTGTTGTTTTTTTGGTTTTTTTGGTACTGGGGATCGAATCGGGACTTTGCGTTTGCAAAGTAGGCAGCGGCACCACTGAGCTAAATCCCCAGCCCTGCCATGACTTTTTAATACAATATGTAAATGCTTTTAGAAATAACAGTAGAACACAAGAAAATTATGATGCCTGCATACAGTGGAATACTCAGCCCATTAAAGACAATGTTTTTAAATTGTATTTATATAAAAATATGTCCATAGAATAATAGGCTGGGTTTTCCCTAAGAAAAAAGCAGCCTACAGATTAGCATGCATAGAACATGTATATGTATATGTATATATAGGTGTGTATATGTGTGTGTGTAGGAAAAGATCTGGAAGAATGTCAAAATCCGAGTTATTTTTGTTTTTTGAAATTTTCTACCTTGTTTGAGGGGTTTTTTCCCCCTTTCTTATGAAGTTTTATTTTTAATTAAAGCTGTGCCAGGAAAAGTAGAGCCAGTTGACTGCAGGCCTTCACAGGTAGGTAACTTGGGGATCTGAGTCTTGGCCTTCTCTTTTGCTCTTAATGTGATTATATTTATCTGTAGATAAGCCAGCTAACTCACGAGTTGGCCATCTTGATTCTCTTAATTGGACTATATCCTTCTTCTTTATGTGTTCTCTGTGTACCTCAAATAATATATGTCATACTGTCATATAATTCCCCCTTTCCACCAATGGATTACTTCCCCTGCTTTATATTAACATCTTTTTCTTGATTCATTATGGTCATCTATTTTTGTGTACAGAAATTTATACTTTAATGAAAATTCTAATGAGATTATATAAATATTAAAGGGATACTGTGAAGAATTTTATGCCAGTAAATTCCACAATTTAAGTGAAATACACAGCTTTCTAGAAAATACAATTATAAAAACTAACATGAGAGCTAGGAGTATAACTCAGTGATAAAGCACTTGGCTAGCATGTGCAAGGGCTTAGATTTGATCCCCAGTACCACCAAAATAAAAATAGAAACAGATGGAAAAAAATCTAAATAACCCAGTATTTAAGAAATTGAATTTGTAAGAAAAAAAAAACCACAAAAGAAATCTAGCCTCAGGTGACTGCATCTATGAATTTTTTCAGACATATAAGAGTGTACCAATCCTACACTATTTCAGATAATAGAGCAGTAAGAAACACCAACTCATTTCATGAGGCCAGCATGATTCTGATATCCAGCTCTTATTAAGAATGTTGTACAAGAAAATTACATACCAGTGTCTCTCATGAACTTCCTGTTACTAAGACAGTACCCAACACCAGCAATTTAAAAGAGCTGAGTATTGTGGTGCACACATGTAATCCCAGCTACTTAGCTGAAATAGAATCAAGGCCAGTCTGGGCAACTTAGACTGTATTGCAAATTTAAAAGATTTAGAGATGCCGCTCCATGTTAACCCTGGGTTCAATTCCCAGTACTGACCAAAAAAAAAAAAAAAAAAAAACACTGTAAGAGGTAAAATTATGAAACTCTTAGAAAAACTATAACCATAAATTTTCATGACCTTGAATTAGGCACTAGTTCTTAGAGGTGGCACTAAAAAGCACAACCAACCAAAGAGGGGGAAAAAATTAATTGCACTTCATCAAAATTAAAATAATAATGTTTCCTTGTCGCGCAGTCGTGCGGCGGCCCACGGGCCTCAGGTTGGGTGGCGGCGGGCCCGGCCCTGTGCGCGGGCGCCCACTTCTGCCTGTACCGCCTGGCTCGCGGCCGGCAGCAGGGCGGGCACGGGCTGCGCTCCTCGCGGTCCGCAGAAGATTTAACCAATGGTTCATACGATGATATCCTAAATGCTGAACAACTTCAGAAACTCCTCTTCCTGCTTGGGAAAAGTTTTCAATTAGCAATAATCGCGCCTCGGATAAACCTCATTGGCTACCATACTGCCACTGTGCAGAGCTCTTCTACCTGCTTGAATCAACCGAGGATCCTGTAATTACTGAAAAAGCTTTGGTCACTCTGGGTAACAGTGCGGTCTTTTCAACCAACCAAGCAATTATTCGTGAATTGGATGGTACTCCAATTGTTGGAAGGAAAATCAACAGTCCAAACCAGAGTATTAAAGAGAAAGCTTTAAATGCACTAAATAACCTGAGTGTGAATGTTGAAAATCAAATCAAGATAAAGATATCCATCAGTCAAGTCTGCGAGGACGTCCTGTCCGGTCCCCTGGACTCTGCTGTGCAGCTGGCTGGGCTGAGACTGCTAACAAACATGACAGTTACCAATGAGCACCAGCACATGCTGAACAGTTTCCTTACAGACCTGTTGCACGTGTTACTGACTGGAAGTGGGACAACCAAGGTTCGAGTTTTGAAGCTGCTTGTGAATTTATCTGAAAATCCAGCCATGACAGAAGGACTTCTCAGTGCCCTGGTGGACTCATCATTCCCTTTCCTTTCTGATGGCCACATGCCACCGGAGAGTATTCACTTAGTTCTTACACTATTTCAGAATATAAATAACTGCACCGTTTAGCTGTTCAGCCTCCTTTCCCTAAAGGTTCCTTGTTTTCCCTATTGTATTGAGAACAATGTGCCCAGAAAAAGAGAGTGTTAGTTTGTCGTGCTGATGTGGACAGGAGAGGAAAGATTGCAGCAATAATACCAAAATTCTGATTGGCTGTCCTATTTTCCAGAGTGATTCAGTCTGCTAGGTAACACACAGAAACCTGCTCTCCACCTTTTTGTAAAGGGATTCTCTCTCAGCAGCTGATTTGGAACTTCACATTTTATCTTTAACACAGTACAGGTTGGGGATCCTAAATATGACATGATGCTGCTTTAGAATTTGAAGCATTTCAGACTTGGGGTTTTTGAATTGAGTAAAATCTATGCAAGTATTCCAAAGTCCAAAAAAACTCTGAAGTGTGAAACACTTCTGGCCCCAGCATTTCAAATAAAGGATACTCAATGTAAAAAAAAAAAAAAAAAATTAAAATAATTTGGGCTTCAAAAAACACTTATTAAGAAAGTGATAAGACATCTGCCCTGGATAGGAGAAACTATTTTAGGGATCACGTAAGAGTATAGTGTTCAGAATATATGAAGAACCCTTATAATTCAATAAGAGCCAACTTTAAAATGGACAAAAGAATTGACATCTCCAAGGAAAATACACAAATGACAGTCATTGTGTGAAAAGATGTTCAGCATGATTCATCATTGGGGAAATGCAAATCAAAATCACAATGAGATACTGCTTTACTATGTTATTTGTAATTGAAAGACAGTTACAAGTGTTCACACTGGAGAAATTGGAATCCTCATAACCTAGTGGTAAGAATGTAAAGGGATGCAGCTGCTTTGGGAATAGTTTAGCAGTTCCCTGAGAGATTACACACATGGTTGCCATATGATCCCAAAATTCCATACCTAGATATATACTCATATGAACTGGAAACATACTAACTCAAAAATCTATACACAGATGTTCATAACTGCAGTATTGATGACAACCAAAAAGTAGAACAAGTACAAATACCCATCAACCAACAAATGAATAAACAAAATGTGGTATAGCCATACAATGAAATATTACTCAGCATTAAAAGGAAGAAAGTATGCTACATTAATGAAACTTAAACATATTATATTCTAAGTGAAAGCCACATATGATATGGTTCCATTTATATGACATGTCCAAAATAAGCAAATCCATAGGGAAAGAGTTGATTGGTGATGGTTAAGGGTTGTAGATTGCGGCAATAGATAGTGACTTCTAATAAGTGGGTTTATATTTGGAGTGATTAAAACATTCTGGAACTGTATAGTGTTGATGGTTGTGTGACACTGAGAATATACTAAAAGTCACTGAATTATACATAAATTATACTAAATTTTATAATATGAAAACAAAAATTTTTGGAGAAAAACTATTCACAAACAACATGATTGTACACATACAAAAGCCTATAGAATATATAAAACTATTAGAATAAGTTAATTTAGCAAGTCATAGGATACAGGGTCAATAAACGAAATATATGTATTAGTAAGGACACTCAGGAAGCAAAATTGTAAACAACTCTGCATTGGTGTCCACAAAAATAACAAGGCCAGGAATAAACTTAAGGATGTGTGAGAACACTACATTGAAAAACCACAAAACATAGCTGAAGGAAATTTTAAAAGACTGAAATGGACAAATATATTTATAAATGGGAAAATAGTATTTAAGCTGTCTGTTCTTGAATTGATTTGTAGATCCAACCCAGTTACTACTGAAAGAAAAAAGCCAGCAGCCTTTTGTTTATTGAATACATAGACAAAATAATTCTAAAATGTATATGAAAATACAAAGGACGTAGAATAGCCACAACAGCCTTTAGGAAGAACAAATAAGAAACTGACCAATTTCAAAGCTTCTAAAAAGGTATGTTAATCAACCAGACACGGTGCCACAAGCCTGTAATACCAGCACGCAAGGAGCCTCAGGGAGGATCTCAAGTTTCAGCCCAGCCTGAGCAACTTAGCACGACACTATCTCAAAATAAAAAAGGGCTAGGAATGTAGCTCAGTATCAAGGCCTTGAGTTCAATCCCCAGTACATCAAAAATTTTGAAGGGATAAAAAAGTTAATATAGGACCGGGGATTAAGCTCAGTGGTTCCGCCGCCTGCCCCACAAGCGCAAGGACCCGAGTTCTATCCCCAGTACCAAAAAAAAAAAAAGTGTTTCTATCTCTCCGCAAATGATATGATCTTATGTAGAAAACCCTGAAGATTCCACAAAACTAAGAATGGGTAAGTGAATTCAGCAAAGTAGCAAAATACAAAGTAAACACACAAAAACCAATTGCACTTCTATACAGCAATAAATAATTTGAAAAAGAAATTCCAAAAACAATTTCATTGGGCTAGTGATGTAGATCACTAGTAGAACACTGGCCTAGCCTGGACAAAGCCCTGGATTTGACCCCCAACATTGAAAAAAAAGTTCTAGCGGGGTATTTAGCTCAGTGGTGCCGCTGCTTGCTTCGCAAGTGCAAGGTCCGGAGTTCAATCCCTGGTACCAAAAAAAAAAGAAGAAAAGGAAAAAATTCCATTTATAACAGCATGAAGAAAAAAAATGAAATACTTAGGAGTTATTCAAGTAAGTGAAAAACTGTTACAATGTGAACTAAAAAACATTGCCAAAAGAAATTCTAGTAGACCTAAATAGTTCCCAATTTGATTAACATAATTTTTTTTTTTTACTTTAAAATGTCATGAGAGTGATGCACATTCAGGAGAAATTGTACTTCAGGTTTTGAATTTTGGCACTCAGGAGGCCGAAGCAGGAGAATCCCCATGAGTTCAAGGCCAGCATGGGCTACATAGTGAATTCAAGGACAGCCTGAACTGCATAGCGAGACCTTGTCTCAAAAAACCAAAAAAGTTTTGAATTTTGATCTTTTGCTAGGATAGCAATATGTGGTACGATACTGGACAGGGACCACAAGCCACAGTTCCCAGTCAGTCATGTGATCGTGATGGTAAACAACTGATACTTCAGTGTACTATGTGGGGTGCATTTTTTTAAACATTGTGTTTTTGTTCCTGTCTTATCTACAAAGTGTGTATTATGGCTCCTGCTTCTGATAAGCAGAGGAAAGGCCAGGTGTGGTGGTACACACCTGTAATCCCAGCACTCTGGGAGTCCGAGGCAGGAGGATCATAAGTTCAAGCCTAACCTGGGTGACTTAGTGAGACCCTGTCTCAAAATAAAGAGGAGGGGGGGAGGGGAAGGGGAGGAAGAGGAGGAAGAGGAGGCAGGGAGGAGAGGAAGAAGAAGAGAAAGAAGAGGAAAAATATAAAAAGCTGGAGATGTAGCTCTGTGTAAGATCCCTGGGTTCAATCTACAGTACTGAAAAAAAAATGGAGTGGGGGGAGACAATTATACCACTTGACGTGACACTCAGAATAATTAATTGTCCAGCACTGAATGGAAAAAAGCCAGTAGTGGCCATTGCACGTGAATTGGCTTTTGTCATTGATGATCTCAACCATCAAGAAGTGAATGAGTGGTGCAGTGAAATCATCAGCATGAGTTAAATCCACCATCATCATAAAGAAAAGAGCTAGGCCTACTGATGATGTGGAAAAATTACTTGTCACATGGATGGAAGACCAGACACAAAAGTGTATGCCGCTTAGCTGGTTGATGATCCAGGGTAAGGCAAAAAGTTCTTTTTATATACTACAAGAGTGTGCCCATGATCTTACATACCTGAAAATGTAGCAAGTTATGAGTGACTCCAGCTCTTCACAAGATGTCATAAATTTCATATTGTGGGGGTCAACAGTGAAGCAGCAACTGCCAATGGTAAAAGCTCCAAATCTTTTAAGGAATTGCTGCATAGGATAACTGTGGATGAAAAGTATTTGCCAGGGTAAATATTTAATGTCAGTGAATCAAGTCTATTCTGGAAGTATATGCTGCACCATGCATACATTCATCAAGAGTCCAAGACAATGCCAGGATTCAAGACCTTCAAAACCGTATACTGCTGGGGCTGGGGATTTAGCTCAGTGGTTTTGCCACCTGCTGCGCAAGCACAAGGACCTGAGTTCAATCCCCGGTACCAAAAAAAAAAAAAAAACAGAAACAAAACCATATACTGCTGCTTTGGGGTGAAATTTTTGAAGGATGCAAATGCAAGCCTTTTCTAATCTGCCACTTCCCATTTATTGTCACCACAAGAAAGTCTGGGATGACATCAGCATTGTCTGAAGCCTGGTTTTTGAACTGTTATATTCACAGGGAAGAGAATATTATAGGCAAAACAGAAACCCGTATTCAAGATTATCCTGATTTTATACAATGCTCTAGGGCTTCACATTGGGCATATGTATCCTGATGTAGAGGTTCTGTATTTGCCACTAAACACAATTGCATTTGTTCAACCAATGGTCCAAGACACAATAGCTATGTTCAAAGCATACTATTTTTGCCAGATGTTTTCACAGACTACTGAAGCAACTGAATCTGACTGAATACTCCAAGAGTTTTAGAAAGGTTTTTAATATTCTAAATGCCATCCAGTACATTACTACAGGATGGAATTAAGTCAGCAATGCATGAGTGGCATTTAGAAAAAAGTTTTGAAGATGTGAACATATTCAAGGCATTAACAAAGAGTCTGCTGTTGATAACAGAGTAAGTGATAGTGCTTATGAAACAACTATAATTTGACACTAGTGAAGAGGAAATTCATGGGCCTGTTGGCATTAAGTTGAAGAAATTTCCAATGAGCAACTGATCAAACTAAAAATGAAAGAAAGAAAAAACTAAAAATCCCAAGTCAGAGGAATAAGTGATACTTGAGTTATACCAAGAAATTCCACAGCAAAGAAACTGATGAAGTAGATAGAAACTAAGGCATTTGCTACTATCCTTAGTATTGTACAAATGTTAAATGAAAATCAATTACAAGAGATTCACAAGAGTTGACAGATTCAGGATGCTCTTGCTTACTATAAAGAAATACATAATGAAAAAAAGAAACAAACTGTTAAGTCAAAACTTGCTGTCTTTTTAAAGAACATCATGCCTGCTAAACCATCAACAAGTGGCAGTGCCCAGTACCTTCTACCTTCTATTCTCAAGCCTCCTCAGGAGACAACTGGATGACCCTGCTGTTTGTAGCGTCCCCATTATCCAGCAACTAATTTAGTTAAATGCTTCAAACATCCTTCAATACAGTGTGCTTTCAGTAGTTAAGGATAAGTGCTCATACAACCATTCTGGTTTTGTTTTATTTTCAGTATTTAACAAATTACAAGAGATATTCAACACATTCAGCGTTATAAAGCAAACTTTGTGTTAGATGTGTTAAACTTTGCCCAACTGAAGACTAATGTAAAGGTTCTGAGCACATTTAAAGCTCACTGGATTAAGTGTATCAAATGCATTTTCAATTTATGATGGATTTTTCAGCATATAACTCCACTGTAAGGACCATCTGTAAATAAAAATAATTTCATTTTCATAGATTGGAAGACATTAAGATCCCAATGCTTTCGAAAGTGTCTTTATGATGTGTGATCAACAATATAGTGAATGCTGCTACTGAGAGCCATCCAAAGGAAAGGCAGGCTTGTGAAGATACTAGGGTACCTTCTCATCCACCTTATTCACCAGATCTGGCACTATTCAACTTGTGCCTCTTTCCTGAGATCAAAATGACCATGAAAAGCAAATATTTTGAACTGATTCAGGATGTCAAGGCAGCCATGACAGTGCAGCTAAAGATACTCACAAAAGAGGACTTCCAAAACTGCTTTGGAAAGTGGCAAGAACAATGGGATATACATGTTCACAATGAGAGGAATTAAAGAGAATATGTCATTTACTGTAATTTTTTAACTTACACATTCACCATATTTTTCAACATATTTAAAAGTGCTAGCCAGGTGTGGTGGCACACACCTGTAATCCAAGCACTCAGGGGGCTGAGGCAGGAGGATCACCATGAGTTCGAGGGCAGCCTGGGCTACATACTGAGTCCAAGCCCAGCCTGAACTATTAGTGAGACCTCACCTCAAGGAAAAGTGCTAATAGAAATGATAGCTTTTCTTTCACTGAAATACGAATGCTAGGAAGGTCACTGCCTTCTTGATATGAAGATTCCCAAGAAATCTGATTAGTAAAGTCATTTGGTGTGCACAGACTGAGAGCAAAGGTACAGTACAGTCAGCCCTCCTTGTCCATGGGTTCTACATCTATAGGATCCACGTCCATGGATTCAACCAATCGCAACGTGGAAAATATTCAGGAAAAAGAATATGTCTGTACACCTGTACTCTTTCTTGTCGTTCCCTAAACAATAGAGTATTACAACTATTTTATAGCATTTACATTATATCAAATATTATATGTTAGCTTCCTGTCACCATAACAAACAGTTGAGAGTCAACTTATAAAGAGAATAGGTTTATTTTGGCTTATAGTTTTGGAGATTTCAGTCCATGATTGGTTGGCCCTGTTGCTTTTTGCCCTACAGCAAGGCAGTACATCATATCAGGGAGTGGCATAGTGGAGCAATATCACCTACCTCATGCCTCAGAAGCAAAAGAGAAAGAAGGAGAGCTAGCGGTTCTACTATTTCCTTCAAAGGCACAAACCTAATGACCTTCCACACCCCCCCCCTTAAAATTTCCATCACCGCCCAATAGCACTATGTAGGAGAGCAAGCCTTTATCATGTACAGTAAAACCTTAGATTGCAAGAAACTTGTCCTGTGAGTGTTCTGCAAGATGAACATTTCTAATAAAATTTAACTTGGTAAATGAGCAGTGTCTTGCAACATGAGTAGTATGTGATGCCAAACCTCACATGATCACAACTGAGCTAACGGTACCCCCCCAACCCTTCAGAATTGTGGGTGATAATCTCTCAACAACAAGAGGTTGAGGAGGAGATCTCATCTGCGGAGGAGAGAAAGGCAGAAGAATCCCTCACTGCAAATGAGATTAGAGAGATGTGTAGAATGTGGGACACAATGCAAAATTTTGTAGAAAAGCACTACTCTAATAAGGCTGTAGCAGTTCAAACAATGAATAATCTGTTAATGACAATGCAATGCCATATTTCTGCAAAATCCCCCAAAAAAGACAAAAGTGTCATTGGATAGGTTCCTCATTAAAACTGCATGAAAAGAAAAAGATTCCTTTAAGCCTATAGATACTAGTGATTTCATTAGTGATAGTGAAAGTTGCCCTACATAATAATCTTCTTTCTCCTCTCCCTCACACCAGTCATGAAGGTTTGCAAAGATAAGTGCAAGTTAATTTGTTTATTTTTCTTTATATTCTGTATTACATTACAATATTGTAATCATTCTATATGAATATTTTGGGAATGAATCATCTGAGTTTCCGTTATTTCTTATGGGGAAACTCGCTTTGATATACAAGTACTTTGGATTACAAGCATGTTTCCAGAATGAATTATGCTCACAAACCAAGGCTTTGTAAATCTTTGGGGCCACCTAAGGTCCAAACTATATTAATAAATGTTGTAGATATGATTTTAAAGTATATAAGAGGATATGCCTAGGTTATGTGCAAATACTATATCACTTTATACAAGGGACTTGAGCATCCATAGATTTTGGTTCCGACAGGGGACCACTAAGCCATATGATATAGAACTTCTTTTCCTTGACATTCTGAAAAAAGCTTATTCCTCTTACAGTGGATGTGTCATTGGATGGTTTCCTTGTTAAAGGAACAACTCATTGGATATGTTCCTCATATAGAAGATAGTATCCTCTTGCCTGGATACTAAGGGCTGACAGAATATGGTCATAAGGAATAAGTTCCCATTTTGGAAAACCATTTTTGGTGCTTAAACAATAAAAAATGACAGTCTACTGTGGCATATCAAATGAATAAGCACTATAAAGTTAAAGTCTTCAACATCGTCTGTCAATCTAAAAAAATTCATATTATAGAAATATGGAATGGTGGGGTCTTGAGGAATCCAATAAGGACACTGTTTTATGGGTTAAAGTTTTAAATGAGAAAAAGTGAGTATCTTTGGAATACTTGAGCAAAAAATATAGTGTTTTAGGAGACAGGAATTCTTTTAATAAAGAACAGGCATTCCAGAAGAGCAATTCCATTGCTTTTCACACTTAATACTTTGTTGTCAGAGCCAGAAATAATGTAAGAGGAATAAGCTGTATTTCAGAATGTCAAGGAAAAGAGGTTATATGTCACATGGCTCAGTGGTAGACAAAACTATTTTTGTCTCAAAATTGAACATACCTTCTCTTTTTCTCATCACTTCCTGTTTCTCTTTCATCATTCTACTTTCTCTCTGGTTCTCTTTCATCCTTTTGCCTTATTCTCTTTTTTTCACTTCTAGGCCAAGTTTCTCAATGTTGGTTTTCTAATTGATTCCCCTCAGAAACCATTTTAGATACTTTCTTCCTAATATTCTCCCCCTTCATGTGCTTATGAAATCTTAAACCACAGATATATCATGTATCTGTTTCTGTACTGTGGTCCTTTGGAGGACCACAAGGCATTGTGATAGCTAAAGGTTTTTTCCCCTCAAAACCAGTTTTTGCCCCCTTGGGAGTAATACATACCCCTTGAAAATGCATGCTTCAGATAATGAGTTCTTGGTCTTTCTGGCTATAATAGGCACATGGTAGGCAATCGATGCATATATTAGATAAATATTTATGCAATTAAAAATTTTAAAAATGATCACAGTTGCATGTGTACTTATCAAGGAAACAACTAAAATGATTAATTCTTTCTTAGTACTATCTACTACTGACTATTCCACAGTACTTCCACTTTCAAAGAATGTCTTTTGGGACATTATCTGTGTGACCTGATGGAAACTTGGAAAGTACTCTAATCATAAAAACAATATGTTCACAGCAAATTCCAAGGGTAGGTTATTTGTACAGATGGCTATTTTTATTTATTATATACTGATTTCATTTTCTAGCTTCACTTTCAGAACATGATCACTTCTTGATTTTTTTCTAAATTCTGAGGCTATATGGTCTCTTTGATACTTACAATCCACTGTTCAAACTTATCAGTTTCAGTACAAGAATTAGATTAGAGGATGAATAGATCGGGGGGGAGAACATCAAACTTCTGTTTGCCACTTGGTTTATCTCCTCAAGTGCCATATGCTCTGAGTGCTTCTCAATAGAAACATTTTATTTCCTTTCTTTTTTTCTTTTTTTTTCTTTTGGTACCAGGGATCAAACTTGGGACCTTGTGCTTGGGAGGCAGGCGCCAAAACCACTGAGCTAAATCCCCAGCTCAATAGAAACATTTTAGAAATCTTTGTAGATACTATTAGTTGCCACAAGATTGGAGCAGTGCTATCAACATTTAAAGGAGACTCTAGGAATGCTAGACATCTTGCAATTTGTAGGACTTTCATAATGCAAGAAGCAGACCAGACAGAATTAGACATGTAAAATATCAATGGGAGACATGGCCGTTGAAATAGAGGGGAGGGGAAGCAGTAGGCAGGGAGAACCTTCAGATTGTGATGCAGACCCAACACCTAGGTGATGAGAAGAGGAAGGAGGATTCAGTTGGAAGAGTCCTCAGCTGCAGTACAACTCTAAGAATGGCTTGGCCAGGTCAATAAAGGCCCCCTTTTAAGGAGGTCCCAGTTTGGACAGACATGGCCTGCTCTTGTGCCACTGCTGTGCTCAGCCACTGGTGGGAAGCAGTCGAGAAAAGGTAAGGCAGTAGCATAAACATTGTGGTGAACCCTCAAGGTACAGCTCTGGGAGACTCACCTAACTATAGTCTTCACAGGAGGTTCTCTTTCTCTCAAGGTGACTATTTTGATGTTTTCCCTTTCCATCTTTTTCTTTCTTTCTTTTCTTTTTTTTTTTTTTTTTTTGTACCAGGGATCGAACTCGGGTCTTTGTGCTTGTGCAGCAGGCAGCAAAACCACTGAGGTAAATCCCCGGCCCATCTTTTTCTTTTCTAACCAGGTTAAAGTTGGATAAAGTATAAGAAGTTTTGGAAAATGAGGCTTGAGAGTTGAGATCCAGCACAGACAACAAAATGAGGTGAACATCCTAGGCTGGATGAGTATTTGCATTTTTATTCAGCTGCGGATGTCCTTCCATAGTTACAGTTAATATCAAGAAGTTGCCAAATGGACCACCTAAGATCCATGTACATTTCCCACCACCCATTGTATAAAAGCAGCCCCTTTTCTTCCTATTGATCTAGGTCAATTACACCTGCCAAGATGGGGATTCCTCTTCTGTGATGGTGCTTGGACACAAAGAGTCCAAAATGCCCAAACAGAAACCACTTTTCCCCTGAGGATAAAAAATGCCTCCTTTTTGAGATCAGAACTTCTAAACCTTTAAAGCCCAGAGTTGTGAGACTAGAAAACACAAAGTGAGTCAGTAGAAGTGATGTTAAGTGGGGCCACTTCTTTCTCTGCTTTGTTCCTGGATCCATATATTCTTCTTATAAGAGACAATACCTTTAAAGTTTTCTGGTTTAGTGTATATACTGCATCCCAAAGAATGCCATTTCATCCCTGCACAATATTGCCTCTGAACTAACACTTAAGAGCATCTTCAGGTTGCCCACTGCTGAATCAGGCTGGCTGTTCTGGATCATGTATCCTATAGATCCCTTGGTCATGAGTTCACATTCACCCTACCTTTACTATGAAATGAATCCCGTTTGGATTCTGTGGTGGATTAGGCCTTCTTGAAGCCCTGCATGATGGTATAACCTGAGGCCCTGCAGGCAAGAAAGACAAACCAATGTCAGCAGGAAGTATCGGGATGAACTGCCGGCCACCCTAGAAGGGAAAGGGCCTGTGTTGTTCTCCTGCCACTTGATTTATCTCCTCAAGTAATAGTGCTGTATCAGAGGATGCAGCGTTGGCCTCAGTTGCTAATAAATTACCTTCAGGGATAAGAAGTAACTGTAGACTGGTGTTGGAAAGTGGGAATTCATACCACTTGGCTCACATATAGCCTCCATCTCCACAAACAGCCATTCCATTCATATGCCACTGAGCCAGTTGGAAAGTGGATTGTGACAAAGCCATACTAATTGATGTGGTTAACATCAACCAGTAGACTCTTTTTGTCTATTTGATTTTTCAGTTTGTTTTTCATGGTGTACTTTGTTGTCATGGATGACATATGATACACAAATCTTCACTCTTTGTGCCTACTGTCATAAGTCTAGCTACATACCTCTATTCCAGACCTCTTTCTCTCCAATCTTCCAAGTCTTATCTTTCAGAATTCTCATCACTTCTCCTTCCACATAAAGTTAATCGTCCATTATACAGCTTGAAACTTTGAACATTAGGAAGATTTTCCCTCTCTGGTTTCTTTTAGGGCCACCAAGCCAACCAACTTAAAAATCAAGCTTGAGATTTTTTTCCTTCTCCTCCTCCGTGGCCAGTGCGGCCTCACAAAGGGGAGATGGTGCAACCTTCCTGCCTTTAGTAGAGCCTAGCACCATACCATGGCCCATTTCTTAAAAGAAGTAAAATCTTCTGCAGCAGATGGCATGGCCTTGGTCCAGAACCCCAGAGGCCTATATTGTGATCTCCTCTTGAGACTTGATCTAAACTCTACACTGGCTGTTATAGGCCTTTTGCTGCTCCAGGCTGCATTTGAAGCAGGCAGCCTTCCATATCTTCCAGGATATGAGCTAAAGTAGTATTCTTACATATGGAATTTCTTGCTTCCAGAACCCCAAGAGGCCTGCCAGGCATTGTGCTCCATTATAGTAGGAGAAGCAATACACCAAAATTTGTGTTTTACTCTACAGGGGATGTCTCCATATGCCACTACTGACTACTAAACCTCTGAAATTTTTATACAAGTATCAGATTCTTAGATCTTCCTGGAGTTAGTTTATCTTCTACCCTCTGGATGTATGTGTCTTACCACCCCTGGTACACAAGCCTCCTCTTTTTTACTCTGCCCAACCAGTATGTAATTAATGTAACATGCCAATGTATGTTCTGCAGACAGTTCAGATCTCTTCAGACTATATTACAATAGAGGGTGAAAGAGTTTACAAAGTCCTTGGACAAAACTGAAAATAAATATCATCTCCACATTAATGTAAAATACTTACTCTCATTTCTAATTGAAATATAAAAGAATTTACATCCACAAACCATGTGCTAAGCCTCACTAATCTGTCCTAGTAAGGCCAGCAAGTCCAGCTGGGACTACTGCTTGGTTAAGCGTGCTGTGGTAGCCTGCACTCACTCTCTAGGACCCAGAGTAGTACTAATTACCATCTGCCGTGGGACATGATATATTGTTTTATATTTTCTGTCTTGGCTGGCATGGGAGATAATTTCAAAGGCTTCCAATTGGTCCTTCTCCCTAGGATGCCTCTTATCTAACAGCCTGAGTACTCAATACTTCAACTGCCAAAGACGTTTATTATAATTATATACTCAGGGATCGGCAAGTGATCTGCAGACCCAGTGAATTCATTGTAAGCCAGACTTTACTTGTGTCCTTATTACCTCTTCTGTAAGCCCCAACTCTAGCACTGAGGCCATGAGGGTATTTTGAGTCTTTAGTTGTCAAAGTTGACTCAGACTCTAGATCTAAAGCTCCTTAAAATGATTATTTCCTTTCTCCGGTCTCAATAGCCTGTCTAAGTAAGTGTCCTAGGTCCTTTTGGAAGTTACTGGAAGGATCAATGTAATATATACTTGTCTCAATGGGCTAATGGGAAACTTTTATACTGGATGATCATGCTGTCAATACTTGAACCCACTAATCATCCTTCACTGCAGAAATACTGAAGTGTTTTCTGCTGTGATAAAATGGGAAGGGAATAACACCACCTGTAAAATATTCCTGCCCTCCCCTCAAATCAAAGGATGTAGGTCTAACAAATTACAATAAATACTGTATAAAGTAAAAAGGAACATGACAAAATTGGCAAAATCCTGCATGTGGGAAATTATGTGACAAATGACCCAGTTTGTTCAGAATCTAATTGACAAGAAATTTTTTAAAAATCACTGGTGAGGCCCGGGGATTTAGCTCACTGGCATCGCACCTGCCTTGCAAGTGCAAGGTCCTGAGTTCGATCCCCAGTACCAAAAAAAAGAATCATTGGTGATGAAAAGAAAGTTAAGAGACACATCAATTTAATGCAGTGTATAGACAGTGTTTAAACTGACTCAAACAAATCAACTATTTAAAAAAATTATGAAATGTTTGCCTAGCATGTTCAGGGCCCTAAGTTTAATCCCCAGCATGGGAAAAAATTATGAAAATCAGAGAAAATTTTAAATTCTGGATGTTTGATATTAAGGAATTATAGTTAAACTTTTCTTAGGTGACAGTGATATGTGGTTATATTTTTTAATTAAAATAATTATAGATGAAATAATTTAGCTGAGTGCTATCTGGGATTTCTTTTATAGTCTGAGAAGATGGAAATGTTCTATATACATCAGTGGTTTTTCAGCCTTTAGCCAACCTACAGATCAGCTGGAGAGATTATTAAAACACAGATTCTGGGATTTACTTCAGAGATTCTATTCAGTTGCCCATGGTAAAACTAATGAATGTACATTTCCAATAATATTCAAGAGGACACAATCTTGCTGGTCCAGAGACCACATCTTAAGCAGTATTGGTAATAGTGAAAAAAATTGGCTACTGATAATTATTGAGGCTTGGTACCGAGGAAGCATGTCATCCATTATACTATTATCTCTATTTTGGTATATGTTTGAAATGTTTTATAATAAAATTAATATGCACAAATGGCAGAGTGGTGAGCAACAACAACTCAGCTTCTCTAAGATTCAGAATCCAGATACTGGAAAATAACAACTTGAGGAAGAAAACAAGGAGGGAAGTGGATCCCTGGGACCCAGGAAGGATCTGATAGGGAAACTGAAGCCCATAGAGAAATTGAAGAGGCAGAACACAACACAGAAAAAGGAAGAGGCAAATTTGCGCTTTCTCTCCGGCCCTTGGCTCATGCATGGTTCATGAGAAATGAAGACTGAATCCATGGAGACATAGAGAATATGGGGGTCTGCAGAGGCCTTCAGGGAGAAGTCCACTGCGTGGACAAAATCTTAAAAGCTGTTTGAGAAAGGCAATGAATCACATATAAAGGCAAACCCATTAGAACTACAGCAGACTTCTGTATACAAACATTAAAATCCAGGGGGGCCTGGAGTGAAGTGTTTCAAGTCCTAAAAGATAACAACTTCCAACCCTGATTTACGTATCCTACAAAACTCCTTTAAAATTGCTGGAGAAGTGAGATACAGTGGTACCTTGGTTCACAAACTTAATTCTTTCCATAATTCTGATCGCAAGCCAAATTGGGCAAGAACCAAATCAAATTCAGTGGTTAGGTTCAATGCTGACCTTATGGGGAAATTTGATTCAGTTCTTATCCAATTCTGTTTGCAATCAGAAATGTGGAAGGAATTAAGTTTGTGAACCGAGGTACCACTGTAGTTCCATGACAAGGAACAAGAAATACATGACCACCAAACCAGCATTACAAAAAAAATTCTCAAAGGGATCTTAGAGAAATGAAGCTAATAATGCCAATAAATTTAAAAAATGAATACACATGGTAGGATGAGCAGCTAAGCAAAAGGAAAAAAAAAAAAGGAAATCAGAAACAGGAAAAGAATGCAATGTCAGGAATAAGTCAGTACCTCTCTGTAACAATTCTGAATATGAATGGTCTCAGTTCCCTCAAACAAAAGACACAGACTGGCAGAATGAATCAAGAAACAAAACCCAACAATTTGCAGTGTATAAGAAACACATTTTGCCAGGTGTGGTGGTGCACACCTGTAATCCCAACACTTGGGAGACTGATGCAGGAAGATTGCTGTGAGTTCGAGGGCAACCTGGGCTACACAGTGAGACCCTGCCTCAAAAAACCACCCCCCCAAAAAAGAAACACATTTTATTAAAAATGAAACACACAGATTAAAAATCAAATGATGGAAAACAATATTTCATGCAATGGGAACCCAGAAAAAAGTAGGAGTTGTCTTAATTCAGACAAAGTGGATTTTAAAATAAGATTGATTAGAAGAGACAAAGAAAGTCACTATATGTTGGTTAAGGGAACAAAGCAACAACAAGAGTTAAGAATTATAAAGATATATGCACCAAATACCAGTGCACCCAACTTCGTAAAACAAATACTAATGGACCTAAAAAATAAGATAAACACCAATACAGTTGGAATGGGGGAACTTAGTACACCACTCACAAATGGACAGATCAACTAGGCAAAAAAATCAACAAAGAAATATCAGAGTTGAACCAAACCTTTGAGCAAATGGATTAAATAGATATCTATAGAGTGTCCCATCCAACAACAACAGAATACACATCCTTCTCAGCAGTGCATGGGACTTTCTCCAAAGTAGATCACATACTAGCCCATAAAGCATGTTTAAGTAAATGGAAAAGAACAGGAATTATCCCATTCATATTATTGGATCATAGTGCAATGAAACTAGAAATTAATGGCAAAATACGCTGTAGAAACTATGCAAGCACATGAAAGTTAAATAACACCCTCTTAAATCGATGGATCACAGATGAACTTAAAGAAGACATTAGACAGTTTATAATGCCAGTACAACATGCTAGAACCTCTGGGACACAATGAAAGCAGTCCTAAGAGGGAAGATCATAACAATGAGTTCTGACATCAGAAAAACAAAGTGAGATGAAAATAAATAATCTAATGATGGCCCTCAAGTTCCTAGAAAAGCAAGAACAATCCAAACCCAAAGGTAGTATGAAGAAGGAAATTATAAAGATCAGAGCAGAAATTAATGAAATTGAGACTAAAAATTAAATACAAAAAATCAATGAATCAAAGAATTTGTCCTTTGAAAGATTAAACAAAATAGACAAACCTTTGACCAGTCTTACCAAAATAAGGAAAGAAGAGACGCAAATTCATGCATTTAGAAATGAAAAAAGTGACATCACAATGGATTCTGCTGAAATCCAGCAGACTATTGATTGCTACTCTAAGAACCCATACTCTAATAAAATGGAAAGTTCAGAAAATAGGCAAATTCCTAGATACATATGAACTACCAAACCTGAACCAAGGATTGCAAGGATGATAATGCACCATATAAACAGAAGCAAAGACAAAAATTACATGATCATCTCAACAGATGTAGAAAAAGGATTTGACAAAATCCAACATCCATTCTTGATAAAGATCCAGAAGAAAATAGGAATGGAAGGTCTTTATCTCAATCTGATAAACCAATGGCCAACATAATACTGAATTGAGAGAAGCTGCAAGGTTTCCCTCTAAACATAAGAATAAGATAAGAATGTGCACTATCACCACCCCTGTCCAATATAGTTCAAAAGAGTAACTAGAGTAATTAGACAAGAAGAAAAAAGGGATATGGATAGAAAAGGAAGAAGTTATCATTATTTGAAGATGACATGATCTTCTATATAATGACCCAACAACTCCACCAAAAAACTCCTAAAATAACCCAATTCACTAGCAAAACATGTAAAGACTATGTAAATATATATTATATAAATATTATATATATATAAATATATATATAAAGAACATAAAATCAACACTCAAAAATCAGTAGCATTCCTGTACATCAATAACAAACTCACCAAAGGAAAAATTAGGGAAATATTACCTCTCACAGTAGCATCAAGAAAAATGAAATAATTAGAAATTAACCTAAGAAAGTGAAAGACCCCTACAATAAAAACTATAGTTCTCTGAAAAAAAAGATGGAAAAGGATATCAGAAAATGGAAAAAGATCCTCTGTTCCTGGATAGGCAGAACCAATATAGTCAAAATGGCCATACTTCCAAAAACCGTTACACCGAATAAATGCAATCCCAATCAAAATACCAATAGTATTCCTCACAAAACCAGAGAAAGAAATCCTAAAATTTATATGAAACCAGAAGAGAACTAGAGTACCAAAAGCAATTCTGGGCGATACAGGTAAGTTAGAGGGGGAATCAAGATCCCAGACTTTCAGGTTACGCTACAAAGCTACAGTGATTAAAACCAAAAAAAGCAGCATGGTATTAACTAAACAACAGCAAAACAGACTTTCAATGGGACAGAATAAAGAATGCAGAAACCAGGCACACTCAGCTATGTTATTTTTGACAAAGGGGCCAAATTCTTTCACTGGAGTAAAGACAGCCTCTTCAATAAATGATCCTGGAAAAACTGGCTATCCACGTGCCAATGACTGAACCTAGATCCATATCTCTCATCATGCATTAAACTATAATAAAAATGGATCAAAGATCTGAACATTAGAAGAAAAACACTTAATGTGCTGGAAGACAAAATAGGTAAAATATTTGAAGACATAGGGGTAAGTAAAGACTTTCTGGACAGAGAGAGCCCTGGTTGCACAAGAAATAATACCAAGAATCAATAAATGGGATAACATCACATTAAAAAGCTGCTGCACAGCAAAGGAAATCACCAATAGAGTGAAGAAATAACCTACAGAATGGGGAAGAAAACTTGCCAGCTATTCTCAGATAAAGGACTCATCGAGAATATATAAAGAACCCAAAAAATAGTCTTCCCAAATTTAAAGAATCAATTAAAAAAATAGGCATCTGAAAGAAATAGACACTTCTCAGACGTAGAAGTACAAATGACCAGTAAATACATGAAAAAATGTTTAACATTGCTGCCCATTTAGGACATGAAAATTAAAACAATGTTGAGATTCTATCTCACTCCGGAAAGAATAGCTATTATCAAGAAATCAGCCAATAATAAGTGCTGGCAAAGCTGCAGGGCGAGGGGGGTTGACTCTTCTCCATTGTTTGTGAGAATGTAAACTGGTACAACCACTATGGAATCAGTATGGAGATTCCTTGAAAAACTAAAATTAGCAACTATATTTGACCCAGCTATTCCCCTTCTAGGTACATTCCCCAAAGAGCTAAAGACATGATACTTCAGTCATGTATGCATACTCCTGTTTATAGCAGTACAATTCATAATAACTAACTCTTGGAAGCAGCCTATATGTCTACCAACAGATGAATAGATAAAGAAAAGGTGGTATTTATATACAATGGAATACTACTCTGTCATAAAGATAAACTTGAGCCATTTGCAGCAAAATGGATCCACTTTAAGATGATAATGTTAAGTGAAGTAAACCAGACACACAAGCTTAAATGTTGCATGGTTTTTGTTGTATGATAAACTCAATATATAAATAAAGTGCAAAATAGTAGGAAAAAGTAGGAAAAAGATAGTAGGAAAAAGAAAAAAAAAGTTATTATAATCCAACATGGACAATGTATCTAAAAGTGTACCTTGATTTAATATAATTGTCTTATGTGTTTATATGTTTTTGAACTATTAGCCTGGTTGTTAATCTGTATGTATGATAATGTTACCAAGCCTTAAAAGATAAATAAGTGAATCCGATGCTGGCCAAAAAAAAAAAAAGATGTGAAGGGAAAGGGGAAAAAAGAATAGAGATATGCATACCTACCAATTCTCCACAATGATTGTAATCATGTACTGCAAAAACGTACTAATAAAATTTTTTAAGAAATTTTTTTGTTAACATCTGACAACTTCATTATATCTGCCATTGTTCTTGAGCACTTAAATATTGCTATGCATATTTTTATTACAAATTCATCTCATTTTATTTATCCCTTATAGTTAGGGCATTATATTGATTTTATTGATGTAGATGGGTAGGTTGCTTTATGCATGTATTACATGTGAGAGTGGTAAAAAAGGGTTGCCGCAGGCCAAGCCTGAAGATGGCCTTTCGCCTAATCACTACAACCTTTCTCCTCCATAGATTAGAGAGTCAAACTGACACAGTCTGTTTGCCTAAGATTGTAGATACTGCATGGCACAACCCAGGAGACAGTTACATTATATATCCTTCTTCCTTTTCCATGCATGCCCCGATCATGAGATAATCACGTTCAACCTAGGCCACATGGGCCACGTACCCCACCTTCCTACACTATAAATAAAGAGTGCACCACCTGGGGCTGGGGATTTAGCTCAGTGGTTTCGCCACCTGCAGCGCAAGCGCAAGGACCCCAGTTCCATTCCCGGTACCAAATTTTGAAAAGCGTGCACTCCACGCCAGGCGGCCATTAGCTCGTCAGGCTATGGTCCCACTTGGTCCCAGCTATAAAGCTTAATCTTGGTATGTATCCTTCATTCTTATTGTTTTCCAATTTTCTTCATCTCCCACCGCTCTCCCGGCTTTGGACCCCACGCAGTGTGGGTCGCGGCAAAGGGCGATAAAATACTTATTACGAAATGTGAATGTTAAGTCTAGGAAGGGTGAGAACTGCTAACTGAAGAGAATCTGTAGAGAAATGAAGGGCATGGAGAAAAGCAAGCCCTTGCAGCTTAAGAGTAGCCATTGGTGGTAAACAAAGCAAGGACCTTCCAGATATGCTAGGATTTCAACTTTCCTGAGAAGAAGATGAAGACGAAGATGAAGATGAAAATGAAGGGAAGGAGAAGGAGGAGAAGGAGAAGGACAGCTTAACTAATTAGATGTATTTTTCAGTTCTCCTAGGATATTTTCTTGTTCACCTTTGGGATTTCCTGACTATTCAAAATGGGGAAATGATTCTGAATACACATTGATTTTTCTCCACCTCGCAGCAGGCTGGTTATTAGCACAGCAGGAGCTTGTCAGATAGTTCCATTTTCAACAGACAGCTATCTGGTAGCAGACACTAACACACCCAAGAACTGTTTAAGAAAAATAGCCTAAGACAATGGCTTCCATTTTGGAGTCAACAGAGGAACTTTAAAAAATACTAATGTCTACACCTCGCCTCACCGTCAGAGATTCTAACTTAATCGATGAAGAGTAACTAGGTATTGGAGGATTTAAACTCCCTAGTTGACCTTGACTGGTCAGTTGACCTTGACTGGGAGTGAACTCACCCAAGCTCTGCTACTTCCAGTGTAACACAGCCGAACTATGGAAGGGCAAGAAGCTCGTGCCACTACAGCCTGCTAATGCTGGGCAGTGGTGTCTGCTACACCTAGTGATTCTGTCATCAAGCCTTAGATGGAGTCAGAATCACCTAGAGTGCTATTCAACACAGACCAGTGACCTCACCCTCAATTTCTCATGCAGTAGGTCTAGCATGGGACCGAATATTTTACACTTTCTAAATTAAGTCTATTGGTACAATTTAGATATACGTAATGATTACATTCATCATATGGAATTTATACCTGTACATGATATATCTTTATTCCTGTTTTTTCCCATTCTCCTCTCCTCCCTTCTGCCTCTTTCCCTCCTTATCTACAAAGCTTTGTTTTATCCTTCTTCATTTTATCCTTCTTTTCTCATTTTTTTTCCTTTTCTTCCTTCTCCCTCTCTCCTCCCTAGTTCCCCTTTCCTTTTGAACAATTTCTTCCTATTTCACATTATCTATTATACATTTTGGTCCTTTATTTACACTCTCAGTTTTTCACACCAGAGAAACCATCTAATATTTGAACATGTGTGTCTGATTGATTTCACATAAGTGTATGGTCTCAAAGTGCATCCATTTACCTAAAATGTCTCAAATTTATCTTTCTTTATGACACAGTAGTACTCCATTGTATGAAAAAAATACATCTTTTTTATGTGTTCATTGGTTCATAGGCATTTCGGTTGTTTCCAAGATTTAGCTATTACAAACTAATAACATGGGTACTGCTATAAATGGGTGTGCATGTGTCGCTATGGTATGACGCTTTTAATTCTTTTGGGAAGATACCATGAAGGGGACTAGCAGGGTCAAAAGGGACCTCTAATTCTAGTGTCTTGAGGAATTTCCACGCTGATTTCCACAGTGGTTGTATTATAGATAGGTGAGTTAATTAGATACCTTGTAGGCAGTTAGGGCCACACTTCAAGGAAACAACATGGAGGACAGTTGAGCAACATGGAGGACAATCAAGAAACATTCACAGAAAGCCAGCATTGTAAAAGAAACTGGGCCAGGGATTTAGCTCAGTGGTTTCGCCACCTGCTGCGCAAGCACAAGGACCCAAGTTCGATCCCTGGTACCAAAAAAAAAAAAAAAAAAAACCTACCACGGGTGCTTTCCCTAAGGATGAACAGCAGTGACTGATATTCTAAATAGGTATCAATCACCTGGGTGGGGGACAAAGATCTTCCAAGAAAGATCCCTGAGCCACCCCTTTCCACCAAAAATCCTTACTCATTGCTTGTACGCTTGCTAGATGAGTTGTTTTCTCATTGGATCCCCATTTAATCAATATTACCTAAGCAACTACACTTGTCATAATCTTATTGGTTGTTCATAGTTCTGTCCACTTGTGATTTCTCATTGATTGGATCAATATTACCTAAGCAACTGTATTTGTAATCTTACTAGTTGACTATAGTTTTGTCCCACCTTGAACCCACCTTACCTCGTGGCTTTGTTCCATAAAACACCTTTGAGAAGTTGGGTGAGCGGGCAACCCATTTTCCGGTTCCCCTTCTGTCTCTCTTAAACAGAAGCTTTCTTTCTCTCAATAAATTTTTCGTACACTTAACCTCCATTGTTCCTAGAATTCATTCTTTGATTTTTAGAGAACACGAACTTGCACTTTGAATACCTGGCAGGTTTGAGAGTTACATCTATTCCCCCTATATCAGTTGCACCAGTCTATACTCCCACCAACAATGGAGAAGGGCTCCTTTATCCCCACAGTCCCTCTAGCTTTTGTTAGTTGCTGATTTCTTGATAAGAGCCATTCTTTCTGGAGATAGAATCTCAGCAGTGTTTTCATTTGTATTTCTCCACCAACCAGTGATGTTGAACATTTTTCCACATACTTGACGTTTGTACATCTCAGTTGCCCATTTTTGAATTGGGTCTTCACATCTAGAGGTCTGATTTTTTTCAATTCTTTATATGTTCTAGATATTAGTCCTTTGAGGAACAACTGGCTAAACACTTTTAACAACTTCTTCACGGATGCTGATGATGCTGGTCTGGAGATAGACTGAAGACACAAAGCATTTGTGTACAATGGTTGTCTGAAGTAAAAGCACTCGTGTAATTGAATTTTTGAGCTAGTCACCTTCTTTTTAAAACACCATTTTTACTTGAAAAAGTACTGACATAGCATGTTATTTTGTTATGGATAGTCCTCAAAAATAAAGTCAGCCAGTTATTTCAAAGAAAACAACTGACAATATTTATTTCCAATGACAAAACCTGAGCTTTCCACTGGAAACTAGAAATTTGGGAAACTTGTACCTACCATCATGAGTTTGACTCCATACCAATATTTAAAGACGTTTGTAGTAAAATACTGGAAGTGCTGTTCATGAATGTAATTTTTTAAAAATTTATTTTATTTTTTGCAGGGCTGAAGATCAAACTTAGGGCCTTGTGCATGCTGGGCAAACATTACCACTGAGTTACATCCCTAGCCCATGGATGTAATGTTTTGACACTGAAATATGTCAGCATTTGGCGGGAATCTGCATAATTCATGAAGCAATGTTTTCCAAATGAACAGTGCATAACGTTACAAAATCATGCATGGGTGACACAGCCATTCAAAGGGCAAGTGACACAAGTTGATTTAAATGTAATAGAATAGGATATGGGTCCAGATTCCACATTGCAATAAAAATGTAGAAAGAGGAGTATTCACAATTATCTGAAAAAGCCATTAAAATACTCCCTCTTTTCCAAGTATACCTGTGCTGGGCCAGATTTTCTTCATGTACCTTACCAAAACTGAATGCAAAATCAAATATGAAATTCTAATTGTGTTCTGTTAAATCAGGCATTAACAATTTGGGAGAAAAAGTGAATGTCACTGTTATATTTTTATACTCTTTTGGGCAAATATTAATGATCATAAATTATGTGGTAAGTACATTATTATTTTAAAATGAATCAATGTTTGTTCTCTGTTTTAATTTCTAATAATGAAAATATTGCCCAGTACAAGCCATATAAGCATAAACTCATCAGGGTACTCAATAATTTTTAAAAATATAAAAGGGTCCTCAGACAAAAAAAATGGGGAACTGCTGTTCTAGATTTCTAGGAGGGTTCTATTTATTGATTTTGATAGTTGCTACATGGAGGTTAGTTTTATAGTTATTTCTTAAAATGTATATGCAAATTTCATGTGCTTTTGCAAATGTTAAATTTCATAAGGTGTTTCAAAAATTGCAGTTAAACCATGTCAAGTGCCATTCTACCTAAGTTTTTGGGAAAAATCATTTCAGAATTAAAGTACAACTATAGCTGTCTAAGGCGCAATGTCACCTTGCCCGTGAGCCACCTATGGCATGCAGAAACATAACTCCATTTTGCCTCTGGTCTGAGACCTCAGTAGTACCGTGATACTTTGACACTCAAGGGCAAGTGTTCCTCAGCTGAAGACATCCTGGTTCTTTGAGTAGTGATAAAAAAAGAGAAAGGTTTCACTTGAAGGAAAGACAACCTCTTTATTAGCCTGCTATCTTGTCCCACCTGCTATTGTAAGAATGCTCTCCTTACCACTTTCATGAACATAAGATCCTCATTGACCTAAGATCCTTATCAGCATAAGATCCTCATCAACATAGGATTACCTCCACCGCCTTAGTCACCTGATACTCCCTCCAATTATTATAAACCCAATAAATAATGGCTAGCTCTGAGGGTCTTTGTCTTTGCCTGCTCTGAGGCACTGACTTCCCGGCCTCCTGTATACTTTGAAATTATGCAAGTCTCTATTGTCTTTTTCTCTTTAGTCTTGCCATCCCCCTTCCTAGGCAGTTAGAGGACTGATCACCCTCTGATAAAACCATTTGCTTCTTGATGTGTTAGAAAGAGCAGAGTTTTATAAATGAAAGATTCATCATGAGATGTTTATATATCTTGTTTATCAATAAAGATTTTCTGTATTTGAAAAAAAAGAAGTGATTCAAATTCTCTGTCTGGGTGAGAGTGGTTATGGAACAAAAAAAACCCCAAAAGGAATAATTATCATGCCACCTTCTGTACTTGCTTTTAGCCCAAAAGGCTGAGAGGAGATAGTAATGCCACCTTCTATAAAGCATGAAGGTGCTTTATAACTGTAACATAGTATGCAAATGTTGGCCACTATTATAACTGCAGAGTACCAACATATAGTCATGAGCTACATAATGACATTTGTCAGCGATAGACTGCATATTCTGTGAAGGTCCTGGGCAGCCTAGCATGTAGAAGGCTACAGCATCTAGGCTTGTGTAACTACATGCTACAGTGTTTGCACAACAAAAATGCATAACAATGCATTTTTCAGAATGTATCTCCATTGTTAGCGACACACGACCATATATCAATTCAAAAGTTTCTCCCAATGAACCTCCCTGTGATTTCTAAGCAGACTTGAGAACTCCTAAAGCCATGTTTTCTCATTTCTTTCTATTCCAAAATACTTGGAGTGAAATTTGTTGCACAGGGTTAATAACTGTGTTGTTATGCTTTAGTTTTTGATAAATGTGACTTCTCTTCCAAATGGTATTTAATCATCTGGTTTATTTTAACTGCCTCAGCATGTGTGTGTCTTAATATCTAAAACCTCAAATGCCTTGTGGAAAAAGAAGAGGGTACATTCTATATAAATAATAAAGGACACTGACAGGATGGGAGCAAACATAGCCTCTATGTGTCCTCTTTCTGAAGGTTTGTGAGGCAACATTTGTGACAGTCACATTTCCCTCTTTCTGTAACACATCACCTCATATAAATAAATAAGGCAGAGGACTTTCATTCCAGCCAGTTGTCATAGCAACTTTTGACTATCCAGAGAGGAAGAAATTCTCATATCTTAAGCCCTGACTCAAAAAGAACTAAAAAGACACAACGACTAAAAGCAACATTAAAGAATGATTTACAAGATGAGATAAAATTGGATATTTGCTAGTCCTGTAAATGTATATACTTTTCCCCTGACATATTTACGTTTTCCCCTTGTAGATTTCAGTACTCAACAGCAAGACTAATAATAGCTACCATTAATCACTTATTACATGCTAAGCACATAGAACATCACATACATTGTGTTTCTTTAATACTCCCAATAACACTATATAAGCACAGTACTATTTTTGTTCACATTTTACACATAAGGAAATTGAATGTAGACAGATGAAGCAATTTACAATGTCACATAATAAAGAGCTCATCCTCCCAGCCTTCAATACAACTAACCATTTCTTAGAACATTCTTTACTTTTCTGGTCTTCCTCTTACTTTACTGTCCAAATACTTGTGGCGGACCAGCCGTCACCAGTCGAAAGGTTCCTGAATGGGGGAAAGGAGGACTGAGAAAATAAGACAAAGAGACAGAGTCAAGAGGGCTCCCAAGACCGAGCTTAAGGAAAAAGACACAGAGAGTCGGAAGGGCTCCCAAGACCGAGCAAGCAAGTTTATTTTCACCTCTCTTTTATACACTCAGTGAGTTAGGTCATTAACCATGACCTTTATCCAAAACACCTGCTTCGTTGTTTGCCAGTTCTTTGGGAATTCCCCACCCTCATGGGCTTCCTTGTTTCTCGGGCTTACAGAACGTTCATCACGTTCCAGGGCAATCTAATTCGGCAAGTACGTGGTTCCTCATAACATAGTCTCCTTGCTCTATGTTATGGAGGGTAAGATTAAACATGGATCCTCTATGGCTAACACCGCTCTCCACAGCTAACACTGCTCTCCACAAATACTTTGCTGGCTCTATTGCTTTTGCCTGATCTGTAAAAGCCTAAGACTTTCACTATTCTCTAACCAGATGATGTCTTCCTTTCCTATGGCTTTAAATGCTTTCTGTGTACTGATCATTCCCAAATGTGCATCTCCTGCCCAATGCTTCAAATGTACTTCAGATTCATGTATGTAATCTCTTGCTGAACACTTTGATCTCTAACAGATATTTTGAAGGTAATAAATCTAAAATAATTCTGACCTTCCATTTCTCTGTCTCAGTAAATGTCAGCACTACCTAACCCAGATGTTCAAGTCAAAATCTTCAGGAATCATCTTGATTTCTCCCTTCCCTTTGCACCCTCCCATTGCTAGTATATTAACAAGTCAAGTCAGGTTTATCCATAAATCCTATCTTCAAACTGGTTTTCATCTCCATTGCCACTTCTTTAATGAAAGCCCCATTTTTCCTAGACTCCTAAGCAGTAACTTTCTAACCAATCGCTTTCCTTGCCTCCAAAGAATAGCCAGAATGGGCCTTCAAAATGATAAATCAGATCATGCAAGTTTTAAAGCCTCCAATGGCTCTCCATCACTCTTAGAATAGGATTTGAACTTCTGATTATAGCCTGGACAGCTTGGCATGATCTAGTTTCTGCTTCCTGCTCCTGGCTTCTACAATTGTTCCCTTCCATCATTGTACTTTAGCTACAGTGTTCTTTCTTTCAAACACATCAAGCTTTTTATTTTTACTTGGATCTTGCAGTAAGAATAGTATGAACTATGTCAAACTTCTGTCAGCTCATCTTCCTCACTGGCTCTTTTTCATCATTCAGGTTTCAATTCAAATAACATCTACTTAGAGATTACCTTATTTAGATTTGCCATCTGTTTTGACTTTCAATCACATCCCTGTTACTTCCTTAATAGCACTTAATAACACGTATCAGAAATCTTCGTTATCGCCATCTGCTATTAGTGTAAGGCTCCATAGGATCAGGGAAACTTTTTCTTTGCTACATTCTCAAAGTTTAGGAGCACATGCAAGGGGCTCAATAAACACTCAGGGAAGGAAAGAAAAAAGGCGAAGAGAAATTCAGTGCCAGAAATACATGCCAGAGTTGTTTTATTCCGGCGTTGCTTTTTAACTACCTCCCTATTGATGGGCTTCAGGACACACTCTCCCAAAATATTGGCATCGCGGCTTTTGAGGAGTCAGCAGAAGCCAGGGTGTCACTCTCACCTTTCCCCTCAACCTTTTTCCTCAAAGCAGGCCACAAAAATCTTCATTCTGGAGGTGACCACCCTATCCCCAGAGAAAATTAAGGTTCTTATATGTGAAAATACAGGGTCACAGAGAAAAATCAAAATAGGCCTTGGTAAATTTCCTCCATGTTAATTATAATTACCTACCCTTTTGACCAATTGTACTTCTGTACAGCTGCGCTCTTCCATCAATCCCACATATAAAAATATACAGGACTGCCATTCTTTTGGATCTTCATTTCTAAAGGCTCCCAGGACACATAAACCACAATTCTTAAATTTGTATGCTTTTCTTTCTCTTTGAGCATAATAGTTTCACTGTGACATTTTCATTCCTACATGCAACATAATTTGATTGTATCCTCCCTCTTTCTTTGGTTCCTTTCCTCCTGCCAGATAGGCCCCCTTCTATTTTCATCATCTTTTCCCCTAGACCCCGCATGCTTGTCTTCCTGAGTTTATTTCCCTTAACATCATGTTCTCCAGTTCCATCCATTTTGCTGTAAATGACATGATTTTGTTCTTTCTTATGGCTGAATATTGCTCTGCTGTGTGTGTATATATGCTCTTCTCTTGTTAATCTGTCTCTCCTTATAGGCGCCTCAGTCATGAACCAAGTGATGGATTAAAAGAAAGACTTCTTCTCTCCTACATGTATTTTAGCTTTTCACAATGATTTCCAGGTTTGCTATTTTGATATAACTCTAAACTGATGTCTGAATCCCCCAAAACCCTGTGTATGAAATGGTGATGAAAGAGACACGCTGTGAAAGAATCAAAGTGAAAAGACTCTCAATTTAAATATACATTTTTCTTCTGCAAGCTCTTTTATTATTGGGGGTAGGAAGACAAAAGAAAGAAAACTACAGTTCAGCTTTTATTCCCTCAGCAATGAGGGTCAAATTCCTTGAAAGAACTCAACGTATTCCCTACCACATTCTTCTCCCCCAAATTCCAAGATGCTTACAATTAAGTAGTTTTCAAATAAAGAACATCACTAACATCCAAAATGTTAACTTTGAGGTTTGAATTGATCAACCCATTGTCTCTTATCCTCACTCTTTATTTATTGGCACTAAAACTAGACCACAACAAAATATGACGAAGAAAGACAGGAGCAAGGCACAGATAACCTGGACATAAGGACATGAAAGGCAAGTGAGCAAATTAATGGACTTTCTTCACAGCTGATTCCTCCACACTGACCCCGGGTTAGTATGAAGTTCAGGCAGAAAAAGGAAAAATAATACAAGGACATTTTCCCACAGGAATCTAGTTTTAAATTATACACGTTTCTAAAGGGTTTGAATCTCAAATATCTCACTCTACTTCTAGCACCCAAAAGATGCATGCCAAGGCCTGAGAGAAATAAATTGTTATAATTTGCATGTTAGTTGGCTTTCAGTAGGCTTGGCTCTTAAGCCTTTTAAATGTCAAGGATTTTAGCATTGAAACACTTAGCTTTCAACACCCTAGAAACTCGCAATGCTAATGTTTTTGTTTTGTATTTTAACAATTCTTTGGCTGAAGGCTTTCATCTTTGAAACACTTAAATTCCTAATAAGTAAAAAACTTGCAGGGGGTTTGAAGAGCTTGGGCCATAATGATGGGCTGAAAATTAATTTTATTCTTGACCTTCATATTGACTTGCTGTGACCTTGCAAAGATGCTTTATCTTCCTGCACTTTCAGGGGTTTTTTAAAATTATAAAACATAAAAAAATATATTATTTTGAGCTCCTTGGATAAAATGGACAAGCCCAGCATGGTTATTTGTAGATGTACTCATATCAAATCCAGTTATGTAAATGCTATTTTAAAAGATCTTTCTAATTCTGTACTGTCTGATTTCTAAGACTCATACAAAGAAAACAAAATTTAATTTGATACTCTGTCAAAATCTAATATTATATCTGCAGTTTCCTTTCAATTATTGGAGTGAAAGAGCCTTAGTAAAATTGAAATAATAAAATCTCAAGAGTTAATTTTGTCTTCTATTCTTCACAGAACCATCTCTCTCTACTCTGCATGAAAAGTTTTTATTATTTGATGCCCTATCCTTATGCTTCTGGCCTTGGATTTACAAACACCACATTTTTATATGAAAAGATATTTTATACAAGAAAAAATACAGACACCAAAAGAATTAAAACTAGTTTCTCTGGTAAGAAAGAATGCAAACTAAAATTAGATAGCCTTTTTACTTTTTCCTTTGATGAATATTAAAATCAATATTGGTAATGTGCTGGGAATATGGGCTCAGTGGTAAAGCACTTGTTTAGCATCCACAAGATCCTGGGTTCAATCCCTGGCACCACAAAAAATAGGCAAATACTTAAAAATTAAACTTTTCAATATTGGCTGAGGTATAAAGAAACAGATGTTCATATATTGCTTTTAAGAGTATGAATTGATAAGGCCTTTGTAAGGAACAATTTGACAAAATCTATCATAAGTTTAAAATTGTGCTTGAGTAGCATGGTAGTACACAAAGATACAAACAGAATATCAAGTGGCAGTGGGAATATATACTCATTGGAACACCTATAAACTGTTAATGGGAATGTCACTAGTTAACGTGGATCTTTAGCCACATGTAAGATGAATATCAGACATGGACTAGTTCTAAAGTGAAAATAAAATAAAAGTTTATAATAAGAAAGAAATATAGCTGGCTACTCCACAGAGCAGCCCTGGACAAAAGGTACATCTCATATTTATATCTATGGGGTCTCACACCCTTTTTCTTTTCTTTTTTTTTTTTTAGGATTTCAGGCACCTTTATTTGTGGCAGATGTTTTTGGCCAGGGGGGCTTGCCCCTGAAGCCTGACATTTAAGGAAGACACTATCCTTCCATCCAAGAGCAGCCCTATCACCTCTGCTTGCCACTCATGAGGCTTGGAAGCATCCTGCACACAGGCTTCTGCTGGCCCTGCCCAGGTGGAGTGGGGCATTGCAGGGCGAGCTCAGGTCTTACCATTGGCCTGATCACAGGGCTTTGCAGTTGGAGAACAATCGTGGCAACTTCATTTTCTTACAGAAAAATCTGACTCCTCTGTGTTCCTCATATAATTTATAAATAGGAAAAATATTTAATATTAAGTTTATAATATAAATAAGCCTGGTGATACAGGAAACTTAAAAAGAAAAATCATACTGTTTTAATTAAGGGTTTCCCTTTAGGAGGGACCATACCATCCCTCAACTGTTTCGGTCATCCACGTTTTTGTTGCGACACACCCTTTTTCTTAACAACCTGCTTCCTTATCTCAGGAAATGCATCAGCTTGCTTCTCTGATTAAACATTTGCTCCCCTCTGAAGTGTGGGGCCTTGTTCCTCTGATTAACCATTTGCTTTACCCCCCCTATTATTGCTTAAAGTGCAGATGCCCATTTGCTTTTTACCAGGCAGCTACTTCAAAATCCTGCCAATTGCCCTGTCTCAGGAATGTAAGCTGGCACAATCACTTTTGGGGGAAAAAATGCCATGATCTGATAGGCTGAAGAAGTGTTTGTTTTATGATCAAGCAGTTCCACTCCTGAGCATGTCTTCAAGAAAAATTCTTGCACATGTGTTTCTATCCACACTGTCTATATGACCAAGAAAGCAGAAACAATCCTAATTATCTATCAACAATGCAATAAACAAATACAACAGTGAAAATAAATGAATATAGCTACACACACTGACATGGATGGTCTCAGAAACACTGTGTGGTGAGGAAAAAGCAAGTTGCAGAATGATATATATATGGTATGATTTTGAAGGATACCAGAATATACCACCTCCAAATATGCCTCCTTAGCATATGGATTATTTTGAGCTGAAGGCAATTGAGAATCAGCAGTCTTAGGTAAAGCTCTTTACCATCCCCTACTACTTTAAAATATGGTATAAAATCCCTCTTTTGTAAAGAAAGTTTACATTTATAAAGGAAATATACCTTTGTAAAAGGTGTCTCCTCACCAGGAAGTAAGCTACTGGCAGACACAATTGTTATCATCTGAAAGACTTACCTGGATAACAAGACAACATTTATTACCACACATTTCCTCCGTACATTTCTTTCCAATAACTTGCCTCCTCTAGCCACAAGCTCCCAAACCCCCTTTCCTTTTTGTGTAGCTTCAGGTGGTATATAGGTCTCAGTCAGCTAGCCACCTCCTCGTATCTCTTTTCCTAGGGAAACTCCCATGTAAGTACAGAACTAAAACTTTGTTTTTCTCTTATTAATTTGTATTTTTATTAGTTTGATTCACATGCCCAGCCAATGAAAGTTAGGAGCCTAGAGGGTAAAATTTCTCTCTCTCTCTCTCTCTCTCTCTCTCTCTCTCTCTCTCTCTCTCACACACACACACACACACACACACACACACAATTCCATTTGTATAAGTTCAAAAACATGCAAAATTAATTCATATATTGTTTGGAAAAATAAATACAATATATATGATAAAACTAAAAGCAAGGTGATAACAGAAATTGAGGATAGTGGTTACTTCTGAGGCAGAAAGAGGACAAGATTGGAGAGAGCACACAGAGAACTTCAAAGGTAGTGATAATGTTTTTTTGTTTTTGGTTTTGTTTTCCTTAAAATTGGTAACAAGTTAAGAGGTTTTTGGTGTGTGTATGTGTGTGTGTGTGTGTTTAATGTCATACATGCTTTTGTGTCTAATCAATGTTTAAAGTAATTTAAACTTAAATGTCCAAAAACTAGTTATAAATTAATATGAATAGAATGATTTTAATTTATGGAACATCTGTTTCTATTATGTGCATAAACAGCAATGAAAGATGTCTATAAGGACATATATTAATCATATACTATAATAAACATCTATATGGACATGTATTAATCAATCTTATTACTTAGTAATTGAGTTTGATCTGATTTTGTTGTCCTTATTTTACTTTACTATATTATTTGTTTTGTTCCTATAAAGGACATGTGTTCATTTTTTAATAAAGACAATAAAGCTGTGGTTTTTTTTAAAGATGCAACTATTGGAATGTTCATAATATATATTACATATTGTCCAGTTAAAAATTAACCTTACTTAAATTAAGGCACAAACTTTGTTCTCAGTCCCTGGGAGGTACTCTCTAAGCCCTGCCTGATAAGAATTTCTTTCTCTTTCTTGAGAGCATTGGGCCATTCCAGATAGTCCATAGTAACAATTATACTAGGGGCTTTGGGACATACGGTGTCACTTCAACTCCTGGAGAGGCTAGAGGCTAACATCATGAACTATGGCACTAAGGCATGAATTATGTCTATGTGTCTAAGCAGCACTATAAACTCTGGACACCAAACTTCTCTGGTTAGTCATTCCCCTTGTGTATTGCTGCATCTTCTTTCTGGGAGGGATTGGTAGGGTTGTCCACAACTCTACTGGGAGAAGACAACTGGAAGCTTCATGCTTGGAATTCTTCAGGACTCCTCTCAATACACATTTCTCTTAGTTAATTTTAACCTGTATCCTTCATTGGACTAATTAATAATCATCAGTATAACAGTTTTCAGTGAATCTTTCTGGAGATTATTGAAACTGAGAGTAGTCTTGGGGATTCCTAAACCTTGGAGTTGATTTGCTACAATAACCCTAACTCATTATGATTTGAGAAGAAACGAGAAGACAAGAGTTGATGAGCTTTTGAGATCTTGATAGCTACTGAGTTGCCTAAATTATGCAACTGCAGATATGCTGTAATCACTTACTAGAGATGAAAATAACCAATGGAATTTAGAAATGATGGATCCAACTCCCAAGGAATTGACTTACTAGGCATATAAGGATATGCAAAGTAACAAGAAACAAGTTCAATATACAATCTTTTGGTTATTCTGGTTATTAAAATAGTGTTGGGTGGTTCCTGACATGGTATGAGCCAAGTTTGGACTCTTCCCAGTCCAAGCAATAGCCCTAGCCTCAGAGATGGCCAAAGGGAAAATTACACCGAAACATCAAAAGGTTAGGAAAATTTGAGTGATTTGGAAGAGATTAAGAAAAGACAAAGGTGAGAGATGAAAGATTCAAAAATCTTAAACAGTTACTAATAAAAGGATTCATAAAGTGAACATTGATTAGAATGTTTGAATGGAATTTATGTGAAGTGACGATGCCTCCTTTACTTAAATGTATCATGAGGGTAGAAACTGTGGCTAAATAAAACATAAAGCATGTCAATTTGTCCACCAAACAATATTGATTACACATTTCAAATAAGAACTGTAATACTACCAAGGCCACAGAAGTTGATCATTTGAAACAGTATAGGATATTAGAGGGCAAAAAAAGATTACCACTCTACATTTATGTTAGAAGCCTAATGGCTGGTCTTTTTATTTGGATGTTAGAGACCATGTATTCCACATCTGGGAATATTGTTAGCTTCTATCCATAAAACTACTCAAAGGAGATTGTATTTGAATAGGCTATGTCTGAATTGCAGAGTGCTCTTTTCCTCTAGGGGGAGAGAGAGAGAGAGATCTAGGGTATTGGGCCCTTATGATCCACATTTATATATGATTTTGAAAATGCTTACATTACATACTTTAAAAAAACTGGAACTTAGGACAGGCCCCTCTGAGTACCATCCAGCAATGGCCACTGGGATTTTGAACCAAATAATTTTCATTTGAGAGACAATCATTACCATGCTTTTGAACTTTAACCGGACTGAGGACATAAATCCTGAAACCAGAAATACCCATATGCATTGTGATATCAGAGAAGCATTCTAAAAAGTAGGGGAGTACCAAGAAAAATTTCATAATAAAATAGAAATGATCTAGGCAAACATGTTACTGGGGAAATACAAGGTTGTAGTCATTGCACTCCCAACAGGTAGACCCTTTCTCTCCATGGTTGACTTTGGCACCACCTGAAGAGCTTTCAGATACTGTAATCAGATGAGTGGTGTCTATGAACTGCTTTCTATTCACCAACAAAGAGCTGGTTGGTTTATGGATGGGAGTTCCCATGTGAACAGATAACATACTGTCTAGAAGGCTGCCATTCTCATTAAAGAAGGTACCAACAAGTACCAGCTCAGTGGCCTGAATCGTATACCACTCCCCCTATGTTTGGATTTTTACTGACTCATAGGTAGTAGCTAAAGGTTTGGTCTTATGATCAAGCAGATGGAAAACTAGACTGTACATAACAGGGACACCCATATGGGGTACAACCCTATGGAAAGCACCATAGCAACTTAAAGAATGTAAGATGGGTTGATGGCTATTGGAAGACCTTCCTCCAGGACCAGAAGTTGACTGGAACTGGCAAACAGATATCCTGGTTAAGAAGCTTCAGATGGCCTCATAGGCCTATGAGATAAGTGGAAATGAGGGAGCCAGAGCAATTTAGAGGTGGGGTGAATCTAGACACATTCCTCTTGTGTCCCCTGAGCCACAAAATGTCAATAAGAACTGTACTGTTTGCCAAGGGAGACAGAGACTACAGATGACAATGGGAAAGCCCCAAATATAGGTGGCAAGTCATGCATATTAGCTGGTAGCCCCAGGATTACAAATGGATCCTGACAGAAATAGACACTCATTCTGGTCTGAGTGGTGGATTAACTAATGGCCAACTTGGAACACCCGCTGAGCTGAATCAACCTGGTCCGGGCATGGAAGATCTACTTGAGGATTGTTGCCACTGGCCATAAAAAGAGAACTGGAGGGAAGATCTTGCCTGTTGATTTTCTAGGAGAAGCTTGCTGCTGCAGTTGGTTTTCCTGATGTGAATTTGGTTGTTCTCATCGGAGAAGGAGCTCAGGGCCTCACTGTCACTGGGAATGGCTGCTGTTCTCGTCAGGGGAGCTCTGATTTTCACTGTGAGCATCACTTCCTGGCTCCAATGTGGATCCCTGAGCCTGGTGGCACAAATCCTTCATCTCACCGGCATAGGTTTTCTGGCTTCCACCACTGGCCTTTGGGCCTTCCAGGTGCTGATCCTCAATACGGACAAGCATGAGACATTGCCGTGGGCTCTAGGCCACTGGCTGGACTTATGGAGGACACTGCCTTGGACTCCAAACCTTTAGCTGGATTTGTGTGGGACTTTGCTGGGATCCAGACCCTCAGCTGGATTCTTTGGGTCTCTAGTGTGCGGTTAATCTCTTGCACTCCTTTACATTTGACTTTTTGGGTAATTCCCATAAAACAATCCTATAAATTATGTGTCCTGTATTTAATGTATCCCCTTGCCAAAACCCTGACTACAACAGCATGTAATACTGATGGCACCTGACTGGAGAAGAACTGAATATAGTTAACCATCAGCTACTTTCTTTTAGGCTTTTTTCTTCTTTTTTATGATGTTGTGCATTGGACCCAGGGCCTAGTACATGTTAAACAAGCTCTCTACCACTGAGCTACATCCCCAGCCCCTGACCAACTAATTTCTATACTGAATAGTTCTATATAAGTTAACCAAAGATGCAAGTAATTGTAGATCAAAAGGGCCAATGAGTACGAAATATGAAAATGTGAGTGATGGTTTGATAGGATGAATGAGTGTTTCTTCTAATCTATCCCACACTGGCTTCTCAAAACATTAGGTATATTCATAGGGATACTATTACTATATCTGTCATATAAATACAACACTAATAAAAGTGCTCAGACAAATACGATCATTTGCTGTAAAAGAGCCTTGGCCAAAAGTCAGGAGATGGCTTATGTAGTAAAGAGTTAAGCCCCAAAAAGGTAAAAGAATTAACTTTAACTAAAGTGAGGTCCAGTGTTTCCTTTCAGCCCCTAGAAGGTAATTTCTATGCACCGGAAATATCTGCCTAATATAATGTCTTTGTATATCTGGGGGACAATACTCCAAGAGATCAAAGACTAGGGTTCTTGAAGCTTTTGCTGGGCATTTGGGGGTGTGGGGAGGGCCATCTCCGACGGGGTCTTCAGCCACAGCAATGGGCAGGTCAATGTGGAGATGTTTGTAGAGGACTCACTCACCTGCCATGCAGACTGGGTAAGGGTTGACAGAGACAGCTGTTAAGGGTTGCATCCCTCTGGAACTTGGAGTTTTTGGACAAAAAAAGGCCTGTAGGACTCCCACATGGGCTGCAGATCCCATACCTCCCTGCCAGCACCTTGTCAGTGGCTCCTGGCCCCTGTGCAGAGGAGGGGACACCCCTAAGTGCAGCAAGACCTGTGAGCCGAGCTACTACCCATCCTACAAGGAAGGCAAACACTATGGGCACAGTTCCTACGGCTTCCCCAGTATGGAGAGGGAGATTATGGCGCAAATCTACAAGAATGGCCCAGGGGAGGGAGCCTAGAGACGCTGGAAGCCAGCGCCATCCGCATCCCGGCCTGGGAAAAGGAGAATGACACCCCCTACTGGCTGGTGACCAACTCCTACAGTGTTGCCTGAGGCGACAATGGCTTCCTTAAAATTAAAAAAAAAATGGCTTCTTTAAAGAGGAGCGGATAACTGTGGACTCAATTCCTGAATTGTGCTGGAATCCCATGCACTGATGGGTTCTGGGGGAAGTTCTGAAGGAAGAGTACTCCATGTAAAAGGAATGGTATTTGGGGCTGAGAGGGGAGCATTTGCAAAAGCTTTGAGGCTGGAGCAATGCATGGCAGGTCAGGAAGAGCAAGTTTGAGCTGGGCGTGGTGGTGCGCACCTGGAATCCCAAGACTTGGGAGGCTGCCGCAGGGGCGTCTCCGTGAGTTTGAGGCCAGCCTGGGCTACATGGTGAGACTCTGTTTTAAAACTATGAGAGAGAGAGAGAGAGAGAGAGAGAGAGAGAGAGAGAGAATATCAGAGTGAATTGAGTTCAGTAATCAAGGGGAAGGAATGACACAAAGTGAGGTGAAAGAGGCAGGCCGAGACTGATTGTACCCTTCTATTCCAGACGTGGCTGAAGTTTTGTTTTGTTCTTTGTGTTTTTGAAACAGGGTCTTGCTTTGTAGCCCAGGCTGGCCTTGAACTCGCTGCAATCCTCCTGCCTCAGCCTCCTGAGTGCTGGGATTACAGGTGTGCAACACTGCACTCAGCTAGGCATTGCTGAAGTTAATAAAATGTTTACTGATATTTTTCACATAGCTATAGGTTAAATTCAAAGAACTTAAATATCTTGGGTTTAAGCCCCAGCATCACAAACAAGAAAGGAAGAAAAAGAAAAACCTACAGTACACGAGAAGAGCAGAAGGTTTATGGTTTGGTATTTTGATAGGTGAGTCCAGACTGCCTTCCATCAAGGCGGTAACAAGTTATCATCCCATCATCCCTCTATTACTTGCAGTTATCAAACGGTATTATCAAACTCTGATCTGCCAATCTGATAGGTGAAAAAATTGGCTTCAATTTGCTTATCTTTTATTGCAGATGAGGTTGATGAGTTATCTGTATGTGTCAGAGCCAGTGGTGTTCCTTTTCTCCCACTTGTCTCTTTATCCCCTGTGCCCAGTTTTCTGCTGAGGGGTCAGGTCTTTTTGTGGTTCTTCATACACAAGGACAGTTTGGCTTTGTCTGTGAATCACATTTTGAGAGACTCACTCTGGCTGCTGTGTAAAGAATAAAGGGACAGAGACAGGGAAGGCTGCGGGCAAAGCCACTGGGAGGCCGACCTGAGTGCTCTGGGTGCAAGAACGTGTGACTAGGGTTAGAATCATTGAAGTGGAGAGGCTAAGAGGTGAGCCTCAGGATACAATAAGAATAGTTAGTATTTGTTGAAGGTTTAATCTATATTAAGCACTGTGATGATGACCCTGTAAGGATTCTCTCATTCTGCTTTCCTAATAATTCTATGAAGAAGCACATTCAGTGGACTTGATTCCAGAGCCCAGGTACTTACCCATGAAGCCACACTTCCTAGGGTCTCTTCCAGTCTGTGGACCTAAAATCTGTTCTCTCTACACCAAAATGATCTCTCTACAGTGCATTATCTGTCCTTTCTACTCTCCTGTTTAAACACCCTGAAGTGGCTCCCAGTGAGGGTCATCCATTTTGTGTGTTGACTGGCCTGGGGGGGCGGTGCAGAGACTTGGCTGTGTCTGTGAGGGTGTTTCTGGGAGTGATTAGCTTTCAAAGTGGGGGGCTGGGTGAGGTGGATGGTCCTCACCAGTGTGGGTGGACATCTTCTAATCCTCTGAGGGCCCTAAACAGAACCAAAGGGCAGAGGAAGGGCAAAGGCATTCTCTTCTGGAATGATGGCATCCATCTTCTCCTGCCCCTGGACAATGGAGCACCTGGTTCTCAGGCCTTCAGACTCTGAGTCTTCACCCAGCCGTATCCTCCCAACCTCACCCCACCTCAGCCCCTACGACACAGCCTGTGGGCCCTGAGTGGGATTTACACTGCCAGCAGAAACAATCTCAGGCAGCTTCGGCTATCTGATCTTTGACAAAGTGGCCAAAAACGCACACTGGAGGAAAGACAGCCTCTTTAATAAATGGTGCCGGGAAGCTGGCTGTCCCTGTGCAGAAGATTGGATTGAGACCCACATCTCTCATCATGTGCTAAACTAAAATCAAAATGCAGCAAAGATCAAGTGTTAAAGCAGAACCAGTTCATCTAGTGGAAGGTAAAATAATAAAACTCTTGAAGACAAAGGCATAGGGCAGGATCGAACAGAACCCCAGCTGCATGAGGAATAACATCGAGAATCAATAAATAGGATCACATCAAATTAAAAAGCTTCTGCACAGCAAAGGAAACAACAGAATGAAGAAACAACCTACAGAATTGCCAGTTGTTCCTCAGACAGAGGACTAATATCTAGAATATATAAAGAACTGAAAAATATTAACTCTTCCCCAGTAAAAGACCCAATCAAGGAATGGGCAACTGAACTGAATGGATACTTAGAAGAAGCCCTTGGGGAAATGCAAATTAAAACAACACTGAGATTACACCTTATTCCAGAAAGAATGGCTATCAATAAGAATTCAAAATAACAAATGCAGGGCTGGGGATTTAGCTCAGTGGTTTCACTGTTTGCCTCACAAGCCCAAGGTCCCAAGTTCGATCCCCGGTACCAAAAAAAAAAATGGCACTCTTTCAAAATAACAAATGTTAGTGAGGCTGCAGGTAAAAAGGAACACTTCTACATTGTCAGTGAGGATGTAAACTAATACAACCACTATGAAAATCAGTATGGAGGTTCCGCAAAAAGGTGAAACAAAAATTCCATTTGACTCAGCTATTCTAGGTCTATGTATCTTCCCAAATGAGTTAAAGTCATCATATTACAGTGATATGTGCAAACACATGTTTATAGCACCATAATTCCTAATAGCTAAATCTTGGAAGCAGACCATATGTTCGTCAACAAATGAATGGATAAAGAAAATGTGGTATTTACACACAATGGAGTACTACTCTGACATAAAGAAGGATAAACTTGAGTCCTTTGTAGAAAAATGGATGCACCTTAGGACCACAATGTTAAGTGAAATAAATCAGGTACACAAGCTTAAATATTGCCTGGTTTCTCTTTGATGAGAAACCTGAAACATAAATAAAGAGCAAAATAAAAGATAGATAATAGGAAATAGGAAGATAGATCTTTGCCAAATGGGAGGGGCACTGAAAGATGGAGGGAAAGGGGTAAAAAAAAAAGAAGATTCATTGTGTCCATGTACCAACTCCCCATGAAGAGTGTAATCATTACGAAAAAATTCATAATATCTCTCTCCTTGGGGGTCATGTAGGTCAAATGAGTTATTGCACTTAAAATTTGAGCCTAGTCTGGGCAACGTGGTGACTTAAGTGAGACCCCGGCTCAAGATTTTTGAATTAAGAGGGCGCAGGGATGTATCTGGGTAAGTGGTGCACAAGCGTTTGCTAACCTCATCATCACAGTCATTGTCATGGCCGTGTCATCTCTTAGTGAAGCCCAGGGTCCAGCCTGGTGCACAGGTGCATGCCGGTGATGCCAGCTACTCGGGAAGCTGAGCTGGAGAGATCGCGCGGTCGGGCCAACCTGGGCCATTTAGCGAGATCCTGTCTCAAAAATCGGAAATATAAAAAGGAAGATTTATTCTATTTTTTAAAATATAATAAAGACACTCATAAAAGAGCACTTCCAGAACTGCTTCAGGAAGTGCAAAGAATGATGGGATAAATGCTGAAAGCAAAGGGGAGCATTTTGAGGGGGCATTTTGGCCTTCACTATGGGGGCGGGGGAGAGAGAGAGAGAGACAGGCCGCCTGAGTTCTGTTTCCCTTGTGAACCTGGACTCACAAAGTCCCCAAGCCTTAGGCATTCGGCGTGCACAGCCCTCTCAGGATCTGGCCCCTGGCCCCTGACATAAAGTGCTCCCCACCTTCAGGCCCAGGCAGTGCCTCTGTCGAGACCATCCTCCCCACTCCCACTTTCCTTCCCAGACTAAGCCCCATAGCCCCTCAGTCTCAACTTGGACATAAGCACTTCTGAGAAACAGATGAAATCCACTGCCTTGGTAAATACTGGATTAGGCAGCCCTTGTGTGCTCTCTGCACTGCACAGAATTTATCACACTCTAGTGTGGTTACTTATTTTCTTGTCTGTGTCCATAACTCCCCCACCATCCTTCCCCACTGGACCATAAAACTGTCTTATAGACAGAAACAGTATTTGATTTTTTTCTTAAATATTTCTGTACAATGATTTTAAAAAGTTAGTTTGGCATGGTGGCCCATGCCTGTAATTCCAGCACTTGCAAGGCTGAGGCAGGAGGATCGCTGCAAGTTGGAGACCAGCCTGGGGTACAAAGTGAGTTTAAGGACAGCCTGAAGTACAAAGTGAGACCCTGTCTCAAAACACCAAAAAAGGTTAAACAATTTGGGTTTAGGTTAAAAGACAGATGTTGCTGACCTAGCAGAGTAGAAAATGGTTTAAAAGCTGAGTGCGGTGGAGCGTGCCTGTAATTCCAGTACTGTGGGAAGCTGAAGCAGGAGATAGCAAGCTCGAGTCCACCCTGGGCAACGTGACGACTTCAGTGAGAGTCTGTCTCCGAATTGAAGATGGAGTGCAGATGTCTCTCAGTGTGAAGGGCCTGGGCTCAATCGCCACTACTGCAATACCTACCTCCCCACGTTCGTACATTCAGACATAAAGTGTTTTACAGTTAAAAGTCTCTCTTCCCTTCCCACATCATTCTCCCATTGCTTAGCTTTCTTCATCTGCAAGTAGCTATTGTAGTTTCTGCTTATCTTCACAAAAGATGTTTAAACATATTCAAGACTATATATATGTATATAAATAGTATATGCATAAATATAGTATGTGTTCGCACTTTTTCCACCAATGTTTCACACAAATGGTAGCATAGTGTATACCCTTTTCCTCTACCATTATCCCCTTAGTATATATTAAGAGAAAATACATATTGAGACCAAGTAAGCTTCAGTGTGTGTGTGTGTGTGTGCGTGTGTGTGTGCGTGCGCGAGCACATGGTGAACATTTTGTTGGCTATTTCATTCCTCATCACCGCAGTGTAAGCTCTGCCATACCGTGAGGCTTTAACAAGACTGCTGAACTGAATTACAATACCAGAAGTTGACAGTAAGTGGTGCTGAACATATCCAAATGACAGACAAGCCCATGAAAGTGTCCACTGTCATTATTCAGCAGGGCAGCCCAGTGAGATTTCATTACCCCCACCAGCATGGCTAAAATAAACAAAATGAAACATCTGGCAATACCAAGTGTTGGAGAAGACACGGTACAATTGGAACTCTCAAACTCTCCAGTGAGAGGGTAGATTCATACAGTCACTTTGGAAAATTCTTTGATAATTACTAAAGCTGAACATATGCATAACCTATGACATGGCAACCCTAGTTTTAGGTATATATCCAACAGATAGGCTACCTATGTTCACCGAACTCAGACAAGGACAGTAGTCCACCCTCCCTTATCTGAGAGGCCACTGAAACCTCAATATTAATAATAAAATAGAACAATGATAACAACATACTGTAATGAAAATTAAGTGACTGTATTCTCTCTCTCATCAAAATAAATATTAACATTTGAGCCTGTTACTGACAATGGCAGCTGAAGCCACAGAAAGCAAAACTGTGGAGAAGGGAGCGCTGCCACTTATCTGGTGGTTCCCCTAATGCTCGGAGTGTCTTGGGGGCAGAGTCCTATCATGTTAGGGCAATGACTACTACAGAGGAGTAAGCAGGGAGGAATTTGCATTCAACATGAGGCTGGGTGAAGCTTCCAGCTTTCGAAGTGGCCACAAAGCTGAGGCAGTCCTGGGCCAGGGATTTAGCTCAGCAACACACGCCTGCCTTGCAAGCTCAAGGTCCTGAATTCAATCCCCGGTACCAAAAAACAAAAAGAGAGAGATATCAAAGCTGAGGCAGTGTTGTTCTCTAAGACAGGAGAGAGGAGCCGGATACACTTGTTGCCTCTGGCTGAGATGACCAGAGTCCATTGCAGTAAAGCTGTCTGAACTCCCCGTCTTCCCACAATGAGACATGGCGGAAATGTAGGAGGTAGAGACCAGTATCACTGAACACCACGGCACTGTTCACTGACAAGAGGCAGCCCAGGCCTGTGGAGAGGGCGGTGGGCAGGGGGGAACAATGTTTGACCCCACAGGCCACCCTCTCATGTGAGCTGTCACCAGATGCAGGGAAAGCTGTCGCTCAGATGCTAGAGCCCAAAGTATTCATTCTGAGGCCCTGGAATTTCACCACACACACAGCCCATACCTCCTGGGGCATGTAGCTGTGTCCTGCTTAGGCCTCAGGAGTCCACTTCCTCATGGATTGTGCTTTTTTAGGGTGATGCTACTACTTAAACCAAGCCTCCCATGCCAGTGCCTTTGTTCAATAAATATTTACTCATTACCCATGTGACAGTCCCATGTGGGGGCAGCCTGGTGGCCAGAGAGCCAGAAGTCTCATTCCCAGGCTCGCCCTCTGGGACCCAGTGGCTTCTGCATCTGGCCAGCAGGTGAGAGTGTAGAAGATGCTCCTGCCTTCAGCTCCCTGGCCACGTGACAGGCGTGTGGCCCTGGTAGATGTCAGGCAGGGCCTGGGAAAGTTGTTTCCTCCTGTGCCATGGGGTCTGGGTCAGAGCTGCCCTCTGCGGCAGGGATCAGGGATCTGTCCCTGCCGTATGGATCAAGAACCATGGTGCCCTGTCCCTCCCTAGAAGGAGCCTCCTTTTCTTCCAAGACAATGAGGCACCAGTACTTTCCAAGGGAGGCATTTAATGATTTCCTGTCCATGTATACTATAGCTGGCAAATTTCTCCTTCTAGAAAAGGAAGGAAAGCCACATGATGAATCTCAAAGCAAAACTCCCCTTCTGATAGGGTATCTGAACATTAGGAACTAGACTGGCAGGACACACACCCAATGCTGCCAGGGTTAGGCATAGAACAGACTTAGGAAGGTGAGGAAGAGAAGATATCTGTTACTGTGTGATTTGGGGTATTATGTTTTAAAACTAGCAAGCAAAAAGAGTACTAATCAAAATCATTCTTTATATAAAATTTATATATATAAATTTTTATTTATCATCATTATTTATACAAGGAATAAGCAAAACAAATTGATGGTGATTAAAATCAGAATAGTGGGCCAAGGATTTAGCTCAGTGACACTATGCCTGCCTGGCAAGTGCAAGGTCCTGAGTTTGATTCCTGGTATAAAAAATCAGAATAGTGGTTAGTTCTGGGGAGGGGTGGGTTTGGACTGGGAGTGGGCAGAGGCAGCAGGTGGGTAGGTGATGGCTAGTCAGGTAGGTATATACACAGGTACAAATCAGGCACGCCCTACACTTGCAATGGATGCACTTCATGTTCTTTGCTCTCTCTATATTATACCTCAGTTTAAGAAATAAGTCTGTTAGGAAGATTCCCTCCCCTACTTTATCTCTAAATCTCCAATGGCCCCTCTGAGAGCCCTGCTTTATGGATGATGAGAGGCAACACGGTTTCCTTCTCCTTCCTCTCCTAAATTAAACTCAAAGCTGGATCCATGTGATGCCTTTGGAATTGTAGAAGCTGTGTATAAAGGAACAGCCCCACATAGTCTCAAAGATTCCCCAAGTTGTCCCTGAAAAATGTGATGTACATAGTAGGAAGGAAGAACCCAGATTTGGAAGTCAGCCAGTTCCATGTTCAAATTCTAGATCTGCCTCTTAGCTGCAAGATCCTGGGAAAGTTATGGACACTTCTGAGCTTCTGTTTCCTCTTTTGCAAAACCAGTCTCACCTGGTTAGGGTAAGAATGGCATGAAATATGTCTGCCTCAAATACTCCTTGATATGAATGAGTAAGGCATAAATCCCAGTGTGACCAGGCGCATGCATGAGACAGTGAACATAACATGCACTCTGTTCCTGGGGAGAAAGAGGAGGCAGTCAGTTCCTGTCTGTCCTTCTGAGATAGAAAAATGAGGCCCAACCATTCCCTCTTCCGACAGCCAGCTTGAGTGCAACATCACTGACAGGTGATGCCCCTTTCCAAGCCTCCCTGAGGGTAGCCCAGGGCCTCGCTCCAGCACCTTCCCTCCAACTCTACAGCTGCCTCAGCCACTGTCCTCTAGGCTGCCTTTGCCCTGCAGACCTGACTGAAGCTGAAGCTCTGCCCACAGCCGGGATATCCCTCTCCAGCTCCAGGCTGCTCAGCTGCTGCTGTGACCTCTCTAAGCAGCAGCAAGAGGACCATGCATGACAGGGCAAGGACTGGGGCCACTGCCATTATCCCTCAAGCCCCTAAACTTCAGTCCGCCATGATTAAGACTGCTGCCTCACCCTGGAAACTCCTTGCCAGCACAGCAGTCTTGATTTCAGCCCTGCTCTTTCTGTGGAAAGGGAGGGAGCTGTCAATCAAGCAGTTGTTTCTCTGCAGTTCTCCCAGACCATCTGAGAGCTGAGGCTGTCCTAGAGGTGCACTATCCTCTTAGGGAGATATTTGCTTTCATGCAGCAGGTTTGAAACAAGGACCTATCCCAGATGACTCCATCCTGCAGCCACTCTGGATGACTCTGCCCTGTAACCTCCCAGATGACCGTACCCCATTCTCACTACTCTGACAGTCCCCAAATAGGTCTGGAAATGGTCCTTCTCTCTGTAAACAGTATTCCCTTGCCCAGTCCAAGAGGGCTCACTCTGGTGCATTTCACTGTTGGACAACACGGGCCCCAAAATGGATCTTGATGGGTCCTCATCTTATCCCATTGCCAATTCTTATCTCAGGTAGAGTGGGCTGCACTAAAAATTTCTGGGGACACTAAGAGCTATTATTTGTGAAGGGCTCCAGAAAGCAGCAGAACAATAAAGAGCTAAGAGTGGTGGAGACAAGTGGAGACCGGCAGAGGCCTTCAGAGACCAACAGAAGACACAAGAGAGCCAGCAGAAGCTGCTGCTTGCTAGAAAGGTTCCAGAAAGCTTCCAAAGGGGGCTGCAAGTCCCAGCTGCTGAGGCATTGACAGGAGCAGGTGGGAGCCACCACAGCTATAACACTAAGAGCTGTAACTCCAAGAGCTAAGAAGCACTGGCACGCAATGCTCAGGGCTATAAGGCTAAGGGCTGAGAGTCATTAGCACTCCAAGCCCAGAACCACTAACATCAAGGTAGATATACTTCGTCAATTTTTGATTTCCATCTAAATTGAGCAAAAGAACCCAAGGCTGACCGGCGACACTTCCAATGCCATCAGCAAAGTGCCAGGAGATGCTCACTTCTCTAGCATGTGCTACCCAATGCCAATCGGTGGAACTTAGGGAAATCCCATGGAGGGGTTTGGATTGGAAAAATGGAGCACACGGAAAGAGAGGCCACCCTTCCTGCTTCTGGGACACGTGCCTACTGGATGTTCCAGGTGCACCTGTCTTCATCCTTTCTCTTAAATGTGGTCTTTCCTCAGAGGCTGGGTGCATCTGGTCCTATACCCAGGCCTTCACCTGTGCAATATTGAGGAGAATATGCTGCTCTTTGTCCACAGTCCAGGCTCCCAGCTCCTAAAATCCTCGACATCTCCAGGGCCATAAGAGCGTCTTTTGCATGATAGTGAGCTAATTGGTGGCTGGAGGCCTCCACGTAGCTTCTGGACAGGAGCTGTTGGAACTGTCGTGTAGCACAGTGACACTAGAAGGTTGGAACTTTGAGCCTCCCCTCTGAGCAGGGGAGAGAAGAGGCCAAAGGTTGAGGTGATCGTCAGTAGCTGATGATGTCCTCCATCATGCCTGTTTGATGAAGCCTCCATAAACACTAAACAGGACCAAGTTCAGCTAGACTGCTGGGGAGCCGAGCTTGTGGAGGTTCTGAGAGGGGGCATGCGGGCTCCAAGGCCCTTCCCCACACCTTGTCCAGATGCCCCTTCCATCTGGCTGACAGAAAGAAAAGGAGTTGAGGGCCTGGCATCTGAGGCTGGGCCCTCAGCCTGGGGATCGGATGCTTTCTCCAGGTAAAGAGGGTCAGAATTGGAACAGTTCTGTTGAGTGGAAAGTGGGGAGTAGAAAAAAAGTACCAGGATGTTTGTTTTCGTTTTTTCCAATACTAGGGATTAAACCCAGGCCTTGCTGAGCTACATCCCCAGCCCTTTTGTTTTTTATTTTGAGACAGGATCTTGCTAAGTTGCTAAATTGCCCAGGCTGAGCTCAAACTTGTGATCCTCCACCCTCAGCCTCCCAGAGTGCTGGGATTATAGGCCTGTGCCACCATGCCCAGCTGTGCTGGTGGCTTTTGATCCCATCTCGGTAATAACCTGTCATTCCTTGCACTTCAATAATTCAACAAACCTTTATTGAGCACCTACTTCTTGCTGTGTGCTAGAAGCTAAGATAAGTCAGACAAGGCCCCTACTCACATGAAACACAGTCTAGTGCGAGTCTCCTAGTACAATATCTTCAGACATCTCCACTGGACATTTCTGTTCACTGTCCCCACCATCCATAACACAACACATCTAACCAAACTCTCTGTTCTCCAACCTGACCTCCCCATATCTGTTCAGGAACCTTGTGCTCAGAATCATGATATCTTTGCCTCTTCATTTACCTTTGTTGAGTGCATTCCCATTTCTCTTTAGTCACTGAGTCTACTTCTACTAAGTTCCAGGACCATTACAACGATATGTAATGGTACCTGATATGCACACAAATGATGCCAGCACAGTGTGAGATGCATGACAACAGAGGGATGGATGTCTGCCACAGTTGAGGGGAGACAGTGCCTCAGATCTTGAGGGAGTAAGAAAGGAGAAAATGGGGAGAGGAAGAAGAGACGGATGAAAATGCAACCTTGGAAAGTGCTGACGTTTGGGGGGGTAGAACAGCATCACGTGAGCAAGAAATTGGGGTATAAGGAGGCCCAGGAAGGAAGGTGCTTCAGCTTGCAAACCAGCAGGTGCCCATGGTGAGCAGAGCGGGCTGGGTGGTGGGGAGGGAAGGTGTGAGGAGGACAGTTTTCACATTCCCACCACGCCTTCTCCCTTCTGGGAACCCTGTCTTGATTTTTCCTTTGAGGCCACCCCTTTTTCTTATTGGGTCCAGTGTGCCTGAAGCTGGCCCCATTCTACATCCAGCCAATCAAATCACCACGTGTCCATTGCCATGGAGATTTGTTCAGGGATGGCTCCTCACCAGATCCAGGGCAATGAGAAAAGCTCTGCTGGGCTCTCAGGAAAGAGGTGCTCAGGTTCCTCACTGGCTGGAAGCCCAGCCCTTCACGTAGTCAGGGCCTGACCACTGCACCAGTCTTCTTACTGATCTCCTTGTCTCCTACTTCCTACACCCACCAAAGCCTCCAAGCTCGTCTTCCCAACACCACTTTAACATACCCCCCTTACATTCCTCGCTCCTGGTGCTTCATACTCCAGAAGAACCCAAAGCAAGTCAACCTTTCCTAGCATCTTTGTCATGGAGGCTTCCTTTATCCTCCTTCTGGATTGTCCACCTTCCCTTTCTACTGAAATCCTCATCTTTCTCAAAAGCCGTCATCCCTGACTCCCATTTGGTATCAATATGATGGCAACTTTGGAAAGTATAATTGATTGATTGTCTTCTTTGACTACCTCTCGTTTTACGTGTTTTGATTTGCTTTTGTCTCCCAAATTACCTTGGATGGAACTTGAAGATAAAGCGCATATCATAATTCTTGGTATCCTGTGTAGCATCGATGACAGTGTTCTGCACAGCTGACACTCAAATTTTTACAGAATGACTAATAGACAATTTCCCAGTTTGGCAGTGGGTGGCAGGAAATGGGGATGAATGTAAAGTTGCAATGTAAGGGATGAGAAGAGATGTTGTCAGCAGGGAAGAGAGGAAAAGACATTTAATGGATGTAAATAGTCTGGTCAAGAAGACACAGCGGGAGTGTGATACATGAAAAGTTTTTTTGTCTGAAGTCACAGTTGATACAGCAAGGAGAGGAACCGCAAACAGCAGGATGGAGTGGCAGGGCCAAGCTTTGAAAATACCAGAATCCATTATCAAAAGGGGACGCTGAGCCCAAGGAGAAGCTAAGTGACTTGAAGGATGGTGCCACCTGGTGACTTCAGCCGCAAAGCCTTGCATAACCCAGAGTAGGAAGGGGTTAGGACGCCCTTGGAAATAGCACTCATCGGATGTAGGACATTTTCTCACTTTCTGCAACCTTCTCCCAAGCTCCTTTAAGAGAGGGAAGAAAATCTCCCAGAAGCAGCTTTCCCAGAGATGTGGCAGAGTAAGAAGAAGCACCCTGGACAAGGCCCGTGGTAATTCTCACGGACATTTCCAATCTTCAGCCTCCTCTATGGATCCCTCTGTCTGAGACATTCTCTCCCCTAGGCCTCTGGGACACTGTGTCACAGCTCTGCTTCTCCTTCCCAGTCTCTGTGGTTGGGTCTTCACCTTCCTGGCCTCCGAGATCAGAAAGTCTCAGACCTTTGTCCTCTGCCATCTTCTTGACTACATTTACACTTAGGTCCTGGGGAAATCTTACCGAGCTCAAAACACTTTATGTGAGGTGTGGTTAACATATACAGTGAGTGTTTAAATTTAAAAAAATTTATTACAGCAAAAGACACATTGCCATCCACCCACCTCAAAATACACCCCCTTGCTTTGGAAATACTTATCCCATCATTCTTGCCACTTTCTGAAGCAGTTCTGGAAGTCTCCTTTCCTGAATGTCTTTAAAAGGTGTGATAAAAAATAAGGTGAATGCTGCTGCTGAGTGTCATCCAGGAGAAAAGCAGACTGGTAAAAACCTGACAGTGTGGCTTCATCTACCTTATTCACCAGACCTGGCACTGTGAGACTCTGGCTCTTCCCCAAAGTCAAAATGACCTTGAAAGATAAATGTTTCGAATCAATTCAGTACATCAAGGCAGCCTCGACAGCACAACTAAAGACACTCATTTGTGAAGTCCCCACTTTGCTTTCTTCCTGGACATCACCTACACATTGTTAAACACTAATTTTTATTGTACATAGCGCTTTCTATAACATTAAACATGCTCCTAAATCATGAATGTACAATTTATTATCTTATTGATATTTTATTTATTTAGTCATTTTTCTATGTTGAATACTATGCATGTATTCATTCATTCATCCATTCATTCCTGTGGTACTGAAAATTGAATTTAGGACCTTGCACTGAGTTCCGTCCCTAGCTCTTCATAATTTTTTTTTTTTAATTTTGAGACAAGGTCTAAATGGCCAGGCTAGGGTAATCCTCTTGCCTCAGCTTTCCAAAGTGCTGGGATTATAGGCATCACACCCATCTGAACTTTTACATTGTCTTTTGTTTTTCTCTTTTTTTTTTTTTGGTTGGTATGGGGGATTGAACTCGGGTCCTTGGGCTGGCGCAGCAGGCAGAGAAACCACTGAGCTAAATCCCCAGCCCTTGTTTTTCTCTTTGTGGATAATGTACAATAATATTTTTGGCTGTATCTTGGATTATTTTCTCATCTGAATTGATGGAACCGGTACTTTTAGTGGTTTACACTTTTAAAATTGCTTTTGATATATAATTACCTCAACCTACAGTTTTCCTCTCCATATCTTCCTTTCCATAAAATTTATCTGTTTAAGAACTTGGGCCTTTTAGCTGGGTGTGGTAGTTCATACCTATAGCCCCAGTGACTGGAAGGCTGAGGCAAGAAGAGGGGATCACTCGAGTTCAGAAGTTCAAGGCCAGTCTGGGCAAAGTAGTGAGATCTGTCTCAAACAAAACAAAACGAAACAACATGTGGACCTTTTGACCTATAGAATTTCCCATACTCTGTATTTTTCTGATTGCAAATTCATGGTGCACTTCAACACATTCCTTCATCTTCTGTATTTCCTGTAAGGAAGCTGATCTAGAGGCTTAAGCAGAGTTATACTCAATCCCAAAGCAAGTCTATAGATGGCATCTGGCTTTCATGGCTAATGCAAGCAGCCATTAATGCTCAATGCCTATATTCATTAATTCATTTGAATTACAAAATGATAGTGCTAGAACTCTAAGTTTATTGTATTTATTAAACACATTAATATTATAGAGAGACACGTCTTTTTATCTCCTAATGGCTACCAGTGGTACAGTTTAATAGAAAAATAAGGATAACTCTTTATTCTTTTCTCCCCGCACCCCAGTACCAGGGATCGAACTCAGGACCGTGCACTTGCAAGGCAGGTGTGATGCCACTGAGCTAAATCCCCAGCCCTAATGAAATTTGGGAAATGTATGATGTTATTTGACCTTCCCAGTAGCAATTTTTTGATTCTTTTCTTTATCTAATTTTCAAAATAATGAATCGATTCCATTATTTGCCAGTTGTTTTTTCAATTATTATGAAATCATTGATGTAAATATATTTGAAGCTTTGCAATCCATTGCATTATTGCCCTTATTGAAATTAAATTTGACTTATCTTAGCGGTGCGCAGAGCTTCCGGCGCTCCTGCTGCTTCCCGGCCGCCGCGCCACTGGGCGCCGGACCTCGGCGCCTCCCCAACACCGCCCCGGCCAGGCAGCGGGTGACGCGGACAGAGCATCATGGCGAGCGCGGCCGAGCCGCCGCCGTCCCCGCCTCCCGAGAGCGCGGCCTCCAAGCCCGAGGCCTCGGCCGGAGGCGGGAGCTCCGGCTGCAACAAAGGCGGCCCCGACGGCGTCCGTTCCCGCAGCAGCCGGCGCCGACCCCGCGGACGCCGAGGCGGAGAAAGTATTTGATGATGCATCACCTGGGAAGCAAAAAGAAATCCAACAACCAGATCCTACCTATGAAGAAAAAATGCAAACTGATCGAGCAAATAGATTTGAGTATTTATTAAAGCAGACAGAGCTGTTTGCTCATTTCATTCGGCCTGCTGCTTAGAAGACTCTAACCTCACCTTTGAAGATGAAACCCGGGCGCCCACGAATAAAAAAGAACGAGAAACAGAACTTGCTCTCAGTTGGCGATTACCGACACCGTAGAAGAGAGCAAGAGGAAGACGAAGAACTATTAACAGAAAGCTCCAAAGCAACCAATATTTGCACTCGATTTGAAGACTCTCCATCATATGTGAAATGGTGTAAACTGAGGGATTATCAGGTCTGAGGATTGAATTGGCTTATTTCTTTGCATAAGAATGGTATCAATAGGATCCTTGCAGATGAAATGGGCCTGGGCAAGACTCTTCAAACAATTTCTCTTCTTGGGTACATGAGGCACTATAGAAACATTCCTGGTCCTCATATGGTTTTTTGTTTGATAGGAGATAAAGAACAAAGAGCTGCTTTTGTCAGAGATGTTCTGTTACCAGGAGAATGGGATGTATGTGTAACATCCTATGAAATGCTTATTAAAGAGAAGTCTGTGTTCAAAAAATTTAACTGGAGATACTTAGTTATAGATGAAGCTCACAGAATCAAAAATGAAAAATCTAAGTTGTCAGAAATAGTGAGGGAATTCAAGACTACAAATGACTATTATTAACTGGAACACCTCTTCAAAACAACTTGCACGAGCTCTGGTCGCTTCTTAATTTTTTGTTGCCAGATGTGTTCAATTCAGCTGACGACTTTGATTCCTGGTTTGATACGAACAACTGCCTTGGGGATCAAAAGCTAGTAGAGAGGCTTCATATGGTTTTGCGTCCATTTCTGCTTCGTCAAATTAAGGTTGACGTTGAAAAGAGTTTGCCTCCAAAGAAAGAAGTAAAAATCTATGTGGGTCTCAGCAAAATGCAAAGGGAATGGTATACCCGGATATTAATGAAGGATATAGATATACTGAACTCAGCAGGGAAGATGGACAAGATGAGGCTATTGAACATCCTGATGCAGTTGAGGAAATGCTGTAATCATCCATACCTCTTTGATGGAGCTGAACCTGGTCCACCTTATACAACAGATATGCATCTAGTTAACAACAGTGGCAAAATGGTGGTGTTAGACAAGTTGCTCCCTAAATTAAAGGAACAAGGTTCACGAGTACTACTCTTCAGTCAGATGACAAGAGTATTGGACATTTTAGAAGATTACTGCATGTGGAGAAATTATGAGTACTGTAGGTTGGATGGACAGACACCACATGATGAGAGACAAGATTCAATCAACGCATACAATGAACCAAACAGCACAGTTTGTTTTCATGTTAAGCACACGTGCTGGTGGTCTTGGCATCAATCTTGCTACTGCTGATGTAGTAATTTTATATGATTCAGATTGGCATCCCCAAGTAGATCTCCAGGCTATGGACCGTGCACATAGAATTGGACAAACCAAGACTGTCCGAGTGTTCCGCTTTATAACTGATAACACCATAGAAGAAAGAATAGTGGAACGTGGTGAGATGAAACTCAGGCTGGATTCAATTGTCATTCAACAAGGGAGGCTGGTGGACCAGAATCTGAACAAAATTGGGAAGGATGAAATGCTGCAGATGATTCGACATGGGACAACGCATGTATTTGCCTCAAAGGAGAGGGAGATCACCCATGAGGATATAGATGGCATTTTGGAAAGAGGTGCAAAGCAGACTGCTGAGATTAATGAAAAGCTCTCCAAAATGGGTGAAAGCTCGCTTAGAAATTTTACAATGGATACAGAGTCAAGTGTGTATAACTTTGAAGGGGAAGACTATAGAGAAAAACAAAAGATTGCATTCACTGAGTGGATTGAACCACCCAAATGAGAGAGAAAAGCTAACTACGCTGTGGATGCATATTTCAGAGAAGCGCTTCGTGTTAGTGAACCTAAAGCACCCAAGGCTCCTCAACCTCCAAAACAACCCAATGTTCAGGATTTTCAGTTTTTTCCCCCACGGTTATTTGAATTACTGGAAAAAGAAATTCTGTATTACAGAAAAACTATTGGGTACAACTCGGAGCCCCGACCTCCCCAACGCGGCACAGGCACAGAAAGAAGAGCAGCTCAAAATCAATGACGCAGAGCCCCTTAATGATGAGGAGCTAGAGGAGAAGGAGAAGCTTCTGACAAGGGGCTTTACCAATTGGAATAAGAGAGACTTTAACCAGTTTATTAAAGCTAATGAGAAGTGGGGTCGTGATGATATTGAAAATATAGCAAGAGAAGTGGAAGGAAAAACTCCAGAAGAGGTCATTGAATATTCAGCTGTGTTCTGGGAAAGATGCAGTGAGCTCCAGGACATAGAGAAGATCATAGCACAGATTGAAAGGGGAGAGGCAAGAATTCAGAGAAGAATGAGCATCAAAAAAGCACTTGATACGAAGATTGGACGGTACAAAGCACCTTTTCATCAGCTCCAAATATCATACGGTACCAACAAAGGAAAAAACTACACAGAGGAGGATCGTTTTCTGCTTTGTATGCTTCACAAGCTTGGATTTGACAAGGAAAAGGTCTACGATGAATTGCAGCAGTGCATCCGCAACTCTCCTCAGTTCAGATTTGATTGGTTTCTTAAGTCCAGAACTGCAGTGGTGCTCCAGCGGCGGTGTAATACCGTAATTACATGGATTGAAAGAGAAAACATGGAGCTGGAAGAGAAGGAGAAGGCAGAGAAAAAGAAACGAGGGCCAAAGCCTTCAACACAGAAGCGTAAAATGGATGGAGCAGCTGATGGTAGAGGAAGAAAAAAGAAGCTGAAACTATGAATGCATATTTGTTTCATAATCACTAACTTCAAAGCAGTAGTTCTTTAATTTACAGGTCTTCATAAGATGTACTGTACAATGCTCAATTGTTATGTCATTCAGAGACATCAGGCTCATCTGTTTATTGAGCTAGAAATATAGTATGTACTTTCACTTTTTTAAATGGAACAGTTGTGCTGAAATTTTTTTTATCATTAACACTTGAAGTAATAAAATAGGCTTCATTTATTAAAAAAAAAATTGTCTTATCTTTGGCCATTGGGAACCTCTTCAAATTGACTCGAATAGCTGTGACATGGCTTAGTAGTAGTCTGACCTTTGTAATGACAAAATGCTCCAGGATATTTTGTATTTTGGAGGGGCACAGATTTGCAATCAGTGATTTCTCCAAGAAGCTCTAGTTGTCTTTTAATAGAAAATGGCACTTCATGGGCTGGGGATTTAGCTCAGCAGTTTCGCTACATGCTGTGCAAGCACAAGGACCCAAGTTTGATCCCCGGTACCAAAAAAAGAAAAGAAAATGGCATTTCATTAGCACAATTTGGGCTCCAGGGATACTCTATGCTATTGAGTAAGCTGGCTTATATTTGGGGACTTTTTCAGTGGACAGAGCTAGGAAATATATTTTTGAAGATAAAACACTTCATGAATTCACAGTGATATTTCCAATTCAGATTCAGGACTCAAGTGTTATTCCTTAACTTTTAAAAAATTACTTCTGAAAAAAAATTACCTCTGCATCTGCTTCCTCCACATCAAGAATCCTTGTTCTGGTTCTCAAACTATGAGAAATAATAGACTATCCCATGATTATTCTTTTACTGTATCCTACATTATACCCAGAAGAGTTCAAAAATAACAATACTGAGCATAACCACTACCAACCATGATTACTAAAAATACTTTTTAAAAATTGGTAGACCTTAGCGCTATCCCTAGTCTCACCTCATTTTTAAGTTGTACTATGGCTACATTGTAAGGTCATATAAACTTCACATACTATACATTTAATATTCTCCAACAGTCCTTGTGTCGGAGCCCCTAGCCATCATGAAGTTGTCTGAAGTTTGTTCTCTAATGGGTTCCTCAGGAAGTACGTGTAAGACTAACAGTCCCAGGCTGGGAATGTGGCTCAGTGGTAGAATGCTTGCCTAGCGTGCATGAGGCCCTGGGTTCAATCCCCACTACTGAAAGTATAATGGTCCCTAAATTCAAATGTACACATTCAGGACTGCCTGTTCATGCCTATAATACTTGAATGTTACATTTTCTTTGTCTGAGTATCCTAAATATTCTATTCCATTTTCTTTTGAAATATGTGTTACAATCAAAAAGTCCAATGATAATATTCCTTCCCTTATAAGCCACATGTGATTTTTGCCTGGTTGTATAAAGAAATAATATTTGTCTTTTTCTTTGAAGTCCAGATATTTTAGCAAAACGTGTCCTGCTCACTTGTGTGCCACAGCCTCGTATGCATAACATACTCCTTCAATCTGTACTTCAAAATCTATTGTATTTCAGAAAGTGTTTCTTCAGTTAAAGCATTTAGGATTTGTTCAATTCTCTTGCTTTGGTTTTCTTATTCAGGAACTTCTGTTATCCATATTTTGGCTACAGTCATTGAATAGTTATATTGTTTCTCAAATCCTTATCTCTGTCTTAATTTTTTTAATTTAAAATTTTTCCTATTTTCACCTTTTAATCTCTTAAGGCATTATCTGTTGTGTTTATTCACCACATTAATTATAGCTTAGCCTTTATTTTTATTTCTGTATTTTTCTTGAGGTCTGTCACTTCACTTCTGAGTTTTTGTAATTTTTATTTGTTGTGCTTTGATGTTTTGTACAATTTCTGTGTCTTTTTGCTCATTTAAAAATAGTACATTATAATTTTCTTGTGAAAGCAAATCTTTCTAGCCTGCTTTCATTATCTACAGTAATATTATTCTGCTTCTTATTCTTATTTTCTGCACAATAACTTTGTATGAGATTTGACCTATGTACTGTTTTGTGGCTTGCTTTTATATTAGTTTCATTTTTTGGAACTTTTGGACAGGGTCTTTGTTTAGAGTAACTTTTCTCACTTCAAAAAGTTACCTATTCTGTAGTGTTTCATCATGGTACAAAAAATTAACAGTACCTTGTTTTGTAAGATTCCTCAAAGCACTTCCCCGCTCACTTTCACCTGGACTTTCAGCCCTCCCTGCAGGTCCCCCCCCCACTCACCTGCACACTGGGGTAGGCACAACAGTTTCAGCTGCTGCTCTAAAATCAGCGGGGTGTGCCTTCCAGTATTGAATACCTGGGGTGGGAGTATTTTTGAGACTTTCTGTTCTCAGGTTTGTTCCAGGCTCTCTCACTTTCTTTAATTTTTGTTTTGGGGATCGAACTCAGGACCTTGAGTTTGCGAGGCAGGCGCAGTGCCACTGAGCTACATCCCTGGCTCTCACTTGCCTTTGCCTTCTCGCTCGGATGCTGAGAATGTGCAGATCTTGGGACTACTGAGGATTTATCTTCAGTTGCTTGTATTTCAGCTTCCCAGGGATACCTGCTCACCTGGTTTTGTTAGAAATGTTCATGGATTTTGGTTTTGTTATGCACTTGTTTGGGTTCTATCGGTGGGACCATTGACAAGTTGTAAGCACTATTCTGCCAATAGCTCTTCCATTCTCCCAAATCCCTGTGTTCAACCTGGAGCCTAGGCTGAAGGCACCAGACGATACGGAGGAAGGAAGCTCCTCCTGGAAGAGGAGAAAGGCAACAGAACAGACTTGAAACCAGAGCATCCTCATGCCTCTAACTCAGCACACACTTGTTAGCACCCTGTCAGCCAAACACAGCCACAAGGCCAAGGGCAACATCAATATGCAAGAAAATATACCCTTCCGACGGGAAAAACTGCAAAATCATGCAAAGAGTGTGAATGCAGGAGCAATGAGGAATTGGGCATAATAGTGCAACATTCCACACCAACAGCTCCTGACCCAAACACATTTACTCAATCATGCTGCTTTCCGGAAATGGCTTGTTCCTTATGATTTCACCCACAGCCAAGTGAGTGGCCATCTCACTACCATGTTCATCATTACTAAGCATTTTTAAGTTGCTGTTTAATTTCATAAGTAAAAAAATATCTAAGGATAATTTCATATTTAGATCACTTCTATTTTTGCGAGGCTTAATGCTTTTTAATTAGTTTTTTAGTCATTTGTCTTTTTTTCTTAACAACTTATCTGCTCATGGCCTTTATCCATTTCCCTCATGGCAGATGGTGTTTTTCTTGTTGATGTATAAGACCTCATTCCATATTAAAGATTTTAATCTCTAGCTTTCATGTTTCTTGCACATATTTGTTCTAATTTGTCATGTCCCTCTTGGAGGAGCATTAGCTTTTCATTAGCATAATAAATATCTGAGCTGATGGACTTAGGAGAGAAAAGGCTTATTTTGGCTCATGGTTTTGGAGGTTTTCCTCCACGACTGCTTGGTCCTGTTGCTTTTGCATCCCTGAAGAGGTGGCACATCACGGCGAAGCATGCAGCAGAGGAAGCCTGCCTACCTTATGGCTGAGGGAACAAGACAGGAAGAGGAACAGGCTGCGGTCCCAAGAGCCCCTTCAGGCCTCACCCTCAATGACTGGAAGACCTCCCACTGTGTTCTGCCTCTTAAAGTTTCCATCACCTCCCACGCTAGTGACTGAGCCTTTAACACACAGGCTTGGGGCCCATTTCATATCCAAGTCCAAACTACAACAGTATCGCTTACCTAATTCGGCCTAAGGAATCACCTTAAAACTTAGTGCTCTGCGTGCAAAACCATTTACTACTGCTAGCAAACCTATGGGTCAGAAAATGTATCTGATGTGGCACACATGCCTGTAATTCTAGCACTCTGGAATGCTAAAGCAGGAGGATCATAAGTTCTAGGCTGGCCTGAGCTATGTAGTGAGTTCAAGGCCAGCCTGGACTAAGTAGTGAGACCTTGTCTCAAGCAAGCAAGCAAGAGGAAAAACTGCATCTGATAACTTGGACCAGGTTTGGCTGATCTTGGCTAGGCTCATTCAGGCATTGGTGAGCTGGTCATGCTTGGGGACAGCTAGTCTGATCAACTCAAATGTTGGCTGTGAGCTTGCTGTCCGCTGGTACAATGGGAGTCAATGGGCTACCATATTTTTTTTTTTACTGTATTTATATCATTTTTCACATACTTTTAAAATGTTTACATATTTGAACTTTCATTTTTTGCAATTTGTTTATTATTTTTATACTGATAAAGTTCTTCCTCAATCCCAAGATCTGATGGTCACCTGTTTTCTTCTACATTTTCTTTCTTTCCTCTATGACTTCTAGCTTGTTGACCCATTTGAAACTGATTAATGAGAAGTGTAGGAGACAAAAAGTAATATATTTTCTTCACCCATCACTAGGTTCATGGCTGGACTCATTACCAAAGACAGATCAGCAAGACAAATTTTTTTCCATTTAGTTTATTGGTACATTTTAGGTATGCAATACAATTACATTCATCATTGGGATCTTGTACCTTTACATGATGTATGTTGGTTTTTATTTTTTCCCCATTTCCCTGCCCTCCCTTCACTCCCCTCCACCCTTCCCCATTTACAAAGACTTTGTTTCCATGTTTTTCCTGTTTTCATATTTTTTCTTTTCCTTTCTTTCCTTTCCCATTCCCTTCCCACTTCCCCTATTCCTTTAAACATTTTCTTCCTATTTCACAATATCAATTATACATTTTGATTCTTATTTACACTTTCAGTTTCTCACACTAGAGAAACTATTTGGTATTTACACGTATGTCCTATTTATTTCATTTAAGAGTTTGGCCTCAATGTGCGTCCACTTAGCTATAAATGTCCCTAGTTTCTCATTCTTTATGGCTGAGTAGTACTCCATTTTATAAAAAAACCCACATCTTCTTTATCCAGTCTCCAGTTGACAGGCAATTGGGCTGTTTCCAAGTTTTAGCTATTACAAACTGAAGCAAGACAAATTTATTTCATACAGTTTTACAGGATCCAACTGCTTTCAGAAATGAAAGCCCAAAGAAATGGGGAAATCTGTGTACTTTTGTGGATAATTGTGCAGAAGTGTAACAGGAGGACAAATGGGTGTAATCTGATGTAACTAACTGCAAGAGAATCTGACTAGTCTCATGTATGAAGATTCTTCTCATGAGCATTGCTTTCCTCCATGTACAGGGCAGGACACCTGCCACATGAAGGCCTTCACACAAGAAGGTAGGAGAGGGACCTTCCTAGGTGATGGCCTGCTTTATTCAGGGGAGAAGGGGCAGGAAGATTCTACTTCTCTGCCCAATGCAGGTCAGGGGGCAGGAGGCCTGTGAAGGAGTCTTTCCTCTTTCTGCATTGTTACTGTTGTTCCAGTTCCCTTCAGCTGGAAATACTCAGCATGCCAAAGTGCCTGGCATAAGGAAGAATGTAAATGGTTGTTTTCCTACACAAACAGTATTTCATTTTTCCCATGGGTTGGTGATGTCATCTTTATCACAGAGTGGATGATCACATAGTTTAGGGCCTGCTTCTGGACCCCTGCCTGTGTTATACAGACATGTCTTTCCACTGGTTCCAAATTCATAGCTATGGGATGGAAGGAAATCAGATGTGGTGGTGCCATCTGGAATCCCAGGTATTGGGAGGCTGAAGTGGGAGGTTGGCAAGTTCAAGGCCAGCCTGGGCAACTTATAAGACTCTGTCTCAAATTTTTAGAAAAGGGTATATAGCTGAGGGATAGAGCATCCTTGAGTTCCGTCTCCAGCACTACCAGAGAGAAAGGAAAGAAAGAAGGAAGGAGGAAGGAAGGAAGGAAGGAAAACAAAGAAAGAAAGAAGAAAGAAAGAAAGAAAGAGAGAAAGAGAGAGAGAGAAAGGGAAGAAGGAACTCAGGGTTGGAGTGAGAGTATCACATGGCATGTGGAATTTAAGTTCATACTGTACAACCCTTCTAAAGGCCAGGGCTCAAGCTCAAGTTCAAGATGGGAACACAATGGGCCACGAGGGGATGAAGGTGAATAACCTGACCTAGTACTCGTTGTGAGCAGCAGGAAGGGCTGACTACACGCCTGACAGGAAGAGACACCTCGGCTTTGCCCACCACTGTCAGAGGCTCCCACAGTGCACCCGCAAGATTGAACTCCAGGCCCCTCATGAGTGGGAACTGGCTGTGGTGTAAGGAGGCAGGCTGCCTTCACCTTGGCAGAATATATAATATTTATCGATTTTTCTGTGAGTAACAGGGTTAGTGAAGATTATCAGTTCTCTGGGGGGATAAACATGAAATATGTGTCTTTTTTTCTCTAATAAAATCTGTCTGTTATGCTCTGTGGAACCTCCCTTGACTGCTGGGGAGTGGGAACCATTGGCTATATATATCTCACTCTGATTCTATTACTTTTCATCATTTTACTTATCAAAATGATTTCTCTCCACTGATTAAAATTTGGCTTCCTTTGATTTAAAATTTCAATCTTATATTGGATTCAAAGCTTTCATCCTAGCTTCTTGTGCAGATTAAATGAAAAGCTTTAAAAGATTTGGGGTGGAGGGGTGGAGACATGGTCTACTCTCTTCTTTCCCACCCCAACCACTCTGGTTTTGGGGGAAGGAAGAAGAGCGAGAGCTGAATATGCTTGTTTCTGATTGCCTGTGGCTGGACCGTGGATCCCTGTGGCCAACCAAGTGTCCCCAGGACCTTCCCTGGCATCAGTGCCCAGCAGTTCCCATGAGTCTGTGGGAAGCATGGATTCCTCTTCCACTCACCCCAAGCTCCACCTCATGACGCATCTTCCCAGCGCACACCTCTCTTTGCCCAACAGTGTCCACCCTCTAACAAGGCTGCAGTCCCCAAACTCAGGCCTGTGAGGAGAAGGTGCACTCTGAACGCTTGGTTTCAGCCACGAAGATCTTGACAGAATAATCCCACTCACCTCCCATCATCTTGTTATGTTCCCATCTTCTAGAAACTTCCTTCTGACCCCAGTGCAGATCCCCGTAGACTAGCCTGTGCTCTCCATGCCCCAAATGCTTCTAACACAGAGGTTATACTTTGACTTTGACCTGAATTATGAAGTATTTGCCTCATTACAAGATCTTAAAATCCAACAGATCTCTGGAGACAATCTTCTAAGACCATCCAAAAGTCAGCACCATGTTCCTTAGAAGGTGAAGGACTGGAATCTATGACCCAGGTTTTTCCCACTGGGACAAACTGACTTAGGCTTTCTGGAAGACAGGAGCTCGGTACCTGGGCTCTGATGTCAGATGGTTCCATCTGCGGCCTGCTTGAGCTACTTCCTGGCTGGGTAATCTGAGACAAGGTTTCTTGGGCCCTCATAGTTAAAGTCTCCTCAACATAAAGATAATCATATTGGTATCTATCCGAGAGGGTCGGTCTATTGCTTAATAGTGATTGTACAAGAAAAGCCCAGTGTCTAGTGCTGAGGACTTCTCACTAATGATATTCTACACGGGTATCCTCAGGCCACTGCTAAATTCAGATCTGTCCAAATGTCCTTGCTTGCAGCTGTTTGAATCATATTATTACTGGGGTTAATTCCTAAGCAAAAGATCTATGCGCTGTGCGGCTGACTGCTCGCTCAGGAAGTGTGACAGCACACACACAGATATGAGAACAAGTGTGCACAATCACGTTGATTTGCAAAATATTAAAAAATAAATCCATTATCCATTTTTTTGGTGTGCTGTCCAACTGCAGAGATTATCTCCTGGAAAACTCTTGAAATATTATCTGAGGTTTCTCAATTCTTAAGCCCTCTGCCTTAGGACAAATTGCCAAATGATGAGGGGGCACCCATTCACACAAAAGGAGAACAAAGATTACGCAGGAGATGACCCTTTCAAAAGGCATTCGTGGGGCGCTCATTAGTCACGTTGCATCGGCTCAACCCACCCTCTGGGCGCGTATGTCACACTTATTACCAGATTAATAACCCAATTAGAAACGTATTGACTAGGGTCGTACTAAAAGCAGTGACCCTTCACACTGAAAACTGGTCCTTTTAAAACCACCCTTACAACCACAGGCAAGGAGCATGTGCGGCCCCATTCCTGGACACACTCTGCCCCCTAGTGCTTAATCACACACCTGCGCACCAACGGAGGGTCTCCTTTTGTGCTTTGATTTCTGCTCCTCCTATAGGGCAGCAAAGGCCTGTCACCCCTCCCCCTCCCACATCTTTTCTGGCTCCTAACTCCCATCCTTCGCCTCTGTGTAGACGATCCACCAAAAGGCTCTGATGGTGCCCCTGCTCATGAGTTTGAAATTAACCTAGTGTAGCAATGTTACTCACTGGTTTTCAGCAGATTGGTAGGGATGAGATCGCCATGTGAGGAAGGGCAGGAAGTGAGCCCGGAAACAGGGCCTGGACAGGTTCCTTGGCTGATTCTGGGCCTTGGTGTCCTGTCTGAAAGGCGTCCCCACCATAGCATGCTGATGGAGGACAGGACCCAGGAGGTGACTGGGCTGCACTAAAAGGGACAGTGGTGTGGAGATGGGGAGCTTGGATTTCCACCCCACTCTGGCTGTGGGAGCTGGGACTAGAGATTCACCTTTCTTAGCCTCAAGCTTCACAGTGCATGAAGTGGGAACAATGGCCCCATTGTCTTGGAAGGCATAGTAGGTAGGAGAGGAGGATGCTGCTTAAGGTGCCCAGTTCTGGACTCTGCCCCAGGCCCCCAACTGGAATCTTGCTTGAGGAGCAGACAGAGAGAACCAAATAAAGAACGCACAGGAATCCATGTCCCAGTCCCCAGAGCTGTGGCTATGTGACCTCACATGGCAAAAGGGACTGTGCTGATGTGCTAAGTTAAATGATCTTGAGAAAGGGAGATTGTCAGAGGTAACCAGAGTGGGTGCAGTGGATCACAAAGGTAGGTAGGAGAGGAAGAGATCCATGGTAGAGCAGAGAGTGGAGTGATGCGCCTTGAGCCAAGGGATGGGGGTGGCCTGGAGAAGCTGGGAGGAAGCACAGATTGTCCCTTCCGTAGGAACCGAGGCCATCCACACCCATGTTTAGCTTGTAAGACCCACAATAGGACTTCTGGCCTCTAAAATTATAGCTAACAAACCTGTGTTCTTCTAAGCTACTGGGTTTGTGATGATTCATTATAGCAGCGCTAGGAAATCAATTCAGCGTGGCAAAGGCTGAGGGATCCTAAAGTGGTGGATGGACTCCTGGTGGTACTCTTGTACATACTAAATTCTGAGGGGTAGAAATATCGTGGAAAGCAAAAGAGGACCAGAAGGCCTGGATTCAGCCTCGGCCCATCATCAGCGAGCTGTGATTTCACCATTATTGTATTTCATTGGGCCTCAGCTTCCCTATCTGTAAATCAAGTAGTTGGAGAAGGGCAGGGGGACCTCTAAGGACTCTTCTGGATGTAGCATTCTGAGAGTTCAAGGTGAAATAGCGCAGCTTTTTGAAAGACTAAAATCTTCCCAGTGTAGGTCTTGCTACCTGAATCTCCTACAAGACCGGGATATTGTTAATTATTTTCACAGCTAATTTTTAGACAGCGCTTCCTTGTGCCAGGTCTTGGTGTAAGCACTTCACTTACATGAACTATCTGTGGGTTATCTTGGTATGGCAGTCAGTGCAATGTGTGATTAATAATTAAATGTTTTGGGGAGAAGATTTCCAACCAGGACTCTGATCAATAAGCTAGTTGGGGAGGGATGGGGAGTGGGTACCATCTTCAGCTAATGAAGGGGGCGACTCCCTGTCTCTGCCATGAAAAGAAAAATGTCACAAACATTACAGGCAGCCTGAGGGGTATGGATAGGAGGGGGAAGGGGATGCTGTTGCCAGGCAACTAGCTCATCACTAATCATGTGCATAAAAGCCTCAGGTCTCCGTTTTCAGCACAGCTAGTGGGTCTCCCTCCTCCTCCCCACCCCCCGCTGCTCCCTCTGGCTAGCCTTTGGGTTCGGGGTCCACACAGACCCCAGAACATCCCCAGGCCCTCCTCCTGCTCCCCTTCAGGCCCTGTTCTGTAGCTAGAAAGCAAAATGAGAAGAAAAGACTCTCAGCATCCACCTGAGATGAAGCAGGCCTGGCACCCATATTCCGGGGCACCCTGTCCTCATCGGGGCTGTTGAATAAGTCATCACCCTCGAGGCTCGCTAGATTCGAGGAAAATCCTCTCTGACCCCAGCACTTGCGGGAGGCTCCTGCTGTTTGCCGTGTGGATACTGAGCAAACACGTGGGGCCCTGGGCTGGCTTTTGATGTGCTCTGTAAACAGTTCTCTCGGGATGCAGCCGACTGTCCAATTAGGCACCACTTAGCCCTCTTCCCTGGGGATTTGTTATCTTAAAGAAGCAGGACCCGGCACAACGGGAGAGTTTACGTAGCACATGTCACCTAGAGAAAGCACACCCTGCGGAAGGCCCGGTTCCGGGGGGCCCAGAATCTTTGGGAAGAGAATCGCACAAGACTGCCTCCTCCCTGCCGGACACCGCTGCCGCTGCTCCGGGGACACAGGCTCAGGAAGAGCCCACACCGGGACAGGTGTTTGCAGCTGCTTCCTCCCAAAATGTGAGCGCACCAGCCTCTGCACCCTCCCCAGTTCAGAAGCTGGCGCTGTCCTGTTCAGCCCCGGGGAAGGGGAAGGGGACGACGGGTCTTCCATGGAATCCCTGGGGGCTTGGCGCCACCCCTGCAGGCTCAGGCAGGCTGTGCTGGAGAGGGTGATGTAGGGACACAGTTCAGCACCTGCCACAGGGCCCTTCCCGCTCTGCTTGAGCCACTCTGGCTCCTTACTACTCCCTAAATACCCACGGCAGCTCTTTGCAGAGGTCCCTGGTGCTCCGACTGCACATGTCTGGGTGACTGGCGTCTACCCTGACCACCGCACTGCCTAAAATAAGACCCCACCTTCTCTCTTCCAAGCGCTGTCTTTAATTTTCTCTAAACACCAGCCCACTTCCTTCCTTCCTTCCTTCCTTCCTTCTCCCTCGCTCCCTTCTTCTTTCGTGTCCACCTGTCTGGCATCATCTGTCTTTGCATACACTGTATCAATGAATTGGGCTGTTGACTTGGGCACAAGTTCCCCGTGGCAGGACACAACTGCTGCGGCCCCCGCACCTGCCACTGTGCCTGCCACGAGGCCACTGGGTGAGCGACTCTCTGCTGAGTGGCCGATTCCTGGACTGTGCTGCGCACCAGGAAGAGACCTGAGGCTCTTACAGCCTTGGGCCCAGCACCCACATCCTTGCCCTGGAAGCAACCAAGCCATGCATTTCCGGGGTACTCAACGGCACAAGTGGCGACATTCCTCCCACCTGTCCTTTTAAAACCAGCGGTGGCAGAGCATTTTATATTCCCTCTACACCATCTTCTTGCTGTTATATCTTGAAGCTCAATTCATGTCAGTTCACAAAAGAGCTGCTGGATCATTCTTTCCTATGGCCGATTAATATTCCAATGTATAGGTGTAAAGTAATTTATTTGTTCTGTCTTAAGTAGACAGCCTGCCTCTTTTTTTCCCCTCTTATAAAAAATGTTGTGGAGCTGGCCATGCCTATAATCCCAGCCCTTGGGAGGCTGAGGCAGGAGGATCGTCATGTGTTCAAGGCCAGCCTGAATTACATAGCCAGAGCCTCCCTCAAAAACCAACAAAACAAAAGGAAGATTGCAAATAATCTTTTGCTTTTTTTTTTTTTTTTTGCCGTGCTAGATATCAAACCCAGGAGAAAGGCATTCTGCCACTGCTGTACCACGAGCTTGCCAATAATCTCCTATGTCATTTCACATATATGTGACCACAGAGTGAATTCTTACAAGTCAAGTTGCTGAGTCAAAAGGTATACACACTTGCAATGTGGATAGACGTCGTCAAATTGCTCTCCACAGAAACCGTGTCTTCAACCCCACCAACAATCCACCTAGACGCTTGCTTTCTCCAGTCTTCTGCAGGCTCTCTTTTATCTTTGCCAGTCTGAGTTGAAAGTGAAATTGCAGTGTAATTTTATTTTTCATTTTCTTATTGTGAGTAAGGTTTAATATCTTTCCATCTAAGAGGCATTTGTATTTCCTTTCTCATGAACTGCCTATTTTTCTATTAGATTGTTAGTCTTTTTAAAAAATAGATTTATAGGAGCTCAGATATATTAGGAAAATTGCTCTTGGCCTGTGATATGAGTTACAAATATTTCTCCCTATGTCATTTGTCTTGAGATAAAATGCATGATACGTTTTCTGGCTTATGTAGAGCTTTTTTCATCTAATTTATGCATCTGTGTATGTATATATGTGAGTTTGCCACTTTTTAATTTGTTTTTTTGAAACACTTTGTCATACGTCATTACCCGTTTAGCAGCATTCCTAGGAAGCAAGTTTTTTCTTAGTTACATTTCAACTGGTGCCTCCCAGATGGGGCTCGGGCCGTGCTCAGCTCTAGCTACACTGAGGGGCTGCGGACTGCACACGCTTTGGGAAGGACCCAGCTGCGCCAGCCCTCATCCATTTACACTGGCGATTTTCTTACAAATCTCCTTTCGGAGAATGATGAATTTTGGCCTCTTTTTCAGGAGTCTGGAACGCACCACCTGCTTCAGCCTTCAGTCAGTACTTGTCCCAGGCACAGAAGGTTGGGGCTGCCAGAGAACACCTGTTGTCATGGAAAAGGAGCCCTCTTTCCTTGACAACACAGTGGCACCTCACGGTCACCCTCAGCGAACCTGCCTGCTCACACCTGGCCTTCTGAGGCCTCGACGCCATCTCCCTGTGGCCTAACTGCATGGTCCCAAGTCCTCAGGCAAGGTGTTCCGGGGGACCAGCCATTCCCACCTCTTCCCATATGGCCTACGGATTGGGAATGGATCCAGGCAGCAGGGCCTGAATAATGGGCCCCCTCTCCAAAGAAGATGAGCGGGGCATGGTGGGACACACCTGTGATCCTAGCACTCAGGAGGCTGAGGCAGGAGGATCACTGCAAGTTCAAGCCAACCTGGGCTGCACAGTGAGTTCAAGGCCAGCCTGGACTGCATAGGGACACCCTGTCTCAAAAAAAAACCCCCAATAAAATAAAATAAAGAAGATGAATGCAAATTTACAAATATAAAAGGAAATACAAGAATGAACATAATGAGAAAACACACCATAACAAGTTACATAGTCTTAAATGCTGGCCACTACCAGCAAAAAATACAAAATACAGACAAGTAACTCAATTGTCTGACACATTCTATCATGCTTTTTCCTTCCTGTTTAGGAACATACTCTTTGCTTTTTCATGTGATGAGAAGTTTGAAGTACCGTTATCTAAAGAGGGGGCAGAAAGACTTCTTGCTGTTTTCAAGCTTGGTTGATAGTTTAGAAAAGTTTGTTCTAACTTCACAAAAGCGTCACTATTTCCTCTTGTCCTACAGGCTTGTTATCCGTTTCCACAAGGATTCTGTGGAAATGTGCACCACTGCCGCTAAAAAGGAGAAATTACACAGTATGTTTGCACAGTGGTGTTGGGTATGTGATTATCTTCAGACAGGAGAGAATTTCAGTCTGACCAGAAATCAAAATCCAGTCCATCAGACAACTGTGCGTGTCTGACGACTGGGAGAATCTTTCAGCAGACCAGCCTCAGGCTCTGTGCATTTCTAACTTGTGTCTCCTCTGCTCCCCTACCCCATATTTGTTTTTGTTGGTTTCTTTATCTATTTTGTTATGTTTTTGTTTTTTGAGACAGGGTCTCACTATGTAGCTTCGAGTGCCCTTGAGCTCATGGCATTCCTCCTGCCTCAGCCTCCCATATGTTGGGATTACAGGTGTGTACCATCATGCCTGGCATTACCTCCATATTTCTGGGGGTGACCCCTGTGGGCCACATTCATGTCCTGATACAACTCTCGCCCTGCCCCTTCTTATCCTGAGGCTGGGTGGGTCCATGCAGGAGAAGTATTCCTAAAACCATCCCTACACTCAGCCAGCCAGAAAACTCAAGGGATTGACTGGAAACCCTATAAAGACATCCCATTTCACACACATCAAATGTGTTTCTCCCTTAGCTGTTTTTCAAAACTGCCCAGGGTCACTCCTGGGCTGGAAATGGGGAAGACCTAATAGACACTGAAATGGGAAGGGCTGATGCAGTTTTAAGCATGGCAGCAAATGCATCCTCTAAACATCTTGCAAACTGTGAACATCATGTGACGCCCACTCAGGGGCTGGAGGGGCTCTGATGAGTGAGTGACCTTGAAGCCTAAGCGTCACTCGCATCGAGATAACTCCGCTCCTGCTGTCTCCCCACTCCCTGTGGTCCAGCTTCTGATGGTGTCAAGACAATTTAGATTTCTGGGGACAGAAATGGAGGCTACACTGATTCCCAAACTGCTGGCGTCAGGAGCAGTGATGGAAACACTTCCAGGTCCTCCATCCACTCTCCATGCCAGTGTCTACCTCTACAGGTGCAGACTGAGACCCTGAAGGGATGAAGGGACACTGTGGAGTCAAAATGGTGTCCCCCTGGGCCGGGGATTTAGCTCAGTGGTTCTGCTGCCTGCCTCACAAGTGCAAGGACCCAAGTTCGATCCCCGGTACCAAAAACAAAACAAAACAGTGTCCCCCCAAGATGTCTGTGCTAACCCCATGCCCGTGATTTGCAAAAGAGACTTTGCAAATGTGATTAGCTAAGGACCCTGAGGAGGGCACATTGTTTTGGATGGTCTGGGCCAGTGTAATCAGGGATCCTTATAGGGAAGAGGCAGGAGAGTCGGAGACAGGACAGCAGTGATGGAAGTAGAGGTCAGAGTCCTTTGGGGCCAGCCACCAAGGAACATGGGAGCTTCTAGAAGCAAAGGAACAGAGGACTGCAGCCCTCCCAACACTGGATTTTAGGACATCCAGAACTGCAAGCAAATAGACCAGTGTTGCTTAAACTAATACATCAGTGGCAATTTGTTATGACAGCAATGGGGAGCTGACAGAGGAGTGAAGAGATAACAAAATACATGCTGCTGCTCCTTCCTTTTCCTCCTTCCTGGCCTGTCCATCTCTATGGGCTACATTTTGTCTTCCCAACATTCCCAGGTCAGATCCTGACCTGCAGCACCTCAGGATATGACCATATTTGGAGCTAGGGTCTGTCAGTTAAGGTAAAACAAGGCCGTGGAGGTGAACCCTAAGCCAACATGAGTGGGGTCCTTGTAAGAAAAGATCAGGATGGAACAGCACTGGAAGATACCGTGAGGTGGCCCTCTGCGAGCCCAGGAGAGGGGGCAGAGGAAACCGGTGCTGCCGACTTCCAGTCTCCAGAAGTGTGTGACGGACAATCAGCTTCTGTTGCTTCGTGCCCTGGTCCACGGGACTCACTGTGGTGGCCCAGACAGACTAACATCTTCAAAGGCAGAGGTGAAACGTGGCCTCTTTTCTCAGCCTGAATCTGATAAGCCCAGGTCACTCACCAGGATCCCAAGGCCAAATGCCTGCACAGCCTGGAAGGGAGGCCACAGAGTGTCGGGAACAGCGTTTGCAAGTTAAATTCACACTGCCAGGTGCACTCACGCACTGGATGGGCTTGTGCCCACTCCCCTGTGGCTTTAGTTCCCCACCTAATGAAGATCAAGGACCGCTTCTCCTTCCTGGCTGCGCGATGAGCGATGGTACCAGGGCGGGGGACGCCTGCCTTTGTCCTCTGTGTGCGGGGCTCATGCAGAGCAGTGGCCAGGTGAGCTGGATGAGGGGCAAGTGTGGACCTGACCTGCCGAGTTCTCCGATTTTTCAAAAGAGCTGGAAATCCAGATTTTTTAAAAAAAAAACAGAGGAAAACCACGAGGTTGGTTTGTAAACACTGGCAATGAATTCAAACATTTTGAAACATCGCTGGCCACTTCACATCATTATGATGGCCACTGTTAAAAAAGGGAGAAAACACCCCACAAGATAAGAAGCACTGGCAAGGACATCTAGAAATCGGCCACTTGTGCGTTACTAGCGGGAATGTATTTATTTCTTAGGTTTTTCATGGAAGAGAAACCATGTCATGTGTCTGATTTATTTTTCTTAGCACTTGGGAGCTCTGAGTGAAATCCTCCCTTAGGAGAATGTGACCACAGCCTGTGAGGAGAGGAGAGGAGAGGAGAGGCGGAAGAGGGCAGGCTGGTGGGGAAGTGGCCTCGGAGGTCGTGTGAGGCAGTGTCACCTTCATCCCATGGGCAATGGGAAGTCGCTGGAGCTAGCAAACGTGGAGTGACAAGATCAGCTTCCATCTTCAGGCAGCATAACAGCCAGGCCTGCGTACTCAGGAGGAGGCTGTGTGTGGAGAAGGCCCTGTGTGCACCCCATTCAGAGCAGGTGGCTGCGTGTGCACTGTGTGTGTGCACAGTTACAAGGGGCAACCCTCAGGTGGGTCTGGGTGGGGTGACCGTCCACAGGCTCAAGCAGCCTCTTTCCAACCAGATGCAGACCGTGGGCAGCTCCCTAATGACCCCGGAGGAAACAGCAAGGACTCCAGCTGGAAAGATCCCAGGCCCCAGTGGAGCACTCAATAACCCATGGCAACCCCTAGAGGCTGCTCTAACCTCAGCAATGGGGCACATCAGCCCCAGGCACCTGGGCTCCCCAGACACAAGTGGCGGGGCTGGACGATCCCAGGATGTGACTGTGGACAGTGCATTCATGGTGCGCTCACACCAACCACACCTGGAAGGGAAATGCCTGCTCCTCTGCCAGCTTCTCTTCATGGGAGAAAAGCCACACAAGGAAGAAATGATAAAAACATAAGATGCCATTTCTCCAATGGCCAACAGCCAGGGAACAGTTTCGGTGGTTTTCTCTCAGCTTGCCATAGGGTGGATCCTCCACAGCAAGACTTGAACCCATTTGTTCCAAAATAACTGAGCAGCCATAGTTAGTAAAGGCTCCGAGGTAGGGACAATGCTGCTGTCAAACTGGCCACCCGTGGGGCTGTTCGGGAAGGGTAAAGGGTGAGGGTGGGGACCATTACCTCTGGGGATGAAGGCTGAACTCTCGACAGCTGATGGAGAAGCCAGGATGCTCACATGATTGTCACCAACATGCACCCAGATGGACGACTGTGGGCAGGGAAACTTCCAAGGGTGCCCTGAGCTCTGTGTCACCCTGAGACCTCCAGTGTCCCCAACTCTGGGCCTCCTCTTTTTACTTCTGCAGTGGCACCATGGGGATTCTGTCTGGTGTCCCCTTAAGTGACCAACAGCAGCCACCAGAAACACACATGGCCTGCAGACAGCCACCACCCTGTTCCGACCACATCACCTCTTCCACACTCCGGATGGACCTCGGTCCCCGGTGGCAGGAGACAGCCATGCTATGGCTTCTCTAGGTGGCAGGCAGAGCAGAGAGTCAGCCACCTGGTGATGCATGGAAAGCAGCGGCTAGCAAGCTGGATCCCACGGCTGTGCCAGGCCCTGTGGTCCCACCGCTCCCTGTCCCAGCCCCAGGACCCCTTCTATGCCTGGCTCGAGGCATCTGCTGCCGGCCTGCCTAGGCACACTGGCCCACTGCCCTCCCCTGCACCTGGCCCTGCCTCCTCTGCTCAGGCCAAGCTGGCCTCTTGCCCGAGGCCTCTCGGATATGGCCACTGGGACCCAGCAGATGTTGGGAGTGACCATCCTAAAACATCCTCCACAGATGGTCTCGAAACACTGCTTTATACTGGAAATGAAAAGCAGTCCTAAGATAAAGGGCCAGGCGAGGTTTGTAGAGAGAGATGGGCATGACCTCTGGTGGGCACGTTTCTCAGGAACAAAAATGAAAAACGAAATGCGTATTCATTTGGCCTTTCTCCCAACTACCTACCAATGTCTCTCACATGAAAATAGAAGCTTCAGGATGACTATGCGAACAGGTCTTAGAATTGTCATATCGTTTTCTCTGCCTTCTTGCCCTGTTTCAGTAAGACATGCTTGTGGTGCATTGAACCATCGCTAACAGGGGCTTAAGCAGGATAGACATTTATGACCTCCTGGCATAAGAAGTCTGCAGGCAGACTATTTCTGGCATTGATTCAGCTGTTCAACAGGGTGACAGGAATACTTCTGTCCAACCTCCTACGGCTATCCTTATCGCTTTGCCTTTTAGCTCTCACTCACGCTCCTCATGGTTGCAAGATGGCTGCCACAGTTCCTGGCATTACATCCTCATAGAAGGCAGATTAAAAAGGGAAGAAGCCGTAGTTAAGTGGCTGCTACTGTTCTGAGAATAACTGAACCAGGCCCAATGCAGTGAAGGTGGAATTGCCATGAGACTCAGTAGTGACAAGGGTGGAAAATGGTTCTAGGTTTCTACCTTGGCTGACCAGATAGGTGGAGGGGCTGCCTGTAATGGGAGAAGCAAGTACAGAAAGAACAGATTTGGTGCAAGGTGACAAACAGTGACCTTGATTATGGACTTTGAAGTACTGTCGGGGTGTCCTACAGACATTACCTAGAAATAAAAAGTACAAAGCTATGGCTGGGAGACGAGGTCCATGTTAACCCTGCAGGGGGCAGCACTGTCACCAGGTGGAGCTGACCAGGGAAGAAAGTGTAGAGCAGAGGCGGGTAGGGTCAGGAAGCTACAGGACCCACGCTCCAGCGTGGGCAGCAAGGTACCAATGACCTCACTGGAAGCAGTCCCTGGCAGGAGGCATGTTCTAGTTTATAGGTGTTTGAGAAGTCTTAGCAAATACGGAAGTGCAGTAGAGACACTCAGGAAATATGTTGGAAGGGGTGGTTATGTGACCCAGTTTGGGCTGAAGGGTCATAGATTGGCCTGTGGGTTGGGCAGGGGGCTTCTAGAAAAGAGATTTTCCTCTTTATAAAAGGCAAGGGGAGAGAAGAGCCTGCAACTCTTTGTTTTTTCTGAGTGAGGATGTGATGCCTGGGTCTGTGGCAGCCACTTTGTAGCCAGGAGGGGAGACATCATCCATGTACTGCGGTCAACAGAGCAAAAGTTCAGAAGAACTTGGTCTTCAGCCTTCACTGAAGGTAATGACCAGGCCCTGCAACCACCTACCTTCCAGCTTCTTTTTAGGTGGAAAAAAAAAAATACCCATTGCTTAAGCCGTGTCTTCTCTACTCGGAACAAGTGCCTTGAGCACAGTGCTCCTGAGAGGACCACACTGTCGCAGATGACACATCCACCATCTGCTTCTTCTCTGTTCCGCCTCATGCTTCTTGCCCTTGCCCCAGCCCTGTCCCCTGCCAGCCTGCCTGTCGTGTGGGACACCGTAGGGCAGCGGGAGTGGCTGTCCAGGTGATGGGCAGGTCCTCGCTGGTCGGCCCTGCTGTAGGCTCTCGGGAGACTTTCTCCCCTGGGTCCTGTCCTGGGGTCCCTTGACTGGGGGCTGGGGGCACTGTTGTCTCTAGACACCGCCTCCTCCCGGCTTCCACCTTCTCTGCCCACCCTCCCCACCCACTGGGCGCCATCTGTAGTCTCCTCCCCGAGGGCCCAGCAGAAAGTTCCCAGCATCCCCTGCTGTCCCCACACAGCCCGCTCCGCAGGGCAGCCGTGGGTCACCTGAGCTCCCTCCCTTCTGGCCAGGAACCCACTCCTCAGCCTGGCCTTGGACCTACCTTTTAGAGAGGGTCCTAGGACCCCAGGGCCTGTATGGCCAACCCAGCAGAAGACCCAAGGAAACAGAGAAGTAAAAGCCTGGTGTGGTGGTGCATGCCTGTAATCCCTGCACTCAGGAGGCTGAAGTAGGAGGATCGCAGTGAGTTCAAGCCCAGCTTGGGCTACATAGTGAGACCCTGTCTCAAGAAATAAATAAATAGCCAAAGAAATAGCAAATTCAAGGACTTCTTCTTGCCCGCCCCCCATCCTTTTATGCTCTTGAAGAGGTGAAGGGTTCAGGAACCCAGAGCAAGGACTCTAGCCACAGCACTGGGAGTTCTACCTGCATCCCTGCTGTGGGATTTCATCTTCTGTACTCAGCAGTCTTGCCCGAAACCCTGGCTTTAACCAGATGCTTCTAGTGAGGAAAACAAACTTCTAGACTTTCAGCCAGCTTGGGCTCAACCAGCTAGTACTTCCCAGAAATGGCTGCCCTGCTTCACCATGCCAGGCTGGCTTTCCAACTACCCCCGCACGGTAAAGCCAAAGTTAATCATTTATAATGATAAAAAATGGCAGTCATCTAACCAGGAGACTGGCCCAATAAAACGCGTATATGATGGGAAATTAGGCGGTCACTTAAAACAACACTCTGGAAGAACCCGAGCACAGGAAATTAAAAAAGGTTAATATTTTGTTAAACAAGCGCAGAGCAAAAAGACTCACAGGAAACATGTCAGACAGGTACGAGTGCAGCTGGGTTGAGAAGTGCAGTGCACACCACATAGAAAACAGCAGGTGGACACACAAGCTACAGATCCCAGGTGGGACCACCAGGGAGAGGCACCGGGTGCAGGTTATGCCTGAATTTTTTGAGCAGGGACATGTTTTCCTTTCTCAACAGAAGAATCTGGGAGTTTCTTAGCTTTTTGTTTGTTTGACACTTTGCTTGTTTGTTTCGGTACCGACAATTGAACTCGGGTCCTTGCGCTTGTGGAGCAGGTGGCGGAACCACTGAGCTATTTATCCCCGGCCCTCATTTGACACTTTGGAGATAAAAGATAATAATGGTTTTCTCCAGGTGGAAGAATTAATGGAGATTTTTGTCTTGTTTCTTTGTCCCTCTGTATTTCCCAAACCGCTTCCCAGTCATTCTGTATTACTAAAATGATCAGAAAAGAAACCCACATAAAATTGCTCTTCTTAAACCTGGGTGCGGTGGTGCACACCTGTTACTTCAGCTACTCAGGAGGCTGAGGCAGGAGGATTGTTAAGTTCGAGGCCAGCCAGGCAACGGAGCAAGACCCTGTCTCAAAATAAAAATAAAAAGGACTGAGGCTGTAGCTCAGTAGTAGAGCGCATGTGTGAAGACCTGGGTTCGACTCCCAGAACTGTAAAAACTAAATTGCTCTTCCAGTCCTGGGTCCCTTCCCTCCCCCAAACAACTTGGTTCTAAAGCCGTTAGTGGTCAGTGGGGCAGAGCGAGGGAGGGACCCATGTGGATTGGAGGTGGTGGCCAGAGAGGACAGAGCTGCAGCAGGCTGGGCGGAGTGCATATGTGGGCAGGGCAGGGTGAGGGGGTCCCCAGAGGAACAGCAGCCTGGTGCTGTCAGCCCCCACATGCTGCCCACACCAGGGAGCTGTGCGTGCAGAGGGGCATTTAGTTACACACAGAGGGCTGCATGAATGAGCCACTGCAGATGGTCCTGACCTATGGTCTGACTTATGATTTCTCAGCTTGACCATGGCATGAAAGCAACACTCATTCTGTAGGCATGGTGCTTCAGATCTTGACTTCAGAGGTCTCCTGGCTGGTGTTACGAGGTGTGACACCTCAACACTGGGCAGTGACAGCGAGCTGCAGCTCCCAGCTGCCACGCGATCCCGAGGGGACACTGTGTCACCCTGCAGGGCGCTGGGTTACGAAGGGTGTGTTCCACAGACCAGGGCAACAGTGGCATTTCAACCTATGACGTTCTCAACTCAGGGCTGGGCTTATCGAGAGGGGATCCCAGCAAAAGTCAAGAGACATCTGCTATTGCCACGCAAGTTTAAATGTCACATGGTTTCTCTCCTGTGAGAAATCCAAAATATAAATAAACCACAGAGAAAAATTAAAGATAGATGACAGGAAACAGGGAGACAGATCATTTGCAAAAGGGAAGGGGACCAGGCGATGGAGGGAGGGGCAAGGATGGGGCAAGAAGGGGGTGAGAAAGGGTGAAGGTGTGTTGTGTGCGTGCTCTAACTCCCAGGACGGATGTGAACATTATGTGCTGCAAACATGGACTGAGATACATTTTTTTTTTTTTTGGTACCGGGGATCGAACTCGGCTCCTTGTGCTTGTGCAGCAGGTGGCAAAACCACTGAGCTAAACCCCCGGCCCTGGACTGAGATAAATTTTTAACAGTGTCTGTATATTGGGACAGCAGGAATCTGTGTTCACTGTTGGAGAAAGGAGTTACATATATGGAAAGGAAGAAAGCGGGAGTATACTCAGAGGTGCTTTCTGGTACCAGAGGAACTGGTATCCACTCATGATTCTCAGCATATACACAGATGCAGAAATAAGCACAGAGTTAAATGTGTACTCAGAGGAACAAAGGTATAAGCAGATGTAGATGCTGTGTTAGTCCCCTGGAGTGCTGAAACAAAATGCCATGGATCTTGTGGCTCACACAGAGGTGTTAGTGTCCCACCCACCGTTGGCGGGTTCAAGGCCAAGGCAGCGGCTGATCTGCTCCTGGCCGGCAGATGACCATGTTATTGCTGTGTCCTAACAGTGTGCAGCCATCGAGCTCCGGTGTCTCCTCCTCTTCTTAGAAGCTGCTTGTCCCATCATGGAGCCCACATCTTCACAAACTCCCGTGAACTGGGGCCCAGTCCCTGAACAGCACCGCACTGGGGGTGAGGGGTTCAGCATGTGAATTACAGAGGACGCGCTCCGTTCCCGACAGATGCATGTGTCTACACACACCTCGTTGCACATCACACACACATCCATGCATGTGCACATGCCACCTGTGTCCTCCACACCATCTGCTGGGAGGGCCCAGAAGCAGTGATGCCCCGGTAGCAAAGAGCAAAGCTTCCATCGGGTCCTGGCTTAATAAACACCATTTTCCACTAAAAAGAGCCCAGGCTCCTTGCAGGGATGCCCAGTTCTCTGCCCAGGGAGGGCAGGGGCACAAGCCTGGAGCACCTCGTGCCACAAAGCAAGGGGTCACCCAAGGAGCACTGAGCGGGGTCCTGTCAGAAGTCCCCCAAGGCTGCTTGAAGGACTTCCCACAAGCCACAGAGGTGACAAGCGGCCATTAAATGAATGACATTCATGGACTCTCACCCTTTGAGTAAAATAGGAAAGCGCACACACACAAATAGAAAACCACGATTCCATCCTACATCAATGGAGAAGTCGAAAGTTAGATGGGGAAAAGGAGGGGCAGAGTACCTCTCCCCAAAACACTTACTAATTATGGAGGAGACGATCTGTACAGCAAGGGGCCCAGCAGTCACCGACACAACTGAGCAATCCCAGCAAAATCACGAGTAATGGAACACATTGAAACTGCGCCCCGTCTGATAGGACCTCAGTGACACTTGTGTGATTCTGGCCAGATGGATCACCCGGACTTAGTCACAAAAACATCAGATTGAAGGCTATTAAACAAAATAACGGGCCTGGAATCTTCAAAAGCACCGAGATCATGACTGCCACGGAAAGACAGAACTGTCTCCCCCAGGAGGCAAGAGAAGAGATCACTAAATGCAACTCACAATTTGTCGGCAGCAGACTTTGCTGGGAGAGAGTGAACCCCGAGGGGGTCTGAGGACAGTGTGCGTAGGATGTCTGATTAATTTCCTGATTTGGGTGACTGAACTTCGGTTATACAGGAGGCTGTCTTTATTTTTAGGAATCACTCACTGAAATATTTATAGATGATTGAGCATCAGATTGGCAATTTACTTCGAAAAGGTTGAGGAAAGATATAATTTTTTGGTAATGAACATCCGGCTTTTCTGTAATTTGTGATCATTTCAAACTTAAAAAATAAATCTTGTTTATACATCCTTACACATCCTTAAGTATATAGTATGTGTGATTATACATTATATATTTATTTGTGTGTTATAGCGTCAAAATATACTATGCAGGTAACTGCAGAGTTCTGGAACTCAACCTCTTGCAGAACAGGAGGCTTTGAGCTCTGAAATTCATTTTTTTTTTTAAACCTGTATATCTTTTTATTGGTACATTTTAGGTATACAATATAATGACATTCAGCATTGGAAATTTGCACCTTTACATAGTCTCTCTTGGTTCTTATTTTTCA
>NW_004624750.1:12338032-12413306 GCF_000247695.1 Heterocephalus glaber | reverse complement strand
AGTGGCAGTAGTTCCTCTCTAAATGTCTTGTAGAATTCAGCGGTGAAGCCATCAGGACCCAGGCTTTTCTTAGTTGGTAAGTTTTTAATTCCGTTTCCAATTTCATTGATTGATATTGGGTTGTTTAGAATTTTTAGGTCTTCTTCATTCAACTTTGGTAATTCATACGTGTCTAGGTATCTCTCCATTTCTTCTGTGTTTTCCATCTCATTGGTGTATAGGTTCTCAAAGTAGGTACTGATGATCCTCTGGATTTCTGCTGGGTCTGTTGTAATTTCACCCTTTTAATTTCTAATTGCATGGATTTGGGCCTTTTCTTTCCTTTCTCTGATAAGGTTGGCTAAGGATTTGTCAATTTTGTTGATTCTTTCAAAGAACCAACTCTTGGCTTCATTGATTTTTTGTATATTGTTCTCTTAGTCTCCATTGCATTGATTTCTGCCCTGATCTTTATAATTTCCTCCCTTGTATGAGCTCTGGGTTTGTCCTCCTCTTATTTTTCTAGAAGCTTGAGGTTCAGCATCAGGTTGTTTAATTGGACTCGCTCTGTTTTCCTAATATGAGTATTCACTGCTATGAATTTCCCTTGTAAGAGTGCTTTCATTGTGTCCCATAAGTTCTGATATGTTGTATTGTGATTGTCATTTAATTGAAGGAACTGTCTGATTTCTTCTTTAATTTCCTCTGTGACTCATTGGTTATTCAAGAGTATGTTGTTCAATTTCCATGTGTTTACAAAATTTTTGCGGTTTCTTTTGCTATTGATCTCCAATCTCATTGCACCATGGTCTGATAATATACAGGGGATAACTTCAGTTCCTTTGCACTTAGCTAAATATGTTCTATGAGCGAGTATGTAGTCTATTTTGGAGAACGACCCATGTGCAGCTGAAAAGAATGTGCATTCTGATTTTGTGGGGTGGAACACTGTAAATATCTATTAAGTTCATTTGTTTAAGAGTTTGAGTTCTAGTATTGTGTTGCTTGTTTTTTGTCTAGTTGATCTATCTATTTGTGACAGTGGGGTATTGAGGTCCCCCACTACTATTGTATTAGTGCTTATATGATTTTTCATGTCCATTAGTATTTGTTTTATATAGTTGGGTGCACTAGTGTTTGGTGCATAGATATTTATGATTGTCATCTCTTCCTCTTGGATTGTTCCCTTTATAAGGATGTAGTGTCCTTCTTTGTCTCTCTTAATCAGTGTTGGTTTGAAATCTACTTGATCTGCAAAGAGGATAGCTACTCCTGCTTTTTTTCGGGTTCCTGTCACATGGAGTATTGTTTTCCACCCTTTAACTTTCAGTCTATGAGTTTCTTTTTGAATTAAGTGTGTTTCTTGTGTGCAGCATATTGTTGGATTTTGCTTTTTGACCCATTCTGCCTGTCTATTTCTTTTGATTGGTGAGTTGAGACCATTGACATTGATGGTTATAATTGATAAGTATTGAGTTATCATTGTTATGACTTTTGCTTTTAATTTCTTGTCGTGCCAGGGGATTCATTCTGCCGGGTTTCCTGGGGTTGTGATCCTCATTGTCTTTTCCTAGGATTTTGTCTAAAATTTTTTGCAGTGCTGGTTTAGTATTCATGAAGTTCTTAAGGTGCTCTTTGTCATGAAAGTATCTTATTTCACCATCAATTTAGAAAGATAGTTTTGCAGGGTACATCAGTCTGGGTTGGAGGCTGTTTTCCTTTAAGGCTTGAAATACGTCACTCCAACCTCTTCTCGCCTTGAGGGTTGGCGTTGAAAAGTCTGCAGTGATTCTGATGGGTTTTCCTTTGTATGTGATTTGTTTCTTTTCTCTAACTGCTTGTAGAACTTTTTTCTTCTATTGGGTTTCTGGAATCTTAATTATATGCCTATGTGTATTTTTTTTTTTTTTGATTAAGGCTAGCTGGAGTCCTATATGCCTCACTTATCTCTATGTCAAGTTCTTTCCCCCTCCTTGGGAAGTTTTCTGCGATCATTTCTGTGAGCTGTTTTTTTTATATCATCTGCACTCTTCTGTTTCTTCATTGACTCCCGTCAGTCTTATGTTATTCTTCTTTGCATTGTCTAGCAGCTGCTGGATTGATTTCTTGTGGTCCTTTACAATTTTAAAGAATTTTTTCTTTTCCTGGTCACTAATTGCAATCTTATCTTCTATATCTGAAATTCTGTCCTCACATTGGCTCATTCTGCTGCATAGACTTTCAATGGAGTTTTTAATCTCCTGGAAATCTGTTTGTATCTGTTTGATGGATTGCATTTGTTTCCTATGTTGGGATTCCATCATGTTCCTCAGATTCTCTATTTTTTTAATCTGTGTCCTCTCTAGATTTATTAATCATGTCTTGCATTATGGGCACAATCTCTGCTGTTACGTGAGAAATTATTTCTGATTTCATTTTTCCCAGATCCTCTTTTGTTGCCAGTTCAGAGAGTCCAGGTGGTTGAGTATCAGAGTGTTCCATCTCATTTCCCTTTGGGGTTGCTGTAGGTGATCTGGAAGTCTGGTTCTGAGGCTTATTTACGTGTCTTATCATTTGGACAATGGGGGGGGCAGGGTGGTGCTGGTGGCTCACCTCCTCTGTGCTGGGAGCTGTGGCACGCCAACCTGGAAGCCTCCTCGGCGCTGGGAGCTGTTGAGCTCTGAAATTCTGTAGAGGCTCCAAGGAGGCTCCGGAGAGCTATAAGTGCAGCGAGGCTGAGTCCCACTCTGTAATGTCTGGCCATCCAACTCTGAGATGATGGCTTCCAAACATCCTAGAAAACTCAGACACTGGACATTTTAAATACTCCATCCCTCTGGTGGTTAATTTCGATGCATCAACTCAACTTGAGTTAGAACTGCCTAGCAGATTAGTAGAGCTCTGGGAGTCTGTGATGATTGACATGTAGGCTGCAGACTGAGGAGGGAAGACCCACCCCAAACGTGCATGGCATCAACCAATAGGCTTGCAGCCTGGATGGAATAAAACGGGAAAGAAGGAGGAAGTCTGCCCTTGTCTTCTTTGGCGGAGCTCCAGTCTTCACCATCGCCTTTGGATGCTCATCTCCAGCCTTCCAGCGAAGACCTTTCAGCTTCTCAACAGGGATTTACACTGACTCTGCAGTGAGTTCCAGGCCTTCAGCCTCTGACCACAACTTGCCACTTGCCAGCGCACGTGGATGGCCATTTTGCATTCTTCTCCCCCGGATTCCACAGGCGGCCATCGTAAGCCTACTTTGTCTAACATATTCCTCTAGGGAACCTTAAATGACACAATGCCACTGTTCTCTGAAGTCAGTGAAATCCCAGAAATGACCCTCTTGCAGGACCCGCAAAGCAGGTTACAGACTCCTTGTGTTCCTGGAAGCACCCCATGGTTTGGAGGTGGACAGAGGAGGGTTTGAATTCCAGCTCCCTCTGGCTGTGCTTCCTGTTCCTCCTAGTGCACAAAGAGCAGGTGGTCACAGCCCTTCTCAGGGCAGCCAGGGAGGAAGTAAATGAACATGGAAAACCCCCAGGCCTGGTGCCTCCTGAACAATATGTTCCATGAGCAGGAACTGTTTCTCCTTAGGGGTTAAAAGTTCTTCATAAATTGTGTCTCTGTATTTTGATTCCAGAAATGTGGTCGTCATTCTGATAAAAGTAAAAAGTAGCACAGTGACTACAGGGAGCAAGTATATACTGTATATTTCTAAATAGCTACAGGACAGGACTTTGACTGTTCATACCACAAAGAAATGATAGATCTTTGAGGGATGAATATGCTAATTTTCCTGATTTGATCATCGTACAATGTATTCATGTATATACCTTATACAGCACTGCAAATATGTACAATTATCACATGCCAATTAAAAATTAAAAATTAAAAAGTGAGCCAGGCATGGGAACACACATTCTGGGAAGCTGAGGCAGGAGGACTGCAAGTTCAAGGCCAGCTGGCAACTTGGCATGACCTTGTCTCAAAATAAGGAACACAAAGGCTGGGGATGTAGCTGAGTGAAGTTCCTGGGTTCAATCTCCAGGGCCAAAAAAATCGCGAAGCACCTAACGCCAGTCAGGGCTGAGATCTCTATTTCTAGCCAGAAACAGGAAGGGCAGCGCTCTGGTTAGCGACTTCTCTCCCTCTGCACTGGGAGGGATTTCTGGTAGAAGATGCTGGGGAAGACAGTCATGTTCAGTAAGGTTTCCTGAACACCAGCTGCCCAGGTAGGCAGGTCAAAACAGGGGAGACATGGTCCACACACAATCTAGCGGGAAGGAAAGTTGCGCCTGGAGACTTCAGGTGCACAGTAAATGGCTTCTCTCATTGTATGTGTTAAACGCCATGGATGTATCCACACTTGGTGCGTCCTGGGAAAGCCAGATGAGTAAGCTACGGCTCTGGCCACAAGGAATTTACTGTGCCAGGAGCAGGCCTTAAACAAACATTCCTCAGTCACTAGGGTAAAGGCACCATGAGCTCGTTCCCTTCCAGAATGCAGAGCTGGGAGGGGAGGGATAGCAGGGATGTGCAGAGCCACCTCTGAGAGGGTCCTGGAGGAAGAGGAACGAGGCTGCAGGCAGAAAGAAGCTCTTGTGTATCACCCAAGGGCAGACAAGAGCAAGGAGGGTCCTCGAAGGCCAGACAGGTGCAGCGTGGGGTGGGGTGGGTTGGCGCTAGGACCCCGAGGACCTTGAGAGCTGAACTGACCTGGGGTGGGGGGCGCAGGCTCAGGAAGAGGAGCATGGTGATTGATTTGCATGTTAGAAAGATCAGGGCAGTCCATGGGGGATGGATGGAGACCAGCTGACCATGAAGGTGACTGGCAGAACTGTCTGGGGAGCGGGGAGGAAGCCCGGATGGAGGTGCGGCAGGCGGAATGCAGTGCAGCGGGAAGTGTGGGCTTATCTGGGTGACAGACTGGACGTGACTGATGATGCAGAAGAGGGAGAGGAGGAGTGGCCCGAGGGCTTCCAGTCAGGGTAGATGATGGAGGAGATTCAGTGGAATCAGATGCCACAGATAGAGCAGACTGGAGGCGAGAGCAGAGCAGGAGCTTGGGGTTACACTGTGAGGCCTCTAAAGATGTCTACACAGACAGGAAGGGTAAGTCATTGGGAAGATGGGGCTGTGGCTTCCTGTAGAGGGAGGTGGCATTAGTCATATAGATGATGGTTGAATCATAGGGAGTCTATGCACAGGAGGTGAAATGAGACTAAGCAGCCAAGGAAGCCTAGAGAGTAATCAAGAGAATTGGAGGATGGTTAAGAAACTGCTCCAGGGAGTGAAGTCTTTCAGATGGGGGAGCAGTTAGTGAAGGTACAGGCTGCAAATGGGCCACTGAGGGCTGTTTGGCACATGCTGGTAAACCCAGCACTCAGGAGGCTGAGGCAAGAGGGTCGAAGTAAGTCTGAAGCCAGCCTGGGCTACATTGGGAGACTCTGTGTGAACAAACCAAAGCAAAACCTAAACCCAGGTGGTAGTGAGGGGAATAGGAGGAGGAGCGATGTCCCTACAGAGTAATGCAGGTCCTGGGCCATTTCCTTTCTTTCCTCGGCAGGGGAGGCTTAGCACCCTGCTTCTCAGGGAGGTCAGACTGAGCGCACCACAGGGGCCGGGGAGCCTGGGGTTCTCGCACCTCTGGGCTGGAGATGAAGAGCATGCAAATGAGCACCTGGCTGTGAGTCAGCGCAGAGCAACAGGCTGCGGCCGCTGCCGCTCTGACCCGCGTGCACGCAGCCTCCCGCCAGCCCAGGGCAGCCTCCGCGCCCCCGACCCCGCCAGTGCCGGGGGTTACAACCCCGGGTCAGGCCGGCTGCTGAGATCAGCACACCTGCCTCCTCACCACCTGCCCCCTGCCCGCCAGTCACACAGTCGTTCAGAAACCGCTCCCTCCACTGTTAGGGTACCAGGCTGGGACGACAAGGACAGCCCTGAAAACAAAGGCAAACGTCACGATTCACGTTCAGCTCTGCAGCCGCCTAGGAGTGGATGAGCGGCTGTCTGTCCCCACCAGGGACGGTGTCCCCAGGAGCCAGGCAGAAGCCTGCGCGTGGCTCGGGTCAGAGCAGAGGCAGGTCCAGAACCAGCTCCGGGAACCGGCACCGGGAGGGACTGCCCTTTGCTGGGCAGCACTGCTAACTCCAGCAGGGCCCAGGACACTTGACAGCCACAGCTCCTGGCCTCCTCCCAGCGCCTCTGAGATAGTGACTTGCTGAGTGACTCACTGGACCCCCTCATGCCCTCTCCATACACGCTCTTGACTGCCTCGACCTCTGTTTCTATACAGAGCCGGAAGTCGTCCTGCAGCACTCCCGCCATGATGTTGGTGGAGGCCACCTCTCTGGGACTCCTGGGCTGTTTGCGTTCCTGCAGATTGAGCCAGGGTGTGTGTGTGGGGGGGGGGGGGTCCAAGTCCGCCTGTGGCCTAGGTTTTGGGGTCTGATAGTTCATTGTCCTGCAGACCTACAAGGAGGCCCAAAATGATGCAAGAGAAGGCAAAACCACTTTGGGGAGGAAGCCGAGGTGGGAGGCCGAGTTAGCATCGTTATTGTGACGTGGATAGTTCGAGAATCACAGAAGGATCCCAGCCTTAGACATTTTCTGTAGCAAAAGGAGCCCCTGCTAGTTCAGACCAAGGCACGGATTTGCTCTGTATTACTCCACTGATTATTTTAAAGCAGAACAGGAAAAAAAAAGAGAAAGAAAAAAGAACCAGAAGAGTAAAGAAAAAGCAATTCCCAATGCCTGGGCCAGAGTAGAGTAACCACCATCTAAACAGCTGTTACATGGCTGCTGCTTGTTCCTGTTAACTGCTTGAATCAAGTTCAAGGCCTGGCAGGGGAGGTGTTCTGGCTGGCTTAGCAAGGAGCGAGACTTCAGAGGTGGCCACCACAGATGGCAGCGGATGTCACGGAGCTCGCAGCAGAAGCCGCCAGGGATGCCAGCTCTCAGAGCTAAGCAAAAAGCTGAGAAATACTCAGCCAAGTCAACTGCCAGTTACATACCCCAAGCATCCCAGAAAGCCAGGGCCAGTGTGAGAGTTGCTTTAATTAATAGCTTTCTGCTCTCTTCACCCAAAAGTATGTTGGCCCATGGCTGTTCAGAGCTCTAGCATGTCAGCTCCGAGCATCTCTGCCCTCACCCAGCATGGCCAGCCAGGCAAAGGGGCAAAGGTGCATGATTTGTAACCCCAGCACTGACTGTCTGGTCTAGGATTTGGAGCGACAGTCATCATCTTGCAGTGCCCACTGCTCAGTTCGTTCTAGTACAGTACCGGGCAGTGGGTGCCAGTGTAGACTCGAGGCCCACAGCTTGGGGATGAATAAACATCTGCTGTTGGCCAAGCACCATGCTGCTAGTTACTCAGCCACTGGGACCCACAGTGTCCCCATCTGTTAATGGGGAGAATAGCGCCTGTCCACAGGGTGCTGGGACAGGGGCACCTGGTATTTCACATAATGCATCTGCAGTGTGCCCTGCACCAAGTGCTTGAAGAATTGTTAGGTGAATGCCTATAGTTGCGGTCCCTCCACATCCCATGCATTTCAACATCTCGTGGTTGTAACTATTAGGAAGTCAGTCTGCACTGGGCTGCAAATAATCTGCAGGGTTGCGAACTCAGAAAAGCTATTATAAAGTACTTTATATTGCTTTTTTATTATTGCTTTTATTATAAAATTATTTATGTCATGTTAGGAAATTGTGTGAGTAATCTCAGTTGTCCAAGGTAATTTTTTCTTTTCCATTAGAACCCCATGTGTTACTCAAAATCAGAGTATCGATTTATTCTACCACACCTTTATCAGTTAGAAACCAACTAATGAAACTTTTTTCCATTTCTTTTCTTCAGGGAAAGACAGATTTGGTAAGAAGTCTTCCCCAAAGCAACATTTGGAAATACACTGGGCTAGACATACACATTTAACTCAATCACTGTTTTCTGTATTTACTTTTTCAGACATCAAATGATGAGGGTCAAAATACCAGTTGTGTCCCATGTGACTCCCATAGATTGAAATACGCTGTTTTCCAGGGCAGAGAACAGGCCGATGTCGTTAAGAATCCATCATCCGAGTTTCATTTTCTTGTTTGCACAGGAGAGGAAACCAATGGAGAAAACTGCTCAGGACATGCAGGTGCTGGGACCAGAAGGGGCTACAAAGGCAGGATGATGAAAGACGAGGGACAGAGTCCCCCACAGGTGACCTCCAGAAAGCTCACGGGTCTGGAGCTGATCACCTACAGAACGGGGATCCCGTACCCACCTGGCTGGACTGCTCAGCTCAGTCCACACTCTATGAAAATAAAGTGCTTTATAATACTCAAAATGAGTTTAAAAATTGATTATGGGGAGGATGGATGAAGAGATAGGCACAGAGGATTCTTGGGGCAGCAAAACTCTTCTGTCTGTTGAGTCAAGTCCTGTGTTTACCCAAAGCCAACGATGTACGATGCCAAGGGTGAACCCTCACGTGAACTGTGGACTTGGAGTGATCACGATGTGTCCACGTGGCTCACCCATGTGCCGCTCCGGTGGGAAATGCTGACAATGAGGGTGGCTGTGCATATGCGTGGGGCAGCAGACCCGAGGGAAACCCCTCCACTATCTACTCGGTTCTGCTATAAAAATAGTCTATTAAAACTGATTTCACACACACTGCTGAGATGGGCTCTGCCAAATGTGAAAATTTAAGAAATTTAACTCTTTATTTAACACCAAAGCTAATGTCAAGTGTTTATTTAAAAAAATAATGGCACCTGCTTTGAATTCATTGATGACACCACCACATGGTCAAGCTCTATGGAGGAATTACAATTTTAGGCTGACATGAAACTAGGCAGTATCTTACAAAATAGAAATTCTGCAGCAGATGTCACAACCAACACTCCAGCTCCTACTTTGAGAGCTGCTATTGCCTAAATGTATCTTTGACACATAGCGCGTTTTGTTGAAAGGTTTCTCTTAGGACAAACACAGCAGACATGCTTTAAATAAATTAAAACTGCAAAGCAGAAATCATTCCTAAAACAATCAAGGTACATGACTTTCGTGCTTTTTTTTTTTTTTTTTTTTTTTTGGAGACAGGGTCTCACTTTGTAGTTCAGGCTGGCCCTGAACAATGTAGCCCAGGTTGGCTTTGAACTCAGAGATCCTCCTGCCTCAGGCTCCCAAGTGCTAGGATTATAGGCATGCACCACCACTCTTGGCTTTGTTTCTTATATCCAGAGAACTGCATTGACTTCAGAAGATGGTAGGTCAGTTCTGCTTTTTATCTTATAGGTTACTAAACTCCTACTAACTATACTTTTTGTTGTTACCTTTTTTCAACCTACTCTTGAGGTAAATAGGGCAATCTCATCTTTCTCAGTGATTTATCTTTTTAGACCCATTCTCTCCTTAGTCATGTGTAACCTTCTTGAAATAGCTCTCTCTAGATAAACCTTTAATTCTAAGTAATGCCTCTAAATTAAAGAAATATGCAAAATAGGCCATTTAATCACACAAGTCCTTATTAATAAGTATATTTCAGTGTTTTCCCCAACCAATACAACTCTATCTGGATTTAATACGAAAATGCTCCCATTCAGTGCAAAATAATTTGGTGTTTAGAACTCAACCAAAAAGGGCAAAAGTAATTAGTTGCCTGAGGGAGACTGTTCCCTCCCAGTTACTGAACCTATAATTAGGCCTGATATGCTACAGAGGTGGGGGCATAAATACACAGACAAGGGCAACATTTAAAGGAAAGAACAGTGACAGCGCTGGAAAGGCTTGAATGCTGGACTGCGGATTGACAGAGGGCAGCACAGCACTGGCTGCAAGTGAAAGGACAAAAGGTCCAGGAGATCTTAGCCCACCAGCAGGCCACAGGGGTCAGGCAGGCAAAGCACTGACTCTGCAGGCCAGAAAGCTGGGAAGGCTCCGTGTCCTCTGCCCCAAACCAGTGTGGAGTGCAGCGAGCTGCCGCTTCACTGTGAGATCGGTTTTGCTTTTGTTTCTTGGGGTGGGGGGTCGGTTCTGGTGTAATCATACTCAAAATATGAGGTGAACAAAACCCACAAAGGAGTGTTTTAAATTTTTTTTTAATCCTCAACAAATTGTCATTTTCCTAGCGATCATGATAATAACATCACCAGAAAATCCAGTGCCAGAATCTTAATCATTCAATAATGTTCACAGGCTGACCAGGGGCGTATCCATCCAACTGGTTTTCATCTTTAGCCAAGCGTGAGATGTTTTTTGTTTTTGGTTTTGGTTTTGTTTTTTTAACCAATGAAAGGTGGGGAAAAAGAGATGAGTTGCTTAGATGTAAATTAAATATTCATTTCCAGGATATGTCACAGCTGTATCACTAGTTTTAATTGTATGTTTATAAAAATTTAATTTTGCCTTCTGCATTGAAGAGAACAAGCAGTAGGAGGTAGAGTCCCTAAGAAGAGAATAATAAACTGCAGAATAAGTCTCCTTGAAGTATATAATCTTCTTAAAAAGTAAAAAGCTTCAGGAACTTTCCACAAGACACTAAAGTAAATATGCCATGTAGGTCGTGCATATCCAAATGAAAACAAGGTTATCCCCAGCTAAAGAGTCAACAGACAGGAATTCACGATCCAGATCCAGCGGGATGGTTAGGGCTGAGACCCGCAGGGATTCGGGATTTTCAGAGGGAAGTGGTTTCTAGCAGGTTCTGCAAAGAGCTCCAAGCGCAGCAGGTGGAGGACGCTGCTTCCCTTTCTCCCGATGTTCTCTGGAGAAGACAGACTGACTGATCGTGGGCCTGAGAAGTATCAGCCAGAGCAGGGTTGGTAGGCCCAAAGGAGCGGGGTGACTTCCTACGTCCTTAACGGAGCACTGCACCTCAAGGGCTGGAAATCTCAGCCATCCTCCCCACACCCGCAGCAGCACCTACACCTATCCCAGGCACAGGCTGGGGTCACTTGGTGGGACCCCTGCAGACCAGCGTCTAAGTGATGGAATCGAATGCCCACAGGTCAGGGGCACGGTGGACTTGAAAATCTGGCACAAAAGCAGCACACAGTTCTTCTTCCCTCCCTCCCTCCTTTGATCTGGAGCCCTAACTGGCCCTGGGTTTGCTGGGTCACAGTGTGTAGTCAACTCTGGAGGCCACAGGAGTCTCCTGGGCAGGGACACGGCTGCGTGACTGCGGGGGGGGGGCGGGGTTCTCCTGGTTCCAAAATACTTTCTAACCACAGATTTCATGAAATGATGTTTATTATTTTAAAAAGCTGAAGTCTGGAATTAGATAGGGGTGATGTTTGAATGGTTTGTGAATTTACTACAACCACTGAATTGTACATTTAAAAAGAAAAGTTTGAGTTGTATGAATCACACGCATACACGCTGGGGTTGTACTAAACGCCCAACTCTTCCATTCTCTCACAGCATGGCACACAATGTTCATATTTCACGTCCCCAGTGTCCCCAGGGCATTGCCCTAAGAAAGCTGCTTGCAAAATATTGCACTTAATTTAAATCCAGGAGCCCTGACGTCTCCTGGAAGAAGAAAATGGACAGGAACTCGCGTCTCTACACCTTTGGTGAATGGTGGAGACCACAGGAGGGGAGGCCCGATCAGCAGCTTCCAAGATGTCCTCCTCCTCGTTATGAGCACAGAGAAGCCGGGCTGCGGACAGGCCACAGGCCCGAACGCTCCGATGCTTCCCCCAGTGGCAGCGCGCTCGGCCATCGCCCCGGGGACCTGTCCCCAAGCAATCCAAAGGGACAGCTGGCACTTCTGGGGCCAACCTCGGACCTAGTTCATCCCGTCCTGGCTGGCCTTTCTCATCACTAAGAGGAGCCTCTTCACCTCCGCCCGGGTGAATGTTCCCGCTAAGCTCATCCACCCCAAGCAGCCAAAAGCCCCATCTTCCTGCAGCGTTCCCACCTCGGTGCACATCAGCTTTATTAGAAACTACAATTCTGTTATTCTTCTTCGAGGAAAAAACTCTGCAACTCGAGCAGCACTGTTTTTCATTTCCCAGATCCTCACAGTGAAATACATAAAGTGAATCACATCTGCAAAGGGTTTTTTTTATCACAATCAAGGTTTGTCAAAACACAAACCTTGGGGCCGCGGATTTAGCTCAGTGGTTTCGCTGCCTGCTGCACAAGCGCAAGGACCCGAGTTCCATCCCCGGTACCAACAAAACAAAACAAAACAAACAACCTCCACAAACCTCGGAGTAGTTAGTGCTCACAGGACCCCGATTAACAAAGCCACAGCTGGGGGAGGTATGTACTGGAGGCGGGGCATTGCGACCAGAAGGATGAAATCAGGGGCGTGGCTCCCTGGGCATGAGAAGGGGGAGCCCCCTCCTAAGTCCTAGTGCCTTACACTTAAAGACTGGCTAGGTAACGGGTACACTGTGAGATTTCCGTGTGAGGCGGTCACACACAACTCACCAGGCGGAACACTGTGGACAGAACGAGGCTGAAACCTGCGAACAGCAGGGTGGACACAGAGATGCACACACTTCCGTAGGCCACAGTGCTCAGCGCTGCCGAGGTCTGTGCTTTCTCACTGCCGAATCGCATCACAACCTCGCGGTTTAAAGGACTCAGGGAAAACACCGACAACGGCGACCGTGAAGCTCGAGTGGGACAGAAGTTTAAGGGACTTGGGTAGGGGAGGCCCATTTTCTTCTGGGTCTCGAGCTGTGCCAAGTGCTCAGCAGACAAGGGTTCACCGTGCTGGGCTCATGGGGGGCAGGAAATCAGGCTGATTAAGGCAGTGAGCAAGGCAGGGTCAGCTCTGCACCAGCTTCCCATTAGCCAGGTACAGGACTGAGTCAACCGAACCACAGCTATTTACACCACACAGCTCCAGTCCCCATCCCTCCCGTCCACACAATGGGTCCACTGAAGAATTTGGTGATATGCACAGTTTCCTTTTAAACTAAAAACTCAAGGGAACATGAAGGCAGGAAGCAGTGGCTTCACCTCGGTATTATTATCCTCTCGATGGCACACAGAATATGGTCCCAGTTTTTACAGAATACGGCGAGGAGAGTCACAGCGAAGAAGGTGCCGAGGATGTGGAAGCGGCTCTTCATCATGGGCGAGACGAACTTGGCGATGGTGGACACGCACACCAGGATGACGGTCATGAAGGCCAGGACCACGTTGATGCACCTGCCCAGTAGCACCTTGGCGTTCACGGTGTCCGTCTGCAGCGTCTGCTGCTCCTGCTGGTGGAGCTCTAGCTTGGAGATGCGCGTCTGGCAGGACTCCAGGGCTTCCTGCGGGCGAGAGGACAGCGGATGAGATGCTGCGTGGCGCACGCTGCCTGATGTGCAGAAAGCCCCTGGCTCGGATCGCCCAACGCCTGCCCAGGGAGCTTCCAATGCCCACGCTCACGGTGACAGTGACAGAGGCATGAAACAGGGCCATAAGGTGCATGTGTCCTGTTTTCATGGACAGACTGAGCAGGTGCACAGTCAAATACCATCGAGCAGGAATTGCAGTTGTGCTTGCTGGCTCTGCCTATATCTGTAATACAGTGACACGAAACACTGGCCCCTGATGAGGGCTGGGGCTGCCATTTGTGTCGGCAGAGGGCCCCACCTTCAGCCATGGTGTCGCCGGATCCTACGGCCAGACCCCACCTGCCGGGTCAGAGCCCAGCACATCCACACGCAGAGGGAGAGGGAGGGAGGGGGCTGCACGGGCTGGGGCAGCTCTGTTTTCGCCACTCTTTGAGGCCGGGTTCCTCGGGCCACGTCCCTGGCCACCTCCTGTCCCGCACATTCTGAGGCTGTGGTGACTGAGACACAGCTTCTCAAGAGCACCCAAGGCACATGGCCAAACGTGCACTCGAGGGTGGAACCAGCCGGCCGCAGACAGCCCTGCTTCCCCACGGCCTCCCCTCCTCGGAAGGGTCAGCGCCTCACACCAGGGAGGTCCCATCACCCAGCTCCACTGAGGCAAAACCCAGGTCTTCCCAGCCACCCACTTCCTCCTCCCAGCCTCCGCCTGCGCCCCAGTCACCGCTGGCCGTGACCTTGCACAAATCCCCCTTTTGTGCCCCAACTCCATGAATCCATCTTCTGCACAGCAACCCAACTGATCTTTTAAGGTGCATATTCACGACACCCTTTTTCATAAAACCTCTCCCATCTTTAACATGCCTTTTGGAGGCCGAGTTCCCTTAAGGCAATTTCTTATTCCCTCACAGTCCTCTGTCCAAACTGGTTTTTTCCAAGCTTCAAAAAGAAACACAAACTCACCCCAGGACCCCTGCACACACAGTATGCTCTGCCCAGTTCCCACCTCTCCTCACCTGTTCATCTCCCACTCATCTCTCAGGTCTCACCTCCACTGTCGTATCCCGAGGGAGGTCTCCCCTCAGCCCTCGTTTTGGACCAGGAGGCACATATGCTGCATATGGACAGGACTAGGCCTACCTTACTGTCACTGTCCCCTCAGGCACAGAGCCAGTGCGGTGCTGCACACTGGCGGAATAGGAAAGAGACCGGGTGCCAGCAACAGGATGAGCAACAGGGAGCAGAAAGGCCCTGTAGGTCACCAGCCCACTGTCTAAATCATCTGTCAGTGCGTTCACACGATTCAAAGAGAGCTGTCCTCTCAGGTCTCGGCAAGTGCAGCGGTTCCAACACCGATTTGCTTTTCTTCCGCTGAACACACTCTTCGGGCCAGAGAACAGGGCTGTTACTATAGTAACTTCCAACACACGAGCCTACCGACCACAGGGATAAGACTTCTCCCAGCACTACATCCTACAGCACTGGCTTCCTGCAGGCCTGTGCATGCATCCAGCAACTCCATGGACCCCAGGCTTCCTCACTGTGCCGGGCACAAAGAAGGTGACGGAACAAGAGCAAAGACCTGCGTTTCAGGCCCATGCATTCATCTCTGATCGGGGAAGTGGATCGCTGTACAAATACTCTGAGCTGAACTGCCTTGGAAATGTGGCGAGAACCAAGGAGACAGGAAATAAAGATGAACTTGAGCAGGCTGAACGGCAAAAAGCACCAGGGATGTGCTTATAATAAAAATGTAATAAATATAATATAATAAATATAATAAAAAGAATGAGCAGCATATATATTTTGGCTGTTTATTATGTATCTGGCTAAGGCTTTGGTATTTAAATGTATTATCCCATTATCCCATTTGATCCTCTTGACCTACTGAAGCAGAGCTCATTGATTTTTCCATTGTATGGATGGGGAAACTGAGGCACAGAGCACGAGCTCATCTAGGGTCCCACAGGAAGAGTAGGAGGGCCAGGATTCAAACCCCCATGAAAGGGAAGGCCTCTGCAGTTACTCACAGATGTTCTCTTTACAGCTCCGACCTGAAGATGAAACTGGAAACCACTGACATCAACTCTTCTGTGGGTCTAAGTCCCCTTAGTGAAGCCCCTCCCCTCTACTATCTGCCCTCTTCACCAGCGGGATGTGTTTCTTAAGAAAAAGTAACCCAAACCATCTCCTGAACAGGAAGCCTTACAGGCGTTCCGGACCTCAGTGGAAACAAAATGACCTGACAAATGGCTGGACTGCTCCTCAGGCAGTGGTCAACACTTAAAGTGGGTTCAAGGTTCTCAAACCAGAGGCAGTGAGGTGACGTTTCCTGGCCCAGCCCTGGGCCAGCCACTCCCCAGGGGTCTTGTGTACCATGCTCTTCCCTTTGGGGGCAATACTCCCATCAGCTCTGACGCTTTGGTCCCCCAAACTGTGCCAGCAGACACCTGGGAGAAGCATGAGCTCAGCCCTCAATGCAGGGCAGAATGAAATGTGCACAGCTGAAACCACAGCTCACAGGTTGCAGCAGAGCTGCTACCTTTGCTTCAGTTTTGCCCGTTGTAAAGCAGGGCCCAGACTGGCAGTCAGAGACAGAGAGAAAATAACCACTGTCTGCTGAGAAAAGCCACAGACGTGAAGCTGAACAGTCACTGAAGAGTACATCTGTTTTGGCTTTTATTTTTTAAAGAGACAATGAAGAAGCCCACAGTTGCTTCTGGACAGTGGTAGTGTCACACCAGGAAACACTGAGGGGCCTTTGTTTATGGGAATCCCTTTACCCCTCCTTCCATCCACCCAACTCTGCCCACCTGCCCAGTCCCACCTTCTCCAGGACAATCATTCACATCCAGTACTCAAGGATGATCTGTAAGAGCTTGTCCGGGCCACCTCACCTCTCTGTGCCTCAGTCTCCACATCTGAGAAATGGGGTTCATAGCAGGAATGACCTTCAAGGGATGTTGAGGGGCACATGGGAAATAGAACAAAAGGAAACACTAGTGCCTGGTGCATAGTACACATGTGAATGCTTGAAATTCTTACAAATACAAAAGCTATCCTCTTAGAGACGCAAGGCTTGCTCAGGACCACACAGATGGCGTGTGGCACACCTGGGACTGAAATCCAACATTTTACCACTGGAGACAACTGTCCCAGACGTCGCAGCTTTCTGGGTACCACGTGTCTGAATCTGTGTGGCCTGCAGAGCCTGTGCCCAGGCCCTTGTTCATGTGTTTTGAGCCCTTTGGCCACTGGGCTACTTCCGACCTGGCCAGGAAGCTTCCTGAAGGCAGGATTTGCCTTCTGTTTTAAATTTAGTAAAATTCCGGTGGTGCTGGGCCTGGGGTAGATAATAAATACCTGATCAAGGCAGAAAGTGTACAGAGGACAGCTTCTTAGTAACGCCGTAATGGGAGCTAACAGAGTTGGCGGGGGAAGTGTCTGTCCCCTAGGCCAGAGTCCCTGAGTGCCCTCGGCCTGTCTCAGGTGTTAAAGACTACAAAGCCCCTGGGTGGTGTCCCATCTGGAGGGCACAGTACCTGGATGTCCCGAGACCGCTCGTAGGCCTGGTAGGCCACCTTCTCCTCGGCGCTGGCCAGCTCCTGCTTCAGGTTGGCTGTCTCGTGCTGGTGCAGGTCTGTGAGGTCGTGTAGTTGGTCCTCCAGGCGTTCGTACCTGGACAGAGACAGGAGCCAGATCTGAGTGGGATGTGTTATAGATCCTCACCCCTGGGGTGGAGCGCAGACCATGCCTGGCTCTTCAGCCATGTCAGATGAGTACCTGGGCTGGCTGCAGTGACCACAGGACGGCGCTCAGGCTGGGATCAGTTAGGAGATGGCTTTCCAGGGCCTGCCCAAGGCCAGGACCCACTGCTTTGCTTTGCCCTCTTCTGCCCTCACACATAGTTCCTGGGCCTTCACGGCCAGTGAGCCCCTTAGGAAGGATCAGTGCTGCTAGGATCAGCTTCATTCTGCGGCCAGTTCTGACCCTGCTCAGTGTGCACGCTCAGACACGACATACTTTCCAGCTCTTGGAACTTAGGTGCCAAGAAAAATGTAAACTTTTTACAAACTATACATGGTTTACCAGATGGCATTTCCGAAAGTCCAAATCTAAGATAATACAAAGATTCCTTTTCCTATGCCCTGCCCACACCCCAGAGAAAAGACTTTTGTTTGAGACTCTATAATGTTTACTTTGAACAGGATAGAATGTTTGGGGAAGACGCCTGAGCTTGGGATGACTTTGATCACTGCCAGGTGCAGACGTTTTGTAGGTCATGTGCTAGAGTAATTTTTATAAAAACAAAAATGGTGCTAAGCTCATATAGAAGGGCATTTGTAACTTGGGATAAAAACGCACATCCGAAAAAGGACCATCTCAAACTATATAGATGAATTTAAGGTCAACAACCTTGGGAAACGTCGTGACTCAAAAACAGTTCTCATGTAATGAATATGTCTAAGTCAGAGACGCATATGAGAAAGCTTTAAAAAATTGTCTCAGGGCTGGGGATGGAGCTCAGTAGTACAGCACTTGTCTATTACTTGTGAGACCCTGGGTTCCATCTCTAATACCAAATAATAAATAAACAGAGATTAAAAATGGTTTCATAAAATATGAGTTAAAAGGCCACATTTCTGAATTACTATATCCTATCACAATCAATTACAAAACATAGTATAAGCTAAATTTAAAATGCCACAGTATCCATTTTATCTATCCTTAGAAATTAACATATTCATTTTGATTAAAAATCTTTTGGGGGATATTTTTATCAGGAAAACAGGAATAATCACCTATTTGGACATATGCACTTTTTATTAATAACTTTAAGCTCATAAAAGCTGGTCTACAAACATACTTTAAAAATTAGCTGACATAATCCACAAGATTTGAATTTATACTCTGAATCTGAAGATTACCCTTGAAAGCTCTTTCTTTAGGGTAAAAAATTTAATGATAAAAAACAGTACATAAACTGGGTGTAGTGGTGCAGGCCTATAATCCCAGCATTCTGGAGGCTAAGGCAGGAGGACTGAAAATTTGAGCCCGGCCTGGGCAATTTAAGGACTTGCGAGATTTTGTCAAAGAAAGAGAGAGAGAGGAGAGAGAGAGGAAGGAAGAAAGAAAAGTCAAGTCCATAAAAATACACATATAAAGACTTCAAGACTGCCATACCAAATGAAGCCCACATTGTTATGCACTGAATTAGATTTCTACCTGATCGCTACGATGGAGGGAAATGAAATATAGACCTCTGAGTCAGTGTAAGGAGACTGTAAGAGGGTCCACCAAACCAGCAACTTAACTCACACGTGAGTCAGCCTGCGGTGATGTTTTAGGAGACTTGTGTGTATAATGTCTTTCTCTAATTGTCAGCTATACGCCCCTGTAATAATTTAAGAAATTATGAAGGATGGAAAGAACTACTGACCCCTAAATGCCTTTTGATCTACATCCGTACTTACTGCAAATGCAATCATTAGCACATATTTCCCAGCAAACAATCTCACAGCAGCTACTGTCTCAGGCAACAGAATTCTCTGACACACCTGTATCTCTCCTCCTGCAGGGTCTGAGAAATGAAACCATATTCTCTCTTGAACTGCACCTTCAGCGCCTCGATGTCCTCCGCCAGCTGGGCCTGGGTGTCCTTGATCTCCCGCAGCTCCTCCAGAATCATGGCCAGCTTCCCTTGGCCGCCCAGCGGGCCAGTCCCGCCAGCCCCGAAGGACTGGTTCCCGTTGCTGTCGCCCGAGCCCGATGTGCCGCTCGAACACTCGTCATCGCTGCCGTACTTGGGCTTGTTCACAATGGTGGCGCTGCCCCCGTAGGGCCTGGCACTCGCCTCGGGTCTGAACTCCTCTAAGGAGTTTTTCAAGTGAGCGATGTTGTCAGCGCTGCCGAACTTATTCCGGATCAAGTTGGCAAACTCTCTGGACTTGTTGAAAACAAACACGGGAGGTGTGAGGGAGACCCCTGGCATGCCCGACTTGCTGCTCTCCAGGCCGTGGGGGGCAGTCCGCGACTTCACCTGGGCATCTTTCAGAGAGTGCTGGATGTCCTTCAGGTTGTCTCTGGCCATGTCCTTGGCGCCCCGGGAGGCTCCATTCTGCTCGATCTCCCGCAGCTTCCTGTGATACTGCTCGAGTTTCTTCTGCAGCTGGAGGATGGAGTGCGCGGACTTCTGGTTTTTCTTCTCAAACACCTGCTTGATGCGCCCGGCCTGCTGCTTGTCCGCACTGCTGACGAGCTTCAGATACTCGGCCACGTTCCCATCTCGGGAGGTCTGCTCGATTTTTATCTGCTCTGTCACCTTTAAAATTTTTTGTCTCAGGCTGTCTGCGGTGAGTCTCACCTTGTGGAAGTCCAGGACGCCATCGGGCACATCGAAGTTGAGGTTGGTGTCCGACCCTCCTCGGCGGATGTTCAGGGGCAGGCTTAAGGTATTCATGTCATGACGTTCTACCTGAAAGGGACCGGAAAGAAGCACTTTAACATCTGGAGCCAAACGCACAACCACTGTGACACCCGGCACATGCGCTTTTAGTTCCAGATTTTCAAACCCCGAGAAGGGAGAGAGGGAGGGAGAGGGGAAGGGGGAGAGGGAAGGGATAAAGTCCCAGCAGGCATAGCCATCAACACAATAAGATTATTTTCATAATGGAATCATTAAACAGATGTGACACAGTAATAGGGTGCATGATTAATTTTAATAGTTGAATAACACAACAATGCTGTCTAGACATGGAGACAACTCCAAACCACAACCACAGTGATTTAAAAAAGAAAAGAAAAACAATGATAATAATAAGGCCACATGAAATAGCTTTCTCAGCCAGGGGCCACAGCAGCACGGAGCAGAGTGTGCCCAGAGGAAAGGCCACAGCATGTGCCAGCTTCGGGGGATCCAGGCACAGCTCTGATCTCACGAGCATGGTGGGCGAAGAGGGCATTCCATCTCTAAACAGGTAGGTACTGAGTGCTAAAGAGCCAGGGCCTGAGTCCACATCCTCCCTCCCCACCTCAGGACGCTCTACTCTTCCTGTCCTTTGGGTCTTCGCAGTGCTTGCACACACTTTCCAAACAATGATTCACAGGCCCTAAAGTGAAGCACTGCAGCTGTCCAGTTTGCAGCCCTCTGATTAGAATAGTGCCTTGATATAGGGTTGCCACAGAGACTGAACGGGAGGCAAGACAATATTCAGTACACATTATCTCTTTTTCTAACAGACTCATAGGCTGATAGCACGAAGTTAGCAAGGGATTGACTTACTGGACCTCACAGTGTTGCAGTGACCCGTTTCCAACAATGAGCATTAACACTGCCACATGATAAATCCCGCCCGATGCTTCATCCCACAGAAGGGAGGCCCAGTAACAAGGCAGGACATGATCCCAGGTCACAGGGTCGGGCCTCCTACATGACTTACAAAAATTATTTCTTGGGCCCTCTTCCCACTCTGCCATGAGGGAGAGAACTGGCTGCTTTATCTGGCAGAAGAGCATGACACAGGAAAGGCTGGGAGGAAATAAATGCCCCACCACTGTAAGCCCAGAACTCAGAATGCATGGAGATGGGATGGCGGAAGTGAGTCTGTGCTTGGTCAAGAGGGAAGGATGAGTGTGGGGATAAAGAAGGCTCAGGGTCATCGTCAGGCCCTACAGCGATGGCCTGGTGAAGCTCACGGAAGCTATGTAGCTGTGGCTTATGGTGGACCCAGGAAAGACTGCATGAAACACAGAAAATGTTACTCGGCGCACACAGGATACTTACTGGTAACTACAATCAGTAAGGCTGGAAATTTTTTTTTTGGAACTGGGGATCGAGCTCTGGTCCTTGTGCTTGGGGGGCGGGCAGCAGCACCACTCAGCTAAATTCCCAGCCCTGGAAATTTAATTTTACTGGAGAGGTCAGATCCGACCACTCTTCAGAAGCTTCCTTTACCTCCCAAACGCAAGAGCGGCCAGGCCACTGCAGAGGGCTCGCACCTGAAGGAGACATTTGTCTCCTGGGACCAAAGCACCCGATGTCCCAGAACAGGTGTCTCCCCACAGGAATCACGCTTGTGACATCTGCCACTCACCTACTTCTCATCGAATCCTACACATTCTTTGAAACACAATCAAATGTCCCTTCCTCCACGAAGCTCTTCCTAGTTCCAGTGAATCTTCCTCCTTTCTGGAAGCCTCCTTGTTGCTCTGCCTTTTGCTTGTGACACTACCTGCCACCTCATCACTCATGTGTGGATCTGAACCCCCAGTGCAGTGAAGCAGGGGAAGGATGATGTCACAGCTCTACCCCACTGTGATGCCACATTTCCCATGTCCACAGGAGGTTGTCAATCAACTACAGAGACATCAGTCTCTGTGCCAAGGAGTCCACACCGAAGTCATTTAACAGGATCAAAAAACGACCTCAGATGTTCTGCCGGAAATATCCCAAGAGAAAGTCTCCCAGTACCTACAAAATAAATTTAACATCATTTCTTTTTTGGGGGGTGGGATGGGGTGGAGTTTAAGACAGGGTTTCACTATTCAGTTCAGGCTGGCTTTGAACTATGTAGGCCAGGCTGGCTTCAAACTCATGGTGATCCTCCTGCCTCAGCCTCCCGAGTGCTGGGATTACAGGCATGTGCCACCACACCCAGCTGCGTCATTTCAAATGGATTCAACTAAACTAAGATTTTTCTGAGCATTAATATGTAACAAGTTATACAGATACAAATAAGGGTGTTTAAACTTGAAATATAATTTACACTCAGAAAAAAGTACATGTAAAGGAGCATAAAATGCAAGGAATTCTTACAAACTGAAGACATCCAGTTAAAGAAGCTGGGAGCTACCCTTGGTCCCCCTTTCATTCACAAGTACATCATGCCACCTCCTGGCTTCCAGCCTTGCAGCTCAGATTTACCTGCTGTACACATGCCCCTGCCGCTGTTCAAGAAACCCTGTTTGTGAGTCCATACAAGCTTGTTCTTGTTCAGGAGCCATGGAAGAGATTAAATTATAAAGCAACTGTTTGACATTCTCTGTTGAGAATTCCCCTATCATGTCTGAGGAGAGCAAGGTTTTTATGCACACATCACCAAGCTCAGAAGGAAGTGCCATCTGTGCGGCCTCCCTGAACTCTCCCGAACCAGGCAGCTGTCCAAGCAGGGCGTCTTGGCGTGGTGAACAGCAGTGCAGACAGCCTCGCACACACGGCAGTGTTCTTGCACGGAGGGACGGCCTGCTTCCCTCACTGCACAGCTGTAACCACTCATGGTGGGGCCTTAAGAGTCCAGGTTGGGGAGGAGTGGCAGCCAGAGACCCAGATCGATCAGTCTCAGGGAAAATCACCCGACTGGGGTCTAAAGTCAGAACTCTTTGGTAGGGTGCCCACTATGAGGATAACTGAGAACTAGTATAAATACTGCTGAGTGTCAATAAATCCCGAGCACAGACCGAAAGGATGGGTCTGAGCTAGGCAGAAAGATGTGAGTCCTCTGTGCCCCGTTTAACCTGGACCTGCTCTGACCTGACTCCTGCGAGGGATGGGGTGGCTGGCTTCAGTGTCAGGACCTGGGATGACGAAGGCTCACGATCACCCGGGGTTAGTGCACCCGTGGACCACGAGCTCCAGGAGGCGGGTTCACTGGGGCACAAGCCACACATCCTTGGGGAAACCGAGTTGCATCTGTGGGCTTCTGTACCCTAATCTATAGAATATGGAGATGGACCCGGCGATTCAGAATACTGTGTAATGCCAGCCCTCTTACTGTCTGACAGTACTGCAACAGTCAGGACCATGGGTTCTCCGGAGACAGACTGCTTCGGCTTCCACCATGATACCCCCTTCCCAGCTGCTTTTTTTCTCTGTGGCCTGGTTTCCTCTTCTGAAAATGGACATAACGATTCTTCCATGAGTCCTTGTGAGGAATAAAGGAGACAAGGCATGGAAAGTGCTGCAGGACCTCCTGACGCACAGAATGGCTTCAACAAATGTTTGCTATTGTTAGATGAATTTCATTTTTAAAATGTACCTGTTTGTACAAAAGGAAAACAACCTGCAGAGTGTTAACAATGGTTATGTTTGCACCCTGAGGTTAGAAGAGGTCTTTCTTTCTTATGCTTTTATAGTTTCTAATTAAAAAAAAATGCATTACTGTTTTGGCAAGAAAGATTTTCGTTCTTCAATGACGCTAGCCTCCTCCCAGAATCACCCTGGATGCAAGCAGAGCAGCAGCACCCCGGCAGAGTGGCCTTCCTGACTGCGTTTTCCTATCAGGATCAGAGATGTTTCCCCTGTCACTTCAATGTTCTGGAACAAAGGCGGAGGAAAAGCCCAGTCCCGGACAGACGTCAAAACAGACCCCAAGTCGTCTCTGCAGCGAACACACAGACTCCCAAGGGAGTGTCGCGGCACACTTCGGCGTCACCCTCCAGCCTCCCCGGGAACGAACAGAAAGGGCAGAGCCCAAGGCAGAGACAGCACCGAAGCCCCAGGCCACAGGACTGAAAAGGTGCCGGGGCTCCCGTGGGCCCTGCAATGGCCTGGATGTGGACTGGCCCCTAAAGGTTTGTGAGGCTGCAGCGGTGGGTGGAACCTTTAAGAGGCGTGGCCTATCAGAAGGCGCTTAGGTTACTGGGGCGCCGCCCCCAGGGCAGGATTAAGGCTGGTCTCACCAGAGCGGATCAGTTTCCTCAAGAGCAGGTTGGTGTAGAGCAAGGCCGCCCCACACTCCCAGCCCCCTTCTGCACACAACAAGCAGGCTCCCTTTCGGCTTTTCCGCCATGCTATTTAATCCTCCCAGGTCCTAGAATCATGAGCCAAATGAAGCTCTATGAGTTACTGGGCCTCAGGTATTTTGTGAGAAAATGGACTAAGAGGGGCAGGGGCCGAGGCTCTGGGTGATGGCACAGATGGCAGCTGCCTGCTTGGTCCTGCGGCCAATATGATGACCCTGGGCCTGCAGGAAGGAGGCCTGAGTGTGACACAGAGAGGCTCAGGGAGGGGGATTCACACATGGGCCGCGGGTGCTGAACCTGCCACGATCACTGACACCTTTTCCTGTTCCTCTCTGCTGTCTGGCATTGTCCCCTGGCTCCTAAGACCTGGAGGACGAGCCTGCTCCAAGGAAGACTGTCACGTTAGTGACAGGTGCGGCATCTTAACTGCTCTCTGCGTAGGTGCTGCCTCGGGACTATTTTACAAAGGAGAAAACCAGGCACAGAGAAGTTAGGTAAATGGCCCAGGGACACACAGCTAGCGCAGGGCAGAGCCAGGGTGGAAATCCAGCCTCACTCACCAGGACTGAGTGCTTTAGGATGAGGCAGGCGCTATGCTAAGGACTTTATAGGTGACCGTGTATTTGCCACACCAGGCCTCTCTCACGAGAACACGAGGCTTGGAGAGGACAGCTATGTCTCCTGATGCCCCCGGGGAATTTGCAGTTGGGCTGGAGCTCAGTTGGGATTTATGAAACACGAAAGGCTGACCGTGAGGGAAGCCATCTTGCCACATCCCTAACACGGCCACCGAGGGCCTGATTTAAGCAGAAATTGTGCCTCAGGCTGCCCCAGCTCATGGCACCTCTGCTGTCCCCCACCCAGAGCCCAGTGACACTTCCCATAGCCACTCAGTGTCTGGCTGGAGAGGGTCTGTAAAGGCCACTGTTCTTGAGCTGTTTTTCTAAAACTGCAACACTGATTTAGGCCCAGTGATTTTACAAGGGTTCAAAGCTGCTTTTAATAATGCGAAACGTTTATCATCTCTGTGAAGACAGACAGTGAGGCACAAGCAGAAGGTAAAAGGCAGACGAGATAAGGGACCCCAGGAGAAGGAAGCCGTGCCTAAGGGCCGAGCAAGTGAGGGTCTGGTAAGTGAGGTCTGGTAAGCGAGCCCTGGTTGCGTGGGGCCAGGAGCTGGGGAGGTGGGTTCTGCTCAGCCTGGCCCTGGAGGATATAAACGGTGCTGTGTCTGCTCCACCAGAAGGGCAGAAGCCTTCTGTCACTCGTCCCTGGGCCACCGATGCAAGGCCGTAACTGTCCCTCTTGCTTTCTTGTTGCACACTTGCAAAATGACCAGCTGGACAGTGGACACAGCCCCGGGGAGGCTCAGTACACTAGCACCCAGCGCTTGGACTTCCCGCTAACGGAGCCACCATGTAGTGGCGAAGGAACCTCGAAGCTTGAGGAGGCCCCTCCTGTGCTCTGCTAATAGAGACGGCAGTACATCCTCGAGGACGCTGCCCAGGAGGCTCCACGTCCGTCTCCGTGTCTGTCTCAGAAGAAGCAGGCCTGGCTGTCCCTGCACCCTGGAAAGGCACAATCTGCAGGAGCTTCACATAGCATCCAAAAGGACATTTTATTAGTAAAGTGCCCTGGTCCAGTGTTTGCGCTAATGTGTCTGGACGAGGAACATTTCCTCTGATGGCTCAGGTCTGAACCCTGAAGCGGGGCACTATGCCCAGCGACTTCCGACTTCCGACTTCCATCAGCGTCAGCGGTTTCCCCTACAGTTTCTGCCCGGCCCTCTCCCTCTCCCTCTCCAGGCATCAATCACAAAGGAAACCCTGGGCGGCCACAGTCACACTTCCTCCTGCAGATAAAGTACAAGCTGGCTGCTCTGGAGTTACAGGGCATTCGGAACCAGGCCTGGACAATCCGTTCCTTTCTCCAGCCCGGCCCTGGTCCTTTCCTGACAGCAAATCCACAGTGTGAGGGAGGAGGCCAGGTTTAAGGTTGGCAAAAAGACATTCCTTGAGCATCCTCAGGCACTGACAAACACTGGTACTGTCATTAGAAATAATTACCTTCTCACTGAGTCTCCACCATGTGACAGTGGTGATCTGCTTGGAGTTATGTGTGCTGGAAAATACTCATTTCTTCAAAATGCCTTATAATTCACACTTTCAATTCATATAAGCTAATTCCTTATGAAATTAGGACCTGGTAAAGATTTACTACCATATATTAAATTAAAGGGGGGAAAGGTTAGATTTTTAAAACAGCCCTTGAAGGGTAGCCAGGGACAGCTTTGGCGATGAAAATCCACAGGCCCTCCCCTCACGTTCGAAGTCCTTGGCCCACTGCACCCTCCCAGGCCTCCTGCCAGGTACCTTGCAGGGCCCAGGGCTAACACGGGTTCCTCCAGGAAGCCTTGCCCGGTGTCGACTGATAGCTTCTTCTGAGAGCTTTGCTCCAAATCTGCACTGCCCCCTTCCCGGGGTTTACTCTGCTAGGGTGAAACATTCTCGTAGGCTTTGCTGCCCTGTTCGGAAGCTTCCTTGAAGAGAGATCCTCTCAAATGCCACCTGTGTGCACCACACAGCTTCCTCAATGGGGCCTCAGTGCTTGCAGAATGAATCAGAGGCTGACAAACAGCCAACTGGGGCAGCCTGTTGTCCCTGTTTACATTCGCTCAGCTGTGTGCAGATTTCAAGACAGACTGGACAGGGAACTGTGTGCAGCTTTGGATGCATGTGAGAGGTCAAATATCCTTAAAATCGGTACACCTCATGGCTCTCCTCTACCCCAAGTAGAACGTAACTGATCAGTTACCGAATGGTAAGTATTAAGATCCACAAAAGGTGAATGCTTGGAATCCCAGCACTCTGGGAGGCTGAAGCAGGAGAATCACAAGTTAGAACCCAGCCAGACACAGTCTGAAAAAATCAAGGGGTGTGTGTGTGGGTGTGTGGGTGTGTGTGCAAGCACGCGTACGCGCAGCTGGAGCATGTAACCCAGTGGTAAGGTCTTGACTTCAATCCTCAGTACAAAAAAAAAAAAAAAATTAAGATCCACAAAGAACACCATGCAGGTGTGATCCCTTTCTTCCTGTCTTAAGTGACATTTCTCCTGTAGGTACATTAGCCATTACGAGAGCCCACAAATACATGTGTTTTAATTCAATCCATTATTTGTGAATGGCATACACAAACAATTGTGTATTGCATTAACTGAAAAATTCTGCCTACTCCACTAGCAAGATAATCAAGTGTTGCACCAACAGGAACGAACCTGGAGACTGAAGTGTTAAGGAAGAGAAGCCAGGCATGGCAGATGGGTACCACACGGTTTTGCTCCTCTGTGGAACTCTAAACACGAAGCTGAGCTCGCAGAACCAGAAACCAGAAGAGGGGCTACCAGAAGCCGAGGAGGGGAGGGAATGGGGGAAGACTGTTGAACAGGTAAACTGTCACAGCCGGATGGGAGGAACACGCTTTGATGTTTTATTACACAGGGTGATTATAATCAGCAAATTGTATCCTATAATTAAAAATAGCTGGAAGAGAAGATTATGACTGTGATCATCACAAAGAAATGATAACTGCTTCAGATGATGGATAACTTGGTATTCTTGGTTGATCATTACATAATATATGTTCTAAAACATCACCCTGTACACCCTGAAGATGTATAATTACTATCTGTCAATAAAAATGTTTATCAAGTGTAGGCTCGTGTCCCTTAGGAAATCGTAATTTAATAGATTGTGAGCTCAAAAATGTAGGTGTTCCTTTCTCCTCTAAGTCCAAGAAGGCAATGACTTACTGAAAGGAAAGGCAGGCCTGCAGAAGACTGGCCTAAGAGGAGAGGGTTAGGGTAAGAGATCTCAAATTTATTAAAAATAAAGAAAACCACAATCATGAAGAATTTATAAGTACCCAATAACCTTCTACATGATTCACATACATTATTTTATTTTTCCTTCCAAGAAGCTGAGATTGGAATTATTATTTGCGTTTCACAGATGGGAAAAGTTAGACTTGGGTGGAGTTACCAGCTAACAGATCCCTGATTCCAACCAGCTCTCCCTGGCCCCAATCACTTACCCTTTGCTGAGCGCCTACTGTAAACGCCAAACCACTGAGCAGACACAGACATGCTCCCCACGGCCCTCACAAGCTACACATTTTCATTGTTTAAAGAATTGTTACCATTAACCACCGTAAGGGTGAAAAATATGTGTGATGGGGAAACCTTAGTCCTCGGGGACACGAGACAATCACTGCAGATATTTTCAATCTGACTCTGAGAAGGAAGGGAAAAAAACCAGCTTAGATCCCAAGATATCATGCATAATGAAAAATGGAGGTTGCATCTGTTTTAACCGCTAATCTTACTCTGCACACGCCACACTGTACATAAACTCCCTCTCCTGGACCAAGCTCTAGCAGGTTCTGGTCATTAAATGCTCTGATATCAAGATGCAGATAGGAGGAGACTTCTTTCTCCCACTGCCACCACAGCAGATTAAAGGTACAAAGAGTCGTATTTCAGGCGGAGAGGTGCGCTCTAGGAATCTACTGCTCTATAATCCGGGAGAAAAGAAACCACAAAGAAATAAGGGAACTGTGGTTTTTAAGAAACACTATTTCACGACCCATCTACATTTGGGTTGACTGTACTTCCAAAACAGGGGACAGCCTGCCAGGGCAGCTCAGGTTTCTTGGGATTCCACAGCCACACGTCCTAAATGGAGGTCAGCTACTGGGGTGGTTCGAGCTACAGGACAAGGCCACCTCTCAGAGCCAGACGGCCCAGGTTCTGATGCCAGCCCTGCCGTGTTAAGTGATTACCTTGGGTGAGTCATTTCCTCCATGCTTTCATTTCTTCACCTGCAAGATGAGGGCAGCTGTGAGCCACATCGTGGAGTGACTGCCTGGAGGGATTACGTGAAGCAGCTTTGTGAAGTGCTCAGAACTGGACCTTATACGGATTAAGTATAGTAAGCTAAATCTAAGGCTCCCATAGAGGCGGAAAACTGCAGGGAGTCCAGAGCCAAGTTCCACCACTCAGGGAATCTGCCACGTACGCATCTTGACGCAGAAAGAAGGGGAGACAAGGACAAGCAGGTCCCACACTTGGCCCCACACAGTCCCTTAAGGATGGGCCTCAGTGAGCCTGAACAGTAAAGGTGATTTTTAAAAGGTGCTCCCACACCTGCAAACCTAAGACAGTGTTTATATTTACCTAATTTTGAGTGATTTAACTTTTAAAAAGATAGACTACCTTAAATGACTAAAATTTAAAATCTCAGTATCTGACCCTTATGTTTTTACAAGTACCATTAGTCATCTATGTAAAAAAGACTATTTTCTATAGCTTCTATTTTCAGTAAATGTAAGATTCTGAATGAAGATCCAAAAGACAGATTTCTAATGCTTTCTACCTCCAAGTCTTTAAGGAAAACTGCATTAGAAAAGCTTGCCAATCATTATAACATTCTACGTCCCCTAAAAAAGCTTCCTTAAACTACTTCTTGAGAGTACTAGCATTATGGCAGGGGAGCCTGTTTTTACAGCTCACATCTTCGGGTTTAGGACTGGGTTATACTTACTCCCACAACTTTAGGGATCAATGATACTTTCGCCAGGGTTTTCCCTCCACCTCTTATTCAAAGCTGTCACTAAATTCTGCTATCTTTGTCAGTAATTTCTCTCCAGATTGGCCCTGCCTCATCTTCAGGTCCAGCCACCTCACCTGGGACGCTCGCCCCTCATTTCCCACCTCCCTACACAAAAGGCAGAGTTTAACCAGGTTCTGTTGCTGTCAATGTTTCCCTCCTTCAATAAACTGCCGAGGAAGCCATTCCATTCCACTTCTAATCGCAACAGCACTGCTCTGGGTACGCATGATTCGTTCTTTAGTTAGGGTAGAACTAAGCCCTGGAGGATTTTTCTTACCCGGCTCTCCAGTGTCTCCCTCCTGCCCTCGCCACCCACCAAACAAATCTTAGCTCTGTGGTACACTGAACACATTTTTGTATGTCTTTCTTTTTAAATCTCAATACTCCCATCCTTCCCTCCTGGACACGGCATTCCCAAGGCCTCTTATCCAAGTCCTACCCATTCTCCAAGCACTTTTCCATGAAGTTTCTCTGAAGCACTTCTTCCTGAGCCATTCCGGCTCTTATTTATGTGGCTGAGTGGGACTCCACTTGTTCAGAAAGCTCTTGTTGGATTTTTTTTTTTTACCGGTTACTGAAAACATCACTTTTTAAGGTGCCACACAACACGTAACACAAAACTGGCAGTATCTCTAAGCAGCAAATACCTATTCATAAAACCAATTTCTCCATGCTACAAAGCAACACATTCCAAATGCAGGATGAGACCCACAGCAAGAAATACATATTTACCAACATGTACATGCATGTGGACATACATATGTGCACACACATAATTGAAACACAAGTTTTATACAATAATACTTATCTTGACTACATGCAATGTAACTTTATTTTTAACAACTGCATATTAGGAATATATAATTGGGTGTGTTAATTTTATTATGCAGAAAATGTCTTTATTTGCAGACACTATCAGAAACAAAGTGCTATGATGATGTCTGCACATACTCCACTCTGAAACACACACACACACACCACACCCACACACCCCAAAATGAAAGTTTTTATTGCTGAATCTGGATAAGGTAGAAGAATGCCTGCTGTGTTGTTCCTTCTGCTTTTCCATATAAAAATATAAAATGATATTTGCTACTCATGAAATGGTGGTTTTGTTCCAGGTTTTTTTTTTTTTTTTTTTTGGTGTTGAGGATCAAACTCAGGTCCTTGTGTTTGCGAGGCAGGCAGCAGAACCACCAAGCTAAATCCCCAGCCCTCCAGTTTTTTTGAGACAGGGTCTGGCCATGTAGTTCAGGTTGACTCTGAACTCACTATGTACGTAGCTGAGGCTGGCCTCAAACTCACAGCAATCCTCCTGCCTCAGCCTCTTGAGTGCTGAGATTACAGGCATGTGCCCCCATGCCTGGCTCATTAAGTGTATTTTATGAACACGGATTTCAGTCATTTGAAAAACAGTGCTTTATATCAGAAAAAATGTCACTCATTTCTGTCTACTAAGGAGATTCTAGCATTCTGAAGAATGTTCCGTGGTTACTCCCTGGCCGGTGAGTAAATAAAATACTTCGTTTTCCATTGCTGTGAGTACATTATCTTCCCTGCAAATCCTTTCTATGAAAGCTTCTCTGACTCATTAGGAGTTTAGATTAAGGACTAGTGTTTTACTTGCAGAGATCACAGAATCGGACTTTACCGTAAGACTTCACATCCTGCGAGTAATCCTTTCAGTTTTATCAGAGCTTTAGAAGGACTACATCTGGGAACATCAGGAGTTCAGGCCAATACCCTGAAGCCAAAAATGCTGCAGTAAACCTGCACATTGGTTAAACTTTCCCCTTCCTTCTCCTTTAGTGTATGGTCTTAATAAAAGAGTAGGATCCACAAACAGAATCAGTAATATCTCGTTTAACTGATACTAAGGAGGAAGCGCTCCAGGTGGGTGAATGAACTTTCTAGATAACTGAAATTCTTGCCAGGTAAGGCAAGATGTTGGATTTTCTAAATTTCTAAATTTCCAAGACTGTGTTCCTGTTGACCAGCATCATCCATAGGATCAGGTTTGGGTTGTAATGTAGCACAGTGACTGCAGGAAGACAACTGACCCAGCCGGACCAGCAATCTGTATTCCAGTTAACTTTCTCCTGTGACGTCCTTGCAGCCTTTACCCTCCACATTGTCAGTACTGGGTATGTGCAGCTGGCAGCCCCACACAAAATCCCAATAGCCTTCTTCCTAAACAAAATTATCAGCACATACCAACTAACATAAACTGAGTATGTGCCCTTCCTCACAGGGAATCTAACCAAAACGAAAATTATGCAACTGGTAGTTTAAAACCACATGCGGCAAATAAAAGGAACAAGCAATTACTAACACAACATAGGTGATGCTCATGTATAAAATGCTTAAGGAAAGAAACTACACACAAAAATGTATAAGCTGTACGAAGACGGAGACTCAGGCCAGGAAAGTGGTTAATTGTGGCGGGGAGCAGGGGCAGGGAGAACAATTTACCAGAAGATGGTGCCGTGGGGCACTGGGCACTGACTTGTTCCAGATGGTAGGCAAGAAAGCATTCACCTGTGCTTGCAGGATGTACATACTATACTATAAGCTGTGTCTCAAAAAAGTAAAACATAACATAAAAAATCTTAGGTCACGAAAATGCAGGAGCTGTCAAAATTACTACTTTACAGCACCGATAACAATGCAAGTACTCAATGAATATTTAACACAGTACTATTCAATTCTAACAGGAAAAGAACTTTAATTTCATTAGCTTGTCAATTTGTACTGCATTTTGTCAGCTCTTTAATATCTTGAGTTTCCAAAACTTTTACAACATTAGCTCATAAATATTTGTTTCCGTATCAGAACACAAAAGCAGACATGAAAAGGAATGGAAATCTGGCACTAACACTGGTGGTATAAATGTATCAGCTTCAGACACAAATGTATTTAATTTAAAGTTCTGTGAAATACAGCAAAATCCTACAATGCAGAGGGCTATGCCTTGTTTCATTACATAATAGTTACAAAGCCTGTGCTTCTCAAGATGATGAATGTAACTAAAAGCATACAGCATACAATTTGGGGGGACTGACTTAGACCAAATTGATTTATGACAGCTAGCAGAACTGATTAATTTAGCTTCCAAACCAGGTCCACCAAATACAGAATTTTCACTTGAAAAAGGTCCCAGGCATCTTTTGTGAGCCAGGCAGTGTACTAAAAGTACTGGGGTCAGAAAGAGAAGTGTGGTGCTCCCAACCCCGGGAGTGCTCTGCTTGGGCAGGGAGACGTCCAACTGCACACAGCAAACTGTGGTAAGTAGCATGGGAGCGAAGAGAGCAAATCAGCCAGAAGGGTTCCTGGAAGCAGGTATCCGAGTTGGGCCTGGAGGCGTGGACTTAAAAACCAGCCGAGAGAGCCTAGCAGGGAGAAGAGTATGTCTGCAGAGGTGAGGAGTAGAGTGTTTAGGAGTCGAAAAGTTGCTTGGGGTGTCTAAGATTGAGAAAGACTAAATGGGCCGCTTCAAGTCAGGGCATGACTGAGGGACGAGGCAGACACCTGCTGGGCAAGTGTGTCTACAGGAGAGATGCTAGGGGCTCCGCGGCACAGCCTGTGGCAGGCTCCATCGGCCTTGCTAGTCTCGATACTAATCACGAAAATAAAATATTGACAAAGAGAGACATCAGAACATCAGAAAGAAAGAGGAAAAAGAAGTGATAAAATCCTATCTCAAATATAGACTGTGGAAATTATCACTGCAGTCAGTATTGGGAACTGAACCCAGGGTCTCCTCACATGTCAGGCAAGGCTTCTATCACTGAGCTACATCCCCAGCCCCGCCTCCCTTTCTTGATACAGGGTCTAAGTTGCCTAGGGTGGCTTCAAATTTGTAATCCTCCTGCCTCCGCCTCCCAAGTAGCTGGAATCCAACATGCTAGGCTTTTTTTTTTTGGTACTGGAGATCGAACTTGGGACCTTGTGCTTGCGTGGCAGGCGCCAGAACCACTGAGCTAAATCCCCGGCCCTGGGCTTTTTTTTTTTTTAGAGTTAGGGGTTTGCCAAGTTGCCCAGGCTTGCCTTGAATTTGTGAATCTCCTGATGCTACAGGCATGCACTAGCGTGCCTGGTCTCAGAACATTTAAATTCTTATTAATTTTATGAAAATACAGAGCCTCGACTATACTGCACTCAGATTTTATTTGGTTCACGTGCTGTATACAATGATGATGATGATGTATTCCTTGAGGCATTCATACCATTCGGTCAGTATATGACTGCACCCTGCACTCCGCTGCACACCAACACTACTCGGGCCTCTGTCTGGGCCCAGTACTGAAGAAACACAAACACAGAATCATTTCAAATTAGAGCTGAGTTCTTACGTAAAGAATATCATCTATCACTTGAGGCAAAATCAGGTATTCTGCCTCATAAATGCATGGCTGGCAGTTAATACAGTCTGCACTCACTATTCTCCTAGGGGTACCCAAACTACTAAACAAACTCCAATTACCATCACAGCCTTGGTGCTTTTCACGGGGATTGGGGGGTGGGGGAGAGAAATTATAAAGGGCAAACTTTTCATCAAGGATGAAAGAAAAGGCAGGAGTAAGGATCACTTTGTGGTGGGGCACAGGTCATTGTCTTACTTAAGGACAGGAGAGAGAAGACCCTTAATGTATGCTCCACATCATATTCTCAGTCCATGCCAAAGTTACAGAAGAGGTCTTGGACTAGACTATTCTGATTGCAAGAAACACCACAGTGCATCTGTCTATGAGGCGTGACTGAAAAATACGGTGAATGTTTAAAAATTTATTACAGTGGAAGACACACTGCTATTGATCTCCCTCAAAATACTTCTTGCTTCGAACACACTTATCCCATAATTCTTGCCACTTTCTGAAGCAGTTCAGCAAGTTCTCTTTCGTGTCTAGTTGGTCTGTCATGTCTGCCTCAAGGTACTGAATCATTTCAAATGTTTGCCTTTCCTGGGCATTTTGACTTGGGGGAAAAGCTAGAAGTCATGCAGTGCCCCATCAGTGAATAAGGTGGATGAGGACAGTGCGCAATGTTTTCAAAAGCCTGCCTTTCCATTTGATGGCGCTCAGCAGCAGCGTTCCCTGCAGTATTTTTAAATATTTCATAAAGATACTCACGAAAGAGGACTTCCAGAACTGCTTCAGAAAGTATCAAGAACAATGGGGTAAGTGTGTCTGAAGTGAGGGGGAATCTTCTGAGGGGAATTAATGGTGACACGTTTTTTAGTATAATAAATTGTATTTTAAAAATGTAAACCTTCGTTGTATATTCTGATCACCACTTACACTCGTCTATGACTCTAATTGTGCCTGAAAAAAATCTAGATTATATTAATAAAAGGAAAAAAGATGGGTGTGGGGCTGGGTGGTAGAAGGCAGATGGGGAAACTTATGATGCCAGATGCCTTTTTTCTCTTCCCTGGGATCTGCAACAGACGCAGCCATGGGTCTGTACCTGGCACACAGCCCGAACTCTCCCAAGACCGCGAGGACTCTGTGACAGGGTCACCTGCTCTGAGCTTGTTACAGAGCTGCCTGTGTGCAGAAATACCACTGGAAAACACTCACTGTATGCCCAAAGGGCAAACAGCCTTTATTAAGAGACTTTATTCGTGCCTAGTTCTCTAAGATATGAGTGATGGGATTTTCTCTTTGCCTTTCTTTTTGCCTTGAGAAAGCTGATGAACTTGAATCCAAGGGCTGTTACCTTCCTCACAGTATCCACAATGTGGTACATTTCATTAGTTCGATTCAGTCCACCTACCTTATTCAGCATTTCAAAATGTTAAGGACCATCTGTTCGAGATTCACCAACTGAGAACATCATGAAACCTCATTCAGCCCAAGATATTACTCTGAACTCAATGAACTGAAATTTTTGATTTCTGTACTTCGATTCCTCTGAGGTCATTCATTGCCTTAAATGTTATGATTGTTTTATTATTAAAAGCCACTGTAAAGACACCTGTGAATATCACAATCGCTGTGTCAGAAAGACTTTGCTTGATTGCTTTTCATCCTGGATAAGTATGTGGTCAACAATCAGTGAATACGTACTTCATGCTGACTGACTCCAAGTGTTCAATCACATGTAATCGGAGGCAAGGGGATGTTTATTCCATTAAGGGGCAAATTCGTCGAAGGAACTAAACTATAAACAGGAAAGTGACAGGTGTAATTAGGCAAGAATTAAATGGGAAGCAGATTTGGATCTGATCATTAATTTCCAATGATACAGCATCTTTCATCAAAAATTTCAATAAATCTTTCCAACTCTTCTTGCCCCAACCTACATTCTGATTCTCTCAAAGTGTTGCAGACCTGTTCTGAGTATGACTGACGGCCATTCAGTTTCCAGGACTCATTACAGGGGTCACACACACGCTGTCTACAGAATGAGGCTGAAATTCCCGAAGCTGGAAGTCAAGGTCCTCCATGTCTTGGGCCAACCTTGCCCTCTTGTCTGGACCAAGTGGCTTGATCAGGAGGCCTTGTTCCAGGCAAGCACAGCATGCCCAGGTCTCTGCTATGCTCTCCCCTGTGCCTGGATCTTTCTCTCCTTCCCGGCTACCATCTTCTGGGTGCCTGTGATTTCCATTAGCACGACAGATGTTTGCTACAGTTTGCTCGGTTATGCAATTTGCTTAGCGAATCAAAGAAATTAAGGAACCTGATCAAGTTGCGAAGTAGGAGGTGGCAAGCCAGAGTCTGAGCCCAGGTCTAATTCCACCACCTCTGTTCTTCCCAAAGCCACAGGCTTCCTGGAACGCCCTTCCCAACTCTATTTACCAAATCTTTCGGGTTCCTTGGATTTCTGGCTTAATTTAACCTTTTCCACATAAAATCAATTCTGATCACCCCCAATCTAATAATTATTCTTATGCAGAATCCTTGCGGCTCAACCCTTGACTGCCTCGTATTATTTTTATTTTTTGGCAGCCTCAGAGCCTCACATTGTCTCTTGAACACAACAGGCCTTTAATTGTCCTCCTGAGTGAGTCATTTTCCTGCTTTGGTATTATTTCCTATGGGCACAATGCCTGATAGGTAGGATAATTTCAGGAACTGAATAAAAGAAGATTCAACAGTAAGGGTATTTACGGTCTTGTAAATGAAGGTCAGAGGACAGGACTAATTTGGAGGCTGAAAAATATTAAGAGATCCAAGAACTTTCCAGTTTTTTCAAAAACTTCACTATTTTGGGGACATCTTATTCTCTCAGGGAGGCAGAAGAACTACTAGAGTTCTGGGACTCAAAGGTGGACAATCCCAAATCCATAGACGAGGATGCCTCTCTTCTTTTATATTTTATTAGGGAGGAAAATGTTCTCCAGAAGCTTCTCGGCAGATTTCCCCTTGGGTCCTTTTGGCCGGGCTGACTCACATGTCCAGCCCCAGCTGCAGGAGAGGCTGGGGGAGCAGGATGCTGAAGGGTCCCAGCCGCAGCTGCCAAAACAGGTGTGGTCGCCAGGTAGAAAGTGGAGGAGAACAGTGTGCAGATGGGAAACCCACTATGTCTGCAAACATGCCAGGAAACCCTCCACACCCAAATAGATGGAATAGTGTGAGAAAGGTTTGCCAGTGAGGTTGCAATGAAGAATCCAGTTGCCATTCGATGTCTGCCTAGGGGCAGAAGACAAGAGAACTGGAGCCTGTGAGTCTTTAGCCACTAAGTCCTAAATACATTCCTCTTCCTTAGATTTTTGTTAAATTCTATCTTCTTTTCTGCCATCACAAGGAAAGAAGGGAGAGGAAGAAAAAATAAATCTATCCTTTTCGAACTTCCACGTAGTTCTCAAAACATCCTAAAAAGGCAGAACAAGCACTATCAAGAGATTTACAGAGCAGAATTGGAGACCATGTATTTACAAGCCTTCTGGCTGTCTCCAATTTTCTCTGCTGCTCCTAACACGACAGTGTGTCAGCACTACTGCTGTCACTACCAGGGGCATCCATCAATAGAGCACCACTTTAACCAATTCCAGCACATTGGAGCATGGTGCGGCCACTAAAACAGAAGTGCAAGTGAATGGGCCACTGTGGGAAGCTCTCTAAGCCAAACTGCTGGAAGATGCAGAGCTGTGTGTATAGTGCACACTCACTTGTGCTTTGGGGGGGGAGGGGGTCCTAGACATATGTAAGTGTACTGTATTTATATGGACATTTCTACAAGGATAGCTAAGCATTGTGGATGGTAGTTACCTGTGGGGAACAGGATTGGGAGTCTGGGAACAGAGATTTGTGTATTTGTGTGTGTGTGTGTGTGTGTGTGTGTGTGTGTGTGTGTGGTGCAGGCCCTATGCAGGTGAGGTAAGAATTCTACCACAAGCCTACATCCTCTCTGCCCTATTTAAATTTTGGGTTGTTTTTTTTTGTTTTGGTACCGGGGATTGAATTCGGGTCCTTGCACTTGCACAGCAGGCAGTGAAACCACTGAGCTAAATCCCCAGGCCCATGCCCTATTTAAATTTTGAGACAGCATCTTGCTGAACTGCCCAGGCTGGCCTCGAACTTGCAATCATCCTGCCTCAGACTCCTGAGCAGCTGAGATCACAGGTAGGTGCCACCATGCCCAGCCAGAAAAACTTTTTGTTTCATGTTCTTTTTTTTTTTTTTCCGGTACTTTGCGCTTGCAAGGCAGGCACGGTGTCACTGAGCTAAATCCCTGCCCCCATGTTCTTTTTGACAGAGCTTGTTTTTTATTCACCTTTTCATTTTTTGGTACCTGCGATTGAACTTGGGACCTTGCACTTGTGAAGCAGGCAGTGGGACCACTGAGCTAAATCCCCAGGCCCCTTATTTTCATACTTTTGACAAGCATACACCTGCAACCTCAGAGCGAGGCTAAGATCCAAACATTTGCAAAATTTCATTCATGCATGCAGGTGCTTTCTCAACTCCTCTAAGTGGCTATGATTTTACTAACAATAATAAAATAACTGGCCTCCAGGATAGCAGGAACTTTTATAGATACAAACTAACAATGATATGGTTAAGTGATTACTTTTAGAAGAGTAACTCCCTCCTGGAAAAGGCTCTTCAACCCAATTTCCCAAGGAACGAAACCATATCTTAAAAGGTAGTCCTAAAGATGTTTTTTGCTTTCTTTTTGTTTTTTCCTTCTAAAGATGTTTTATAGAACCTGGGGTTTTCATGTCATGAATACAAGTTTTCAAGTAAAAAAAAAAAATCATGAAAAACTCGGTACAGTAACATTGAATCTCTCTTACATAGCTCTTCACAAAACACCAACTCCTGAAAGTACCAGTGCAACCAAAACACCACCTCTCCCAGGGCGTACAGCCTTGACTTGACTGTGTGGGCAGAGAAGTTCCCACTCTGACTCCTCACCGGTGACACCCATATAGCAGGACTCCAGGGCACTGTGGGACAGCTGCAGACACACACACACACACACACACACACGCTGCACAGTGACGCTTCTGTCCGTGACGACGGGCTATGTGCATGCAGGAGTCCCGTAAGATTATAACAGAGCTGAAAAGTTCCCATCACCAAGTGACATCGTCCTGCGCCCACATCACAGCACGATGCATTTCTTGGGCTTTGATTTGATGCTGGTGTAGACACACGTGCTGCTATGTCACTGGTCATACGCAAGGGGAGTACCTACACTGAGAGCAGAACCTAACACTTGAACATAACACAGGACCATGCTACTGGTTCACACATTTACTGCACCTATAGATATTTTAACACATACTCCTACTTACTAAGAAAGTGAGCTGACTGTAAAGCAGTCCCAGGCGGGGCGTTCAGGTTCAGAAGGCACTCTAAACACAGGAGGTGACAGTCCCCTGCGTGTTACTGTCCTCGATGACCTCGTGGAAGTGGAAGACTGATGGTCCTGACCCCATGTGGGCCTAGGCCACTAGGTGTGGCTGTGTCTTCATTTCTAACAAATGATGTTTGAAAACTAAAACAAAATTCCTTCTAGAATAAGGAAATAAAATATTTCTGTACAGCTACACAATGTTTGCCTTTTAAACTGTTATAACAAAAGCCAGAAAGTTTAAAAAATGTATAAAGTAAAAAAGTGACATTAAGCCAAGGTTAACTTCTTACTGAAGCAGGAATTTTAAATGTTTCATGCGGTATAAGCGTGCAGCGTTTACACAGCCTGCAGCCATGGACAGGTCCTGTGAGCTACAGTCACAGCCCACACGCTAAGCAGTGCACCATTCCGTGTCATTTATAGGTATTTTCACTGTACCTTTTCCGTGTGTCCATTTGTGCAGGCACACAAATGTACAACCACCTCTGATGTTTAGTGTGGCATGGCACTATCCGGGTTTATAGCTGGAGCAATGGGATGCACCTACAGCCGAGGTGTGGCAGCAGCTCGACCCGGGCGTGTGTAAGCTCACATCGTGCTGCTCAGACGGGGCCAGAACCCCCTAATGCAGCACTGTCCAGAGCATGTGCCTCAGAGCACATCCCGGGTGTGACGGACGCAGGCACAGGGCAGCTGGCCCTGAAGGCTCAGGAGCGTCAGGAGCCTGTTCACAGAGTTCGTGAGAGCTGGCCAGTTTCATTTGATTTCTAGGTGTCAGTGTTTGGTTTTGCCTTTCAAAAACAGCTTCTGTAACAGTAATTACAGAAAGCAATAAAGCCACATCCTCAAGGTTGAAATTAGTTTCTCTCAAGCCAACAGAACAGGATTACTTTCACGAAAAAATTTTTTTTTTGGTGGTTCTAGGATTTATTTTAAAATGAAACAATACTAAAAGCAAATTATAAGATATATCTGAAATGTTTACATTTAACTGATTTTTATTATAGTTTAGCACTTGAACATCCACAGGTTCTAGAGACCCAGAAATCCTATTCCTGTTAGAAAAGTATATTAAAAATATTCACAGAATCATTGTTCACAAAAGAAAACAACAAAACAACCCACAACCTAAAGGCCAATGGAGAAATGGTGGTAAACACAAACGTACATGCGTGCACACACACACACAAATATATAATGTGTTTGTACAGTGAGTGACATGAATCAGAGCTACAAGAATTTAAATGGATAAAAGAAGCAAGTTAAAGAAGAACACATTCAGAATAAATTCCACTTTATGAAGCTCAAATGGAGGCTTAGGTATAAACACGTGGGTGGCGACAGAGAAAAAGGCAGTGATTAACATGACTCTTAAGACAGATGGATGGCCCCTTGGGGGTGCAGGAGAAGCCGCGTGAGGAGGGACACCCAGCCAGGAAGGGGTGACAGGGTCAAGGCCAGCACCTCACACTCCGTCACTGCACAGGGATGTTTCATGGTGGTTGCTGTTTTCCTCCCTATTAATGGAATATTTTCTCTGTGTAATATTTAATAAATTATAGGCATTTAAAAATAAAAACTATGGAATAAATTACATAGTAAAATAAACTAAATGTGTTGTAGGAGTAACAACTTTCAACCCTATTGCTCTACCTCTGGCTCTATTCTTAACTCTTCAGGTAATAATGTTAAAATCTAAATTACGGTCTGGGCTCAAAGGCCCTCAGGCCACGCCTACAAAGGGTCCAGTCTTTCTGGATCCTCATCCTCACCAGGACCACACCAAGAATGTGGAGGCGGCAGTTGGGAGAAAGCCCTATGCTTCCCTGGGGCCACGAAACGAGCCCCCACTGGCCCCCAGCTCTCAGCTCGCTGGAGGGGATGAACAGGAGAGGAAGAGGAGGCTGGCCAACACCGCGGCCTGGGCTCCTCCAGCATGCCCTGCCCACCAGCGGCCCCAGTCCGCGGCTTATGATCAGCACGGCACAGAAGTAGGCAAAGTTGTTTTACAAGCAGCGCAATTTCCCCTTTCAATTCTCACTGAAAGCATGTGTGTCCAGCCCTGCGAGCTGTTCTATTCACAGGGCAAAGAGGCTACAGGATGCTCTGCTGTTGCAACAACTGCCCCGTCTGATTTTTCTTAGGAATAACAAAAGTCTAACCTCCAAGATGCCAGTGATCAGTTCCTCTAACCTGATTCCCCCTCCCCAACCCCTGTTAATCTGGTTTAAAGACTGGAGACAGTTATCAATGATACACTCACCTTCGCGACACTCTCAGCAAACCTTTGTACAGAACTGACTGGGAAAAAAGTCCTCAGTTAAGTGGATTCAAACACTCCTAATGTCTAGGGAATGAAAGATTACATTTACTTTGCAACAATATTCCGAAGTCTTGCTTGACATAGACACATACAGAGCCGCAGGTTGAAGACAGATTTCCCATGAGATCAACAGTGCCTGGGGCGCAGAACTCACATGAAATGGAACCCTCACCCCTTCGGGAGCCCCACATCCCTCTGTGGGGATCCTGGAATGGCCGGGGAGCCCTGATTCAGAGGATTCCAGCAAACACCTCTCCCTACCCAGAGCTGGGCACCCACCAGGCCTCTTTCTTCCTTCCCCGTGGTGGCTGAGAGTCACACAGTCAGGTTTGTGGGGGCTCCAGTTTCCAGAAGGGGGAACTAGAGGATGCCCACTTGTGGAGAGATCAGATGCCCCAAGTTAGACTTTGACTCAGAGCCTGCCAGGGCTGGGGTGACTTTACAGAGGAAAATGGGAGGCGAACTGGCTTCTTTCCAGCAAGTAGCCAGCACATTCGAGCTCACATATTTGCCTAGCTCTTAAATCACTCACACTGGATCTACATTTTTCAAGACCAAACAATAAAAGAGCTTAGCAGTTCATTAGCTTGGGCAGTTTAAATACCTAAAAAGCCCACTGAGAAATTAGGGAGGGATTCGGGCAAGCACAAAGACAACTATTAAGACAAAAATAATCCGTATTTCTTTCGAGCATCTCACAGGACATTAATCACCACGAAGCTCTACAGTGTGTATTTACAGGCTCTGGCTGAAGCAGGAGGGTGGTGAAGACTTACCAAAGCCACACAACAGATCAGACCAGACCAGGACTGGCAGCCAGCTCACCTTCCTGCCTGGGCAGCAGCCGAGTGTGCCAGACAGGCAGGCTGGTATCTGAACGACACCTAGCAATGACTCAGCCTGGACTTTGGAGATCCTGCTCACACGGGTATTCCCGTGTTTGTCTCGGAGAAACTCCACGCCCTGTGCTGGGCCCCACATGAGGGCCAGTGGTAACGTGCTGTACTCAGCATATGCCGCATAAATGGCTCTTTGTGCTGCCAGCGGGGGCCAGGCACGGTCTACATCTTTGGGGGGAGGCTGAGCCAAACGGAGTCCTGCACATCACACAACTCCCTGGACCCCTCAGTTACCCACGAGGAAAAGGGTTCCACTCAGCAAGCCCAAGCCGGGCACAGCACATCCAAAGCACTGGACTGCGCTCAGGAAACTGGGTACAAAGGCAGGCAGACTGAGCAGGGACGCGGTCGAAGCCAAGCAGGGCAGTGGCGCACGGGCGGTGGGCAGAGTCGGGAGACTCATCCCCTGTTGATCCTTTCATGAGACAGATGCTCCGGGTGCCTCTGGTGACAGGCACATGGCGATGGGCATAGTCCCCTCCTGGTCTAGTGGCCAGGGAAGGGGGAACAATGACAGCCATTGGCAAGTGCGGGGACAGGCGCCCCTGGTGCTGAGGGAGCAACCACTCTGCCAAGGCAGAGCGGACACAGGTCCTTTCTTTCTGAAGCACAGGGAAAGAGAGACCTGGCAGGTGGTGTCCCAGGTAAAGTGACTTCTGAATAAGCCACAGGTCTGCTACGGATTGGGACGATAGGGCGCAAGGCAAGGATGGCAGAAGAACTGGGATAAGTCAGGTGTGGTGACACACGCCTGTAGCCCCAGCATCCTGGGAGCTGATGTAGGAGGATCACAGGTTCGAGTCCAGCCAGGGCAACTTAATGATACCCTGTCTCAAAATTTAAAAGCTGGAGGTGTAGCTCAGGGTAACGAACCTGCATTCAAAGTCGGCTGCCAGGCAGGGATCAGACTTGGAGCATTCCAGTTAAACGCCACTGGATGTTAGGATTTCATGTGAGAGGCCACGTGGCAGCCTGCAATCTGTGGGATCCACAGGGAAGATGTATTCCCAGGGAGCAGCCTGGATTCTGCGGCCCCAACCCTGGGCCAGAGCGGGTGGAGGCCTCAGGGTAGTTTCGAGAGGTCAGGCCCGAGGTGTAGGAGGAGACAGAATCCAACAGGACTTAGCACCTGCCGAAGGTGGGTAAGGGTGGGGAGCCAAGCAAAACCCTACTTCTGTCCCATTACTCCCGGAGGCCAGAAGACCATTCACAAGACAAGAGTGTTAGCTACTTTCTCTCGATGCTGAGACAAAATACCCAGCACCCAAAGTTAGAGGGGTAAGGCGTTTATTTGGCTCACAGTGTGTAGAGGTTTCAGTCCATAACTGGCTGGCTCCAAGGCAGGGTGGCACGGCAGAGGACATCACAGAAGAGAAGCAGTTCCTGGTGGTCAGAAGTCAGCAAAGCAAGCAAGGGACCTTAGCAGCTGCTTTCTGCCCCTTTTATACTCTCTCTAGGCTCCTGGGATTGGGGCAGTGCCAAACCCATCATGTACTGGTTTAGTAATCACACACTCTAGATTCAGACACCACATGAGGCTTTGGGAGACATGCAGACCCAAACCATAACAACAGGCAAGAGGAAACCATAACAATAGGCAAGAAGAGTTTAGAGAAGGATTCAGGACAGGATGAACTTGAGGTTCCTGGGAGCCCAAGGCATGGATGTTCTGACAGGTGTTACTGTAAGAGAGCAAGCGGCCGAAGGAAGAGCCCATGAGCCAGCAGCAGCAGTGCCTGGCATCTGACTCAGGGGACAGGCACGGGTGTAGGGTCAGCCCAGACCTGGTCAGGTCCTGGCCCTGACTCTCGGTAGCTGCATGGCTACAGGCAAGTCAATTAACCTTTCTGAGATTCTGGCTTTATCTAAGATTCCTCATGAGATTTAAGTCATGGCAGTCGGAAGATGTTTAATACTGTCCTCTTGCCCTTTTGAGATCACATATGGCTTTGGATTATAGTCAGAGTTTTTAACCTACATGGCAGATTACAAGCTTCCTTGCTGTCTGTCATTTGTCTTTAAATCCCTTTTGACCTTTCTCATATCACAGGTTCTCAAATATTTGAAATGCCACAAGTCATATAAAAATGCAGGTCAGAAGGGTCCAGGGGACCAGGAGTTAGTTTCCTGCTCTTGACATTAAATAACTAGTGCAAAGATCTCAAAATCACAAGGTGGTTTCAGTGGTATTGATTTAACTCTGTATTGGTGGTATGGTGGGGGACAAAAGGGAAAAGAGGTGTGGAAATGAGAGAGAATTCCGTCAGTGTAATAAAGCCTTGTTAGAGCCAGAGGAGTTTACTGTGTATAGAACTACACTGTAATATTGAAGAGGAAGAGCACTTACAGATGCCAATATTCCATGACCTCTAGCCTCTGGCTCGGTTCAAGGAAGGTTCTAAAATAATGTTAAATAATAAATGCTAGCAAATGGGTTTTGCCTCAAACAAAATGTTAAGTCAATAGTATACTTTATATATAAGAAATATGTGCTTTATTTTTGGTTAGGCTCATTTTGTTTATAACTCTTAAAACATTTAAAAACTAAGGATGGTCCTTGACTTATGAGAGTCTGATTTAAAATTTTTTCAATTTCCCCATAGTGTGACAGTGACACTCAGAGCAGAAACAGTACTCAAATCAGGATCTTTCCCTGGTTAGTGAAATGCAGTGCCGTCCTCTCTGGGGACCCACTGGGTGGTGGCAGGGCTGCACCTCCTAGTCGGACAAATCACGAGGGGAAGCTGCGAGGACTCCATGGTGCACCGCGCTGCTGAGCTGTGATCCGCGGTAGGGCAGGTATATCAAATGTATTTTCAATTCAGGATAATTTCAACTTAGGGTAAATTAATTTATCAAGACGAATCCCCATCATACGTCAAGCACTTCTATAATAAGATTAAAGAGCTAGACTGACCATTAGCGGCATTCATAATTCAATTCCACATAGCTGAGCTTGGTCATTTCTCTTCTGCTTTTCTCTTCAAACTTGGGCTCCAACTTGTCTTACCGATTTTTATGGCTACTTTAATAGTCTGAATATATCTTAGCCACTGGATAATTTATTTCATCTCCAACTTTCTTGCTAAAATACATTCATTGCCACATTCGTTCTGATCCTTTCTTGGTAGCTTCCCCTGGTCACAGTCTTTCCCCTATATCCCAGTTCAGGATACCTATGTCCTCCTTGTGCGGTACTTAGCCATATATATCTAAGAAAAAAAAAAAAAAAAAGAAATCAACCTAGCTTCTTACTTGAAATTATTGACAACTACCTTGAAGCGCCATAATTCTTGGCCCATTTAACTATGTTGATTAGATACAGACAATAATTCAGCGCAGAGCTAACGGTCCGTGGGACTTTCCTTATCCCACATGTGACGCGGCCAGGATGACGAGTCCCTAAGCACAGAGGTGGAACAAGTACTTTGCCCTCCTCATGTTTGCGGCCCTAGCCTGCGGTTCTTGCTGCCCTCTGGGCGGCTCCTGTTAAAGTCACAGTACACCCGTCTACCCTTTTTAACCAACCTCAACGATTCTGACACCTCCCCGGCACACATACCCAAGCTCTCTTCCAATTCTTCCCTGCTCTGAACGAACTTGAATTTTCCAGCCTTAAATAAACTGTCTTCATGTCTACAAAATCCTCGTCCAGCCTGCTGGCAATAGGGCACAAAATGAAGAGACAGAGGGCCAGATCAGAAGACATTGGCCACGAAGCCAGCAATGTCCCCACCGAGACCTGGCTGCAGGTCTGCAGTCGTTATTCCTCAGACACCGAGGAGACACACACAGTCCGAGCAACAGACGACTGAGACATAATTCTCTCAGCTGAAAACAGGACTCTGAAGTGCACAACGTACATGTGTACACACAGGCATGGGTGCCTCGCCGTGACTTGCGTGACAGGTCTTTAAAGCAGAGAGCAACTCGTTACTGTGACGCTTCACTCAAGACTGCCCTATGGCTTCTACTACAGGAGCAGGAAATGGCCAGGAAACTGTACACTGCTGAGCGCGCAGTCTTACTTTCTTCAGAATCCAGCTCAGGATTTGTGACTTCTGTGATCCTAAGCGCACTCCTCGAAAATTCAGGGTGAGCTACTTGCTCTAAGTCATTCTCTATCCTCTTCTGCCTCAGAACACTTCATTTATTTTTAAAATTCCTCCCTTTCTCACAGTTAGCTCATTTAATCCCACCAGCCTGAGGTCCGTGAGTCTCAGGTTTTGCAGATGTGGGCAGGGATGCGGGCTGCTCGTCTCCTGCATCTGCACCAGCTGAGCCAGGGAAGCTGGCAGAGGGGAAACGGCCTCCCCAGCAGGACGGTGCAGGCTTTGGGAGGACAAGATGTTCGCATCTATCCTTACATAAGATACATGTGGGCCTCGACCCAACATTTTGCTTTTGGAAACTTACTCATCTTTGGGGCCTGGGGATGCTGCCAGCAGCAGAGTGCTTGCCTAGCATGTGCAAAGCCCTGGGTTTGATCCCCAGTACAGCAAGAAAAAGATTTCTCCATACAGTTACCAAAAAACATAATGAAGATTTTTAAATACAGTATTACAAAGCAAAACAAATAAGGGAAAAAAAGCCACCCTGAAGGAACTTATACTGTACATGTACCCATAGGGGACTGTTAATCAACACTGGACCAGTCTATAAAGATTCATAAGAAATATTACCTTGCCAGCTCTGGAGGAAAGGGGAAGAAGCTGGAAAGAACTTTACTTTTCACCTTAAGCCCTTTTGTACTGTGAGGTTTTTTTTTTCTTTCCTAGGAACTTGCATTTTAAGTTCAGCTGGTTAGCTTTATGCAGATGATACACTACATCACTTAACGTTATTTAATTTTTGTCAAACAGGACAGAAAACCTGGGCACAAATACAAACCCTACAAAGCAGAAACACACTGTGCTTGCATTAGCAGTTGATGATTTAATCATTAAACCCAGATTCTCAGAAGATCAGGGTTTTCTCCAAAGGCCGACTCTGTGTTACAGTCTCCTCTATAATCTGCAGTTTACTCAGGAAGGCAAAGAAACCCAAAACCCACAAAACCGTCCAGGTTAAAAACCACCACCACCACCACCACAAGACTGAAGGCCAGGCTTGGCGTGGGACACATTACGGTTTTAACAAGCTCCCCAGGTAACTCAGATGTCACTGGCGTTGGCTCCTGCACACTGGAAGGAACTACACTTAGTACACACTGTCCTAGCCAACAAACAACAACAACACGTAAATATTCCATGAATATTCCAAAGGCACTCACTGCTGTTCCACTCCAGGATTTTAAAGCCAACTGCGTCTCCAGCACTGATGTGGGGTTTGGAGCTGGCCCTTGGAGGACATGGGGGTGCACGTGGGAGAGCCGGCCTACACGCTGGAAGGGAGCTTGTGCAGTGGGGGCCGCTGTTTCTCAAGTTTTGGCTGCTGTGAGCTGCTGTCTAGGCCTGGCCTAGACCCCTGGGAACCTGGTGGGAACCTGTGTCTGACAGCCTCCATTCTCCCTCCATCAGTGTCCCCCTCTTCTGCTCAACTAGTTTGAAACCTTTGGGCTAGACTAGTATTTCCCAAACAGCTCACTGTAAAATCACTCCCCCACCCACCTACCCCAGATTCTCTATGCCTTAAATCACTGCCCCCCAGTTATTCTTGTAAGCAGGAAGTCTGGGAAACACCAATTCAGGTCAAACTCCTGCTTTCAAGTTAAGGGTGGGCCCAGGAGTTAGGCCATTTCTCCCAAGGATTTACAGCTGGTTAACCACAGCTGGCAGACTTGTGAGCTAATTCTTTCCTCTTAGGCCAACATTGTTTATATTTAATCATGACAGCGTGAGTATCTGCGAGGATTCTGATTCACCCTGATGAGGCCATAAGTAACTAATGAAGTCTGAGCCCAGAGCGGTCTGAACAGCCCCTGGGTTAAAGGATAACTGCAGGGGTAAAACTGTCCACACCAACCTTCGCCCGAGTTCTTTCACTTTCAGTATCAGCATGAGGAGAAACACAGAACTACATGCCCGAAAGAAACATCATCCCAGCTCCACACAAGCACAGCCAGGGGAAGCAGGATGACTCAAAGTTCTCACCATTTCCTGGACACATATTAGTAATCACATCCTTTGCTTCCAGCAACAGCCTGAAACCTTGTGGCAGGGAGAGGGAACAGCGTGGTTGTTACCAAGACTCCACACTGGGGCCCGGAACCAAAATGGGTAACTCTGGAAGGATGGGAAACAATCCCCAGCCTGGAGCTCACACAGCAGCTCTAACTCCAGGAGAGCGCAATCCAGTTATAATCGCCTTTAATTGGCCCTCCCACGCGGCCTCGCAATTTCCAGCTGTAATCAGCTCCACAAAGGATGTGCGATATTTCTTTTCTACCTTTAAAATCAGAATCCTCTCTGGTTAGGTTCCTATCACTACTGTTTTGATTTTTTAATATACCAAGATATAAGCAGGATGGATGAATGAATGAGTGAAAGCAAAGATGCAAATGGATTTCTTAAAAATAAGCACTGATTTCTTTGACCTTCATGATAACCCAGTGGGATTGAGATTGGTAAGGGAGACAATGCTGACTGGGAAACCCTTTTGATTCCAGGGCAGAGGGTCCCCCAAACACATGCATCTGGTCAGACGTTTTCTGGGCTCTGATTTCTATCTTGGCATGCTTGATTCTCTGTTAATAAAGTCACAACCCTTTGTTGCCATGGAACCCAATCAGACACGAAGTCTGTTACTATGACTTCCCTGCAGGTCTAAAAAAAGACCTAGTGACCAGAAGACCAGCTTTTAAAATTTTCAAAACAAAAAAATCAAACCCCAAAAGCAAAAAAAAACAAGGCAAAGAGGTGCCAATCAAGGATCCACCAACCTTCATGTGCACCGACGTTTAGGGTTTCGTGCAGGCGGACCTGAACTCTTGAGCCAAAGCTACCCATTGTTCTATAAAAATATTTTAGCTAGAACTTTCCAGAGGAGACGATTTTATAAATACCTGGCAAAGAGGGTAAAAATGTTCTTAGGCTTTCTTCCATTTTGTTCTCTTTCAGGCAAGGTTTCTGAAATTCGAGTCGCTGTTTAGCAAACATATGTCAATCAGCAGCTACCAAATTGCAATATTCATTTCCACCAATACTTAATTTTTGCCAAGAGCTCATTACTTCTCTGTTAAGAAAAGAGATTCGAAACAATACAAACGATCCTGTGTTCTGCCATACTGGAGCCCGGACTGAATCTGTGGAGAAAAATATCTGAGGGTAATAGCAGCGCTATTTAAGGGAAGAGAATTAACATTTGTTGAGTGGCTACCATGAGCCGGGCATCTGTAAGTCATAGGAGAACCCTGCAGCCCGGGCACTGCCATCTGTTTTGCAAAGGGACTGAGCGTCAGTGAGTGCTGTTGGGTAGCTCACTCGGACTCCCACGAGTGCTTGCAATGGTGCTTGGCTCCCAATACCACACCTCTTCACTCATTCAACCACCACTGATTTCTGCCCTCTCAGGCGCTCTGCATTCTGCTAGGTTCCTTGTTCTTTATGAGAGAAGTCAGTCTGCAAAGCTCCCTTAGAATCTGCCTTGACGGCACAGGGGCCAGTAAGGGCTCTACCCATCTTAACATTAGCTACACTGCAGCAGTCACGCCGCTGGGAGAATCATGAGCAAATACCCTGTGTGCCTGCCTAAGACAACTCAGGCCCAGGTGCCTGCTCCACCCTCGCAGGGGCTTACTGCACTGCCCGGAGCCTTCCAGCTGCGGGAGAGCAAAGACAAGAGGACCTTGAGGTTCCCTGCACCTGTTACTGCACGGTGTCAGCAGTGAGTCCAAGTTGAGCTACGCAAACTCACAGTGGTTACTCTAACCCGATTCTGGACAAAAAGCTTCAAGAGATGACAAGGAAGCAGGTGGCAAAGCAGGTGGAAGTGAATTTTGAAGTTATAGCATTACTTTTGCCAGCCTCTCAGCTGAGGATATTTTACCTAGTTACTTCTATAATAAATACAGCAATTACTTTCAATAAAGGAAAACTGTGAAAGCAGCACAACGAGGCACTACTTCACACACAGGAAACGCTATGGTCAAATGACGGGGATTAAGTGCTGGTGAGGACCGGGAGGAATCAGAACATCATACACTGCTGGTGGGAACATTAATCAGCAGCACTACTTTGAAAAACACTAACACTTCCTCCAAAGGTTAAACAGAGAACTACCTTAAGACCCGGCAATTCAGAACATATGGTGTTTCAATTTTTCAAATGTATTACAGTAAAAGACACACTGCCATTAATCCCCCTTAAAATACTCCCCTCACACTAATATCTAGAATATACAAAGAACTCAATAACATCAGACTCCCCAAATAAAAGACCCAATCAAAAAGAGGAATTTGAAATGAACAGACACTTCTCAAAAGAAGCAGTACAAATGGCAATAAGATTAGGCCATGAGAAAATGTTCAGTATCTTTGGCCATTAGAGAAGTGAAAATTAAAACAACCCTGAGACTCAACCTTGCTCTAGAAAGAATGGTCATCATCAAGAGATCAAACAGTAGCACAAACTGGTGAGGATGCAGGGAAAAAAAAAATACCTTCTACATTGTTGGTGGGAATGTGAACTAGTACAACCATGATAGAAAATTGTATGGAGATTCCTCAAAATACTAAAACTACAAATTGCATTTGACCCAGTCATACCTCTTTTTGGTATCTTCCCCAGAGTTAAAGACCTCATGCTATAGCGATACACGCATACACACATTTAGAGCAGCACAGTCTGTAGCAGCTAAATTATGGAAGTGGCCCATCAGCAGATGAATGGATAAAAATGTGGTGTTTGTACACAATGGAGTACTACTCAGCATACAGAAGAATAGAAATGAGTCATTTGTAGAAATATGGGAACATTTTCAGACCATAATGCTAAGTGAAATAAATCAGACCTAGGTTAAATATTGCATGGTTTTTCTTATTTGAGAAAACCAGAATATAAATAATTGTGAAAGCAAAATAAAACAGAGATGATTAGGAAACAAGGAAGCAGACTTTGTGAAAACAGAAAGAGGATATGTGGAAGGAGGGAGCGGGGCGGGCGGGAAGGGAAATAAAACTGATTAAGATGTGCTACATGTGCCAATATATGTATCAATTTCTCACGATGAAGGTAATTATGTACAAACATACACCAATAAAAAAGGAAAAAAAATACTCCCCCTTTCTTCAAACACACCCATCCCACTGTTCTTTTTTTAAAAATTCATTATGTTTATTGGTACATTTTAGGTATACAGTGTGATGACATTCATTATTGGGAATCTGAACCTTTACATAATCTCTCTTGGTTCTTATTTTTTCCCCATTCCCTGCCCTCCCTTCAACCCCTCCACCCCTCCCTATTTACAAAGACTTTGTTTCCGTTTTTTCTGTTTCTCATATTTATTCCTGTCCCCTACCCCTCCCACTTCCCCTTTGCCCCTTTTCTTCCTATGTCACATTATCTATTACACCTTTTAGCCCTTATTTACACTTTCAGTTTCTCACACTAGAGAAACTATTCAGTATTTACACATGTGTGTCCTATTTATTTCACTTAAGAGTATGGCCTTGGGGCCAGGGATTTAGCTAAGTGGTTCCGATGCCTGCCTCTCAAGCATAAGGAGCTGAGTTTGATTCCCAGTACCAAAAAAAAAAAAAAGTATGGCCTCAATGTACATCCACTTAGCTATAAATGTCTCTGGTTTCTCATTCTTTATGGTTGAGTAGTACTCCGTTTTATAGAAAAACCACATAGTTCTGGAAGTCTTTTGTGGGTATCCTTACAAGGTGTGATTAAAAAAAAATTCAGTGAATGCAGCTTCTGAGTGCTCTCCACCAGAAAGGCAGGCTCATGAAAACACTGCAGAGCGTTCTCATCCACCTTATTCACTGGATCTGGCACTGGGTGACTTCTGGCTCTTCCCCAGGGTCAAAATGATCATCAAAGGGAAAGGTCTTGAACTGATTGAGGCCATCAAGGCAACCATGACAGAGCAACGAAAGACATCATGAGAGAGGACTTCCAGAACTGCTTCATGAAGTGGCAAGAACAACAGGACAAGTGTGTAGGAAGAGAGGAGGAGTATTTTGAGGGGGATTAATGGCAGTTGTCTTTTACCACAATATCTTTTTTTAAAAATTTAAACATTCACTATAGCTTTTGATCATAGTCTTGTATACCCAAGAAAAATAAATAGACATTGCCATTCAAACACTTGCGCATAAATGCTCATATAGCATTATTCTTAATAGCACCGAGGGGAAACATCCATCAGTTGATAAAATGTGGTTGCGTATCCATACAACAAATGTTTAGCCATAGAAAGGACTGACTTGTGCCGCATCATGAATGAACCTTGAAAACAGCATACTAACTGAAAGAAATCACACATACAAGACCACATAGTGCATAACTCCACGTACAAAACAGGCAAATCCTAGACACAAAAAGCGGCTCACTAGCTGCCTAGGTGTGAGGGTTTGGTGGGTGGAGGGGGAGAGTGATTGCTAATGACTATCTCTTGGGGGTGATAAAAACAACGTAAAATTGATTCTGGTGATGACTACACAACTTTGCGACTATACTAAAAATCATTCAATTATGAACTGTAAGACTATGGTATGTAAATTATATCTCAATAAAGCTTTTGTTTGTTGGTTTTCTGAGGCAGGGTCTCCTTTTGTAGTTCAGGCTGGGCCTGAACTCATTATGTAGCCCAGGCTGGCCTCGAACTTGTGGCGATCCCCCTGACTCAGCCTCCCAGGTGCTGGGATTACAGGCGTGTGCCACCACCCCTGGCTTCAATAAAGCTTTTTGTAAAAAAGGAAAAAAATAAGTTTTTGGGTTTTGGTTGTGAGCTAAACTTGTGAACAACAAATAGCTCCATGGACAAGACCATCCCAGCTCGGCCAAGTTACATTTGGCTCTCGGCGTGGCCACACTCCTTAAGGAAACGAAGCTCCTATCTGAACCAAATGTTTTCTCCCTCCTTGAGCAAAGGAATCTATGGCTTTCTGTCTGAGGGGAAAACACCTGGGGAACCCTCTCAGGTAGAGATCAGACACACACGCACGCACGCACGCATGTGCGTGCGTGCCCCAGCCGGCCAGGCCAGGACCCATCCTGGTCCAATGAAATCACTTCCAGTTCCCTCTCTGGTTCTCTCCTCTACCCCAGCCACCCTCAGTCCCTGGAAACCTGCCACGTACAGGGCGTGATGCTGGGCCATTGTCATTATCTCTTCTTCTCAAAACAACCCACGGAGAGGCAGGTATCCTTCCCAGTGTCCAGGTGCAGAAAGAGGCTCAGGAAGAGGACACAAGGTGACCACAGTGACACAGCTGCAAAGTGGTAGAGACAGGATTTGAACTCAGATCAGGAGTTTAAGCTGCTTCTCTCTCATTCCTATACCTACATTGCGCGTTTTGCAAACTGGGTCCACGGACACATCCTGGGGTTCCACGAGATTGTTACAAAGAATTTTCAATGCTGTGATTGCTTAGATAGTAAAGAATATTAATATAGCAGCCCTTGAGGGATCACAGACATAACCACACCCCCCCACACACCCCCGCTCATCAAGAGGTGCCCTGGAGTGTCGGGGACTCTTGTTTTTCCTGTGCATGGCCAGCTTGGGCCAATCAAGAGATACCGTGGTCCACAGTATTGCCTCCCTAGGGCTACTGCAACAAAGTGCAAACCAGGAGGTTATAAATAAAGAATCCTCACCCACTGTCCCCCGGGCTAAGAAGCCTGAGGTCAAGGTGCAGGCAGGGCCACACTGCTCTGCAGGTGCAGGTTCAGGAAAATAAGCACGCACTCCTCCTTCTCAGCTTCTGGTGGTCTGAGGCACTGGTTGGTAGACGCATCGCTTAACCCTTGGTCTTCATAGTCCTAGTCCCGTGCGTCTCCCCTCTGTGCTTGCCTGTCCCCAGGCTCCAGCTCCCCTCAATATAAAACCACGACAGTCACAGTGGACAAGGGTCTACTTGACTTCCTTGTAACTTGATTACCTCTGTAAAGACCCCGCTCCCAAATGAGGCGGACTGTGAGACAGTGGGGTTAGCACTTCAACTTATCTTCTTGGGGGGCACAGTTCAACCCACAACTGGCTTTAGCAGTTCTGATGAAGGGCACATGGCTCACAGTGAACAAAGGTGTCACACATAGAATTTTTCTGACAGAGGACGGTTATGCTAGGGTTGTACCCATCCGCCAGTGGGCAATGGAAGCATCTGAACTCATCAGAAAGACTGACCCAGAGCAGTCGCCACTTTCTGGACATTGTGAGGACTGACCGGAATCGCTAGCAATTTCAGTTAGTGCCAATTTAAGCTCTGTATTTTGTATGTATATTATTTGACATTTTCATCATGAAATGTTGAAGGGAACATTTCCTTACAGTATTGATAAAATCAGCTAAGTAACTTTATTCTTTTTTTTTTTTTTGGTACCGGGGATCGAACTCTGGTCCTTGCGCTTGCACAGCAGGTGGCAAAACCACTGAGCTAAATTCCCAGCCCAGTAACTTTATTCCTAAAGAACACCTAAGTAGAAACACCAATTAGCAGCTTCAAACAAACATTTTTCTACAAAGCAAAAGCAGAGAGAAGATAAATTTTAAAATATGGAAATAAGAGTACATGTCTTCCTTAATTAGACTTATTTAAATAAAAAATGTAGCCAAGGCCTTAAAGCAATCATTTGATGTACTTAAACATTGAACTCTGAAAAGAAAAAGTACTGCCGTCTTGTGGAAATGTGTGAACTCAAATATGATATCTATGCGTGCATTTCTCAATGCATTTTTTCTTTCTTTTCTTGTTTCCTCTTTATCCACCCAAACATTTATTTTGCATTACTTGCCAAGCACTGGAAATGCAATGTGCACACTTCAGGCTTCAGGGTAGTGAGCTCCAGGTTATGAGGGTCCAAGGGCTCAAAAGAGATGGGGTGCAGAGTGAGTGGAGCAGCACCCCAGCCGGGGCACAGGGAGCCTACAGGGGTCATTATCTCACACAAGCCTCCAGCAGCCTTATAGGAAATAATTATACTCACTTCTGATCTGAGGGGTCTGAAGCTCAAAGGGATCGGGCAAGCTGGCCACGACTGCACACAGCTCATGAGAAGAAGGATCAGGACTGAAAAGGCGGGCCCACTGTCCCAAAGCCTTGGCACTGTGCTCACCTCACCATTCAGAGCCCCTGGCATATAGAAGGAGGGCTGAAACTGTGCCTGCACATACAAGTCCTGGCCACTTCCCACCTCCGCTGCTATGGTTCTAGTCCAAGCCACTATCATCACTCCCCACAGGTCTCCCCACCTACAATCTAAATGCAGTCCTGAGACCAGGAGGGCCTTGCACAACATGCACTGGCCCAGTAACTGGCCTCCCCCAACCCTAAGCCTCTCTGCCCTTCTGCTCTATTCCTCACTTATCTTGCTCCAGCCACAGGGCTGCCTCCCAGATGTGCCTCCCACTCGGCATGCATACTCTGATCTCAGGGCATGCATTTGCTCTTCCCTCTTCCTGGAATGCAGCAGTTTATTATCATAGGTTTTCCCTCTGCCACTTCTGAGAAAAGCTTTCCTTGGGTCTCAGTTTAAGCTGTCTCCCTGTAACGTCACAGGGGCCTCCCCAACTTCCTGCTTGATTTATTTTTTGACACCCCACTCAGCAGCACTTTTACATACTACATACTATATTTTACCTATGAGTCTCCTCGCCCTACTAGGATGGCAGCAGGGGTTTTTGTTTTGTTCCTTGGGGTTCCTGGCAAATAGTCCATGCTTGGCACATATTTGCCACTTGAGGCTGAAAGCTGAACTGTTAAAGCATAATCCACATGCATGGGGCATGAACTTCTGATTTGGGGAAGGTGAGGTGACTGACTCCTTTTCCCTGTCACATATGAGGACACAGATACCACCAGCTTCAAGGCTGATGAGACAAACACTTGTCTTCTCGTCTATTCTGGCTCCAGAACAAGCAACCTCTACATGTAGCCCTAGACAAAGAGGATCTCTCATGCCACAGTGTTTGGGGCAAAAAAGATCAGCCTAGGGTCGGGGATTTAGCTCAGTGGTTTCGCAGCCTGCTACGCAAGCGCAAGGACCTGAGTTCGATCCCTGGTATCAGAAAAAAAAAAAAAAAAAGATCAGCCTATGTTTGACTTCTCTGCTCAAAGTGTCATCAACAAAAAAGCGCTTGAGTGCTTGGTGCTCAAGGAGGTCCCTGTTGTCCCTACTTCAGCTCCACCTGTTTGCACAAGGGCTCTTTTGTTATGCAGCCTCTTGTACCCCACTGGAACCTCAACAGAGGTACTGCAAGGAAACCACAAGGGCCCGCCTCTCCTGGAGGTCCCAGACAGCAAGGGGTGGACTGTGAACCCGTGACAGTGACTGTTGGGGGTGAGGCATTCTAAGCATCTCAGCGCCCGGTGCATGGTGATGAAACAAGAGTAAGGTGGCCCGAGGTCAAGTGGAAAAGCTGTCCACACGTGGGAGATGGAATTATTTTCCAGGGAGGAGTCTGTGCCACAGGATGTGTAATGTCCCCCAAACTCATCCTCATTCTAAGTGATCAGATTGAGTGGGGGGTGACAAACAACAATAATGGGAAGGCCAGGAGTGCTCGGTCTTCGCAAAATCCTAAAGCTCGTCTTTCAGTTCTGAAATGCTATGGAGGGACTGCACGAGGCTCCAAAAAGTAAATAAAGCCCCCCTGAGAGAGGGTACTATAATTTGAGTTTGCATCAGTTTGTTTTCTGTAGTTAGCAAAAAGGTGACAGATTTGGGTTACGAAGCCAGTGTTCCACTATAAAAACCTGCTGGTTGCCATGACAATTAACTTCCCCATTCCTCCCTTTTCTGCGGCATCCCTTCTTCCATCTGAGTCAAATCAAACAACCTATCTATGACGCCCAGGATTTAGTATTTTCTTTGCAGGACGATATAAAAATATACAGAACACATATTCAAAAATACGTTATCAAAGAGCTAATCAGAGGGGAACCAAACCCTTCAAAATGGGTACTGTCCGTCCTCCTCTCCCACAGCTGTCTAACAAGCACAAGAAGGGCTCCTCAGAAGGCTGCAAGGGTGACGGGTGGGGGCTTAGCAGCAGACACCCACCGCTCAGTCCAGAGACTCCCGGGGGCCCCAGAGAGCACCTGTCACCCTGCAGAGCCATTGTTCATCGGCAGGCCTGTCCTCCCCGCCCCAAGCTCCTCCCATAACAGGGCTCAGCCTGGCACCGCACTGGGCACACAGTTCGACCATGCAGGGAGCTCTGGCACAGAGCACCCTCTCCCTACATTTCCTACTTCAATCTCCAGGCTGGGCCTGCAAACTGGCCCTACCTGAGGAGAAAGTTGAGGAGAACTCCAGAGCCCAGTCACCTACAGCCCAGCACTGCCACTGGCTGCCATCACTGCTGTCGCCGGTCATGACCACTGACCCAGACTAGGAGCCCAATGACGAGTAAGTCAGACAGCTGTCGCATTAATGTGATTTATCTTTTCCTTCTCAGGACAAAGGCTGCTTGTGTAAACATATGGTAAGGTCAAGCGGAGACTTTCCTATTTACCCACCATTAGTTAGCTCACACACACACTTGACTGCATTGAATTGCAATGTTTGTTTTAGAAAAGACAAGATGATATGAAAAGTCCTGAGAAGAAAATACAACACCCAGCAGCAGGGGTGACCAGTGCTTATGCTTGTGCTGCTGTCACTTACCGCACAGATGTGGGTGTGGTTCCACCCAAGGCTGGAGCAAAGGCTCAGGATTGCTGGCCACCCTGGGGTGCTGGCCTTCTCACTCAGGGGTAAGATCCAAGATATTTAACCTGTTGAGCCTCAGTCCCTCACTCATAACACGAGTGTGCTTGATCTACTTGATTCTGTGAAGTGTTTTAGCCTAGGTCAAGCTTTATCACAGCGCCAGCACAAAATACCTACTCATCTATGTCGGCTTTACTAATACTATTTGCGGATGCCATTTGTAAAAGAAAAACGGTGCTGTCTGTATGTAATATCTTATAAACCTTTTCAATCAACATAAAAGCATGACCTCTTGGCAGGTCAATAAATACACTTCTGTAACATCCATGGTTATAACCCTGAAACAAGAGCTTCCATGAGCCCGGCAGTTCTTCACCTTTCTAAAATGGCCATTTGCCACCCTGGAGAATCATCCCAAGAAAGCTACGGGACTTCGCTCAGAAATGTGCACATCTGTATGACACACACAACTCCACAGACCCCACGTGGGCTGAATCAGATTCTCCTAAAAAAAGTCATATGTTGAAGTCCTGAACCACATACCTCAGAATTTAACTGTATTTCAGGATAAGCCCTTCCACGGGGTAATTACACTAAAATGAGGTAATCAGAGTAGACCCTCAGCACGGCAGGAAGAGGAAGTCTGGACGCAGACATCAGAGGAAGCTGAGGGGAAGATATCAGAAAAGGCCAACTACAAGCTAAGAAGGACAGATCTCTCCCTCACAGTCCTGAGAAAAAACCACCTGCAGACACCTGGACCCCAGACTTCCAGCCTTCAGAAATTAAAAAAGTATGTGTGATATAGGTAAAGTGCATAAAAGTAAGTCTGATGCTTAAACCAAACCATGTGTAGTGCTGTTCTTTAAGAGCAGCTCTCGTGAATTGATGCATTGCATTTAGAAACAGAGCGCCAGCTCCAACCTCGGTCTCCATAGTAATGTTTATTGTGTACCATTTATATTTTAAAAGTAGCAGATTACAAACTGACATTCTAACCTTTTCATCATTGGCTGCTGCAGTCACATGAGAAGAACATATTCAACCACACCTGGCGCCAGTCCTCTCTGTCCACACACACTTCAGTGCTCTTAAAATGCACTAGCACGGCTCATCAATAACAAAAAGAAGTAAGTACTGTTACTTGCCACAACACGGAGGAATCCAACGGCACTGTGCTGAATGAGAGAAGCAACACTCAAAAGGCTCAATACTGCCCACCTCCATTTAAGTGAAAACACAAACCCCAGGGCAAAAATCAGATTAGCAAGAGGCAAGAGGCAACTTTCTAGGGAGATGGAAATATTCTTTAACTGGGTGATGAACTGCAAGGCTATATGTCTTTAAGATCAGTTATAAAACCGTACACTTAGAAAGAGGGGGTCTCACTGTATGTAAATGTGCTAATAGAAGCAGAGGTGATAAATTCCTGATTACACCCAAAACCTCAAAATAACTTTGTTAGAAAAACTATAGACAAAATTAAGTACACACAAACTTTAAACAGATACTATTCAATATCTATAGGCACCCATACACAATCTATCATTAATGTGAAAATATCCCACCAAAGACATTAAAGAGGAGCTTTAAAACAATCTCTACTGAAAGTATAACTGCCCAGGAGAGCTGCTTAAGAACAGATGGTAAAGTTGAACAGCCCTCTTCTCCCTCCATTGCAGCGACGTCACTTCTAGGGATATCACCTAGTGACACCTTCCCACAGGCACAAAGTCCTCAGGATCAATCTATCCATTCACCTTTCAATGACTGGTTGGACAAACACTGATTCACTCTTAGGGCGACATAATGTACAAAGTTAAAACCAGGAAAGAAGGTTGGCAAATTATTAAAACAACAGGCTGAAAAAAATAGCAATTTACAGGGGATGACATTTATAGGAAATTTTAATGCAGAAAACAATGCATTGCTTATTAATTCATGCTGATTTTAAACATGCTAATGAGTGACACACAGTAACTTCAGACCATGCAGAAGCAGGAAGACACAGCACCCAGACAGTGACATCTGGGACCATTTACTTCGTAAAACAAGTAACCAAAATTTGCTGGGAGAGAGGAATATGAGTATCATGTTTTTCAAATGTCTTTTTTCCATGTCTGAAGGGTTTATTAATTAGAAATGCACTTGTCTACTTATTATTCAGTCAGAACCATTTGGCTAATGGCTTGGACGGGTTTTCCTCAGGCTCAGCGTGTTCTCTCTGTGAAGGAGCTGCTATTTCTGATGGGTCATTTCATCACCTTATCACTCTGGAATCTGACGTCACTGTGTTTATGTCCACAGGACAGTCATTTATGTCAACCTTAAATTAACCTCAACAACCCAAGCAATCGTAAACTTTAGAAAATAAATATCCACTGAGAGCTTACTAAGTTAGCAGCCCTTGAAAAACAGCCAGGCTCATTTTAGGCTATTGTGTAGATAAACTAAGCAGCAACTATTTTAAAGAATTATTTAATTAACAAAGTCACTGTGATTTCTGAAATGTCCTAAGTACCAAAAAAAATTCTTTGTATTGAGAATCAAGCAACTCTTTGTCCTTCAATAATACACACATTATTCTCATTTATCAATTGCCATTAGAATTATCCCAACACAAATAATTTTAAAATTGAGGATTTAAAGAAAGCCACAAGCACACAACATCTATTTCATTCATTTCCTATTTCCTTATAGTAATAAAAGTTATGAAAAAATGTCTGTTAGAAGGTGAACTTTGCATAAAACTGCCCTTAAGTAGCAACAAAGCTCAAAACCTCATTTTAAGTCTTTTGTTAGAAAATAAGAGTTCAATGTGAGCCTTGAGTACCTCAAAAACTTTCTTGCTATCAGCTCATCCTAAATGGCCGAAGTGCTGCGCAAATTCTTCAGTACTAGAGTTGAATGTGCCCTACCCACCCGGCAGCAGAGGATTTGTAGGGGCCGGAAATAGTGCATGGTGACTGGTGAAGCACCCAGCTGATGAAGGAAGGCTCTGGCTTAACTTTGGTGTGCACACGCCCAACAGACGCCCAAGCTGGGAGTACCTCTGAATTGCCCAGCGAGTGAGGTAAGGTTTGGCTGGATTTATGCAACAAATATACCTGATAATCCGCTTAGGTCAGTAGGCTTTTACAAACACAGAGCCTCTCCAGACAAAAGCACATGTGAAAAAGCATATTCCCTCCACTTTTGATATGCCCTTGGATCAGGCTATAAAATGTTAAGTGTTAGTTTCTGGGCACAGCCAACAGTTTTAACCTCTGTGTCAGATGCAAAGATATAGGCAGATGGCTCCATAATTATCACAGGTGCACATTACAACCCCTATGTATTGAGTGTGTTAGCAAGACACAGGGCTCACCTACAAATAAGAATAATCAAGCCAAATAAACAACTTATTGCCTCCAGTGCTGAAATCTTAGAATATTCCCAATGCTAATACAAGCAACAAATCAACTTAAATTTTCAGTACAGAGCCCAACTCAAAGATCCTAAATATATTTTCCAAGTGCAAGAATGAGGCTGACAAAACAGTAGTCCTGGCCCTGCAAAACAAGCAGTTAGGTTGAGTGTTCCTGCTCTTCTGTCTCCCTAGCTGAGATGTTAGGCCACAAATTATTTACCATAGCAACAGTGGTTTGGGAAACAATGCACATTCTTTATATTGTAACACTTTCTGCAAGCTATGGAAGTTTTGTAAACTAGAAAAGGGCAGGATTTTATATATATATGTATATGTATATATATATACATACATACACAGAGTCTAACAAAAAATGTATACACGCTTCATCATTTTGACGTACTAATAAACATCTAGAAGCAAATGGCCACCACTTTGGGCACCTCTTGTAAATGTAGAGGCCAAAGGGAACTTGTATTAATCTCATGATGTCTCGATCAATTTAGTATTAAAATATTTATATCAGCTTTTCTTTCCCTGCCGTATACATTTTTGGTGCTCTCTCTAAATACATATATATATATATTCCCTTAAATATTTCAGTATAATACAAGTAGATATTGATAAAGAAAATGTTTTTTAAAAAGTCTTCTCACTACTATGAAAAAAATAAAGCAAAATTGCGTAACAATTTAAAGACTAACATTAGCTAATACTATATATATATATATATATATATATATTTTTTTTTTTTTTTTTAACTGGGTCTCTCTATGTTGCCCAAGCTGGATCAAATGATCGTGTGCCTCAGCCTCACAGCTGGGACTACAAGTGGATACTACCGCGTCAGCATTAACGGGCAGGATTTTATAATATTAAACAGAACTTACTGAGAGGTAATACTTTGTTCAAAAGAGAACTAGAAGGAAAATTTTTTAAAACTACACAAAATAGGGCCAGGGATTTAGCTCAGTGGTTTCGCTGCCTGCTGCGCAAGCGCAAGGACCCAAGTTTGATCCCTGGTACCAAAAAAAAAAAAAACTACACAAAATATTTACTGGCCTTTCTCCCTCCATGTTTTGATCTTTCCTTACTTCCAATGATATGGGAATTGTGCCTGTTTGAGAATTTCTAAATGTATGAGCTAGAGTTTTCAAACTGCTCACTGCAAATCCCTAGAGCAGGAGAGGGGAGGCCGAGGTAGGATGATGCCCCTCCAGAAAAAAAGCAGCAGAATCATAACCTCCTGAATTCATTAGCTTTAACATTCACAGAGAATTAAAAATTTATAAAAATAAAACTAGATACATATGGACACATATGGACAACACTATATTTTTAAAGATAGGTAACTATGCAAAAAATAGTGTTGGGATAACTGTACACATCTGAAAGTGAAGCAAGTAATTCTGACTGAAAGATTCAAACATATAAGTCATTAACATATTTGGAGAACATGGATGTTTTAGTTATTCAAAAAACTTCCAACTACAAGGCCATTCTAAGAGTAACACAAACCTACAACCCATAAAATTTTCCAAGTTTTTCATGGCTGGCAAAGTCTGGTTAATATTTACTCAGCACTTGCTGTAGGCCGTCTCTATGCTCAGCACACACAAAACGTACAGTCAAGTCTGTGTGACAGGCAGAATTCTTAGCCCTGGAGTATGATCCCCTTGTGTATGAGCAAGACTTGTGAATATCATGGGATTTCAGTCCCATGATTAGGTTATCTCACATGGCAAAGATGAAAGAATTGTGCAGGCCCTAATCAGCTGACTTTAGTTAGTCAAAAGGTAGCATGTGGGGAAGGGCCTGGCCTAAGCAGATGAGGTTGTAAAAAGAGGATCTAGAGAGGAAGAGACAAGCAACAGGGACTGCTGTCACACTAGCCTTGAAGAGACTAACGCTGTGGAGAGGCCCATGTGGCAGGGCACTGTGGGCAGCCTCTGGGAGCAGCGGGCCTCAGTCCTACAGCTGCAAGGAAGTGACTTCTGTAACCAACCAGTTACAGAGCCAGGAGGCCTGGTCCTGGCTGACACTCCCATATCAGGCTGATGAAATTTTACTAGAGGACACAGGGAAGCGGCACCTCCCCCAGGCCCATGTGAGATAATAAATGTGTGGTGTTTTCTAAGTTGCTAGGTTTGGAACTTACTACACAATAGCAGAAAACTAATCTAGTCAGGAATAAAAAATTGGGGAAAGTGTATGTGCAAAGCAATTTGTTTAACAGTAAATATGATTCTACAAGTCTATTAAAAAGATCAAAATATAAATGGCCAGAATATATAAAATGACAGTCAACAAAATTTTTTTAAGTATCTGAAAATACGAGCGACTTATTGCACTATAGTACTCTAAGTGTGGCCACCGGGAGAAACTGGCTGAGGGCTTTATGAGATATCACTGGACTATTTTTTGCAATTCCCTGTAAATCTAAAAATATTTCAAAATAAACAAATCTAAAAATATGACCAACTTTATTTATCCTAAGAAAAATATAAACTAAAATAAACTACCAGTTGTCACTCTCAGCCCAGCAAAGAGCAAAACCCTTACTAATATGTGGGGTGGATGGGACACAAGCGGAGGCATGTCCGTGCATTTCTGAGGTTACATAGACTGTCGCTGATCTGTTTACTGCTGTATACCCAGCTCCCTGGGTTTCACACAGAGCAGGTATGGCGCGAGTTTTGGCAATATCATCATTTAAAGTGCACATGCCCTTCGGCTGAGCAATCCCACTTTTAGAGACTTCGCCTCCTAACATATTCTTCACATATACATTAAACAGTAGGTCCAAGTCACCAAAGTATGCATAATCACCAAAGACTGGAGGTAATACACATATCCTTTAATTTTAAAAAATGGTGAAATAACGTATGGAATAATCATACACTGGAATGCCGTGCAGCAATTAAAACAAGGTGAGTTACAATCTCCACCAATAAGAATCAGGATTCCCATGATTCCCAGCTTCTTGAGTCCCACAGGACAATTTCCCAACATACCATCTTCACTCATTAGGCCAGTATTTCTAAGGTTCCACCTATGCTCTGTGCCTCAGTGAGAGGAACATAACCATCCCCACCAGGAGAGAACAGGGCAGGAGTTCACAGGCATGGAGGAGGGGAGGGGGCTCTCCATCCCCTGAGAAAGGACCTGGAGATCGAGAAAAGGACAGGACGAAGGACAAAGGTCAGATGAGAGTCTGGATATCCAGTTAAGAAGCCGGGGTTCTGGCCTATTAAAGGATTGGAAGTAGCATACTATACTGACAAGACATTATGCAAAGCATGTTTAATGTAAACGAAAAGTGAGCCATTTGGTGAAGTTCATGATCTAGGGACCATCCCTGATTTCATTCGTCCTGTCTTACAGGATCTTAACAGGAGCATTTATGGTAAACTGAGTCACCCAGCACACATGCAGGCCGCACCCAGCCAGCTGTGCGCATCCCTTCCCTAGCTCTATAGTACATGCTTAGGAATCAAATCAAAGCATCACACTGTGCTTATTTCTTCAGTCTTCTTGAGTCTTCTGGGCTTCTGCATCAGGCTTTCAAGCACTTTGCCCAATAGCAGCTCACAGTCTCTACAGCTACTGAATGGGCTTCATATCATGAGATTAATTAAAATCTATGCCAACTAGTGATTCAGTCTCAAACAAAGGCCTCCTGTTCCAATTAGTGAGATTAGGATAGTATGCTGCTGACTATCTGGAGTCAAGTTCAGGTTTCTGGGCTTGTCACAACGCTTACAAAGACAGGGAAAAGGGGGGGGCGTTGGCCCTCAACACACAGTTGTGCACACTGGAGGAAATATGTTTAGATGCGGAAGCCAGTAAGGGCATGCTTTGTTTGGGGGCAAATACTTCATCTAAATTTCTGTGGAGCAGCTGTAGGCACCGCTCAATTTCCTCCCATTACAACCACCCTACATGCACTCTTAATTAGGTTCAACCTCATAAAACACAGAGCTTCAATTTCTTCTCTACCCACTACATGTCTGTCTGTCTCTGAAATTCCCAAAGAATCTGTATGTTCTAGATGTTCTGCTTTTTAGCCCAAGATCTTCTGCTGCCTGCCTCAGTTTCTCTCAGCTTCTCAGAAGGCTGAAGAGGAAACGTGGAGACAGTCTGCAGGGAGCAAGGTCCAACTTCCTTCTAGGATCTCTACCCAGCCAAGACAGCCACCGACCTGTTAGAGGGGACTCTCGTGCATTTTGGATAAAGGTAATTTATATCAAATTAAATTGGCCCGGGGATTTAGCTCAGTGGCGCTGCCACCTGCCTCATAAGCGCAAGGTCTTGAGTTCTATCCTGGGTACCAAAAGAAAAAAAAAAAGACTGGTGTTTTCTTAAAGGATTTTGAATTACTTTAAGTGGTCTAAGACAAAAGCATTAAATAACAGGCTCACGGTGGGGAGGGTTTTCCCTTTTCAACCTCCAGCCCGGTCCAGAAGAGTCTCTGCATGGGGCTACAAGCTTCCCAGGGACACGCTCACACTTGCTAATCCACTCTGTCCAGCGAGGCAGGCCTCAAACTCAGACAGTATTTAGCTAGAATAGTAACACTGGTACTTTAAAAACAAATTTATGTTTTCAGGGATGAACTGATTAGGAAATATTAATAACAGTGCAGGTGTGTGTAGGAGGTGTGGGAATGAGTAAGATGGGGAAACTGCGTCAGACCATGAATGACAGCACCAGAGCAGCCACCACGACACCTGTGATGGGTTTCCCAACCCCACTTCCGGTCTCTGCTCACACCACTGGTGTCTGTAGGAGCCGGCCTTGAAGTCTGAGGCTGGAGTCCACATCGTCACCCTTCACTCTACTCCTCAGAGACAGTGATCCGCAGCGAGCGAGGTTGGAGGTACCAGGGAAAAGGTGGGGAGGACCCGCGGGGAGCAAATCACAGGTGTGTGGGGTGGGGGCTGACTGAGGACACACCCCAAGGTCTGATATGGGGACTGGCCTTAAGGGGGAGGATTACCCAAGAATGAGGAGCGGCGGTGCTGAAGAGAGGGAAGCCCGACACAGACTTCCAGATACCTGTGGAAATCTAGGTGGAGATGTTTCATGTATGTGGTAAAAGCCACGCCTTACTCCTGGCTGGCCTCAAACCAGTGTGTCAGGTGGAAGTCACAAGGACGTTCCCCTGGGGGATCTGCCCTGGGGACTGTCTACTGGACATGCCACCTCGAAAGAGGCCACTGGACTCTGTGCCTGACTTTCCCCAATGGTGGAGCAGATGACTGTTTCTTTGGCCAAGAATCCTTTGGTTTGGTTTGGGAATTGTGTTGTATAAAAGTTATATGCAGGTCGAAATGCTCCAAAATATAAAACCTTTTGAATAACAATCTGATCCCCTCGCTGAAAACTCCACACCCGAATCTTACGTGTCAGTCACAGTCACCATACAGGTATACAAAATAATGTTGCATAAACTGACCTTCAGGTTATGTACACAGCTGCATGTGAGATGTAAGTGAATTTCACGTGCAAACACAGGTCCAGTCCCCAATATCTCTCATGTACATATGCAAACAGTCCAATTTTTAAAAAAAAAATCCAAAATCTGAAACATATCTGGTCCCTAGCATTTTGGCTAAGGGAGACTCAATTTGTATCCTAAAACCCCAGATCCTGGAAGATGCTAGGAGTTGCCTCCAATGTGAGATTCACGGGCAGTGAGTACTGTACTTTGGCGCCAACAGCAGACTCAGATGGGATTCTAAGGTATGTGTGTACATGCTGCACTGTTTTGTGGGGGCACTACTGGGGACTGAATCCAGGGCCTTCCCACTGAGCAGCAACCTCAACCTCCTATTTTTTCTTAATTTTTTATTTTGAGACTGGATCTCCCTAATTTGCTCAGTTACCTGGCTGGCTTGAACTTGAAATCCTCCTGTCTCAACCTCCCAGAGCTCTGGGTTTATAGGCGTGCACCACTACACCCAGTTCATGAGGTACTTTACAGCTTGTGCGTCTGCATGCTTTTCTCTAGAAAACCTCCTACCCCAACTGGTGGAAGGTCAAGACAAGGATGAACTCATTCCACAAAGCTGTACATTAAAAAAACACAAAGATACCAAAAGGGACTTCAGAAAGGAAAAGTTTTTAAAAGTGGCAATGATCCAGGATAGCTATGTAGCTTTATATACCATCACATCTCTTTACCCCTGGCCCCCCCAAAAAAATCTGGAAATAAACTCAGACAGATAATGACCTAAGATTATATCATTCAAACACATATTTTTCACCTAGAAAATTCACAACAATTTAAATCTGTTCATTAACTAAACCTCTACTAACAATAATTTTAAGTTTAATTCAATTTAAATAGAAATGTTTCTCCCATAAAATACAGCCATTAAGTTGGTAGGTTCTGGTTCAATCCCCAGCACCATACATTTTTAAAGGGATTCTCTTTTAAGGCAGCAAATGGAAGAATAATTAGCCCCAATCAGTCTGTAGTAGTTACATAACTTTCCTGCCACAGTCTGGCTGACATACTTTTCTACTTCTGCAAATGGAGTGGTTTAGAGTTAATGTCTAAATTCCCTTCAGGGTCTAGAGGTGTAGCACAGTGTCAAAGTGCATGTTTACAGTGTGTGCAAGGCCCCTGGTTCAATCCCCAGCATCAAAAACTGAATGGGTAAATGAGTTCCTTTCCAGTTCTAATAAGCTAAAACCTTGGTGTGTAAGCTTCTAACCCTCTGCCATGCGTATGAGAAGCAAGTGCTTTCAATCCAGGCAAGCAAGGACCCCACAGGCAGCTCTGGTGTGGCCCCAAGTGATATCCTAGTTCCTTTAAACGGGCCTTTGTAATGTTCCTAAGTGGCACAGGCTCCTCAAATGCCCTTAGACCTGAGGCAGATACAGGTTTACCATCTGTCACCTACACTAAATGGGATGTGTTTCAGGAAGCAATCCTTCAAAAGAGCTCGTCTCTGTGCTGGAAATCACACCAATGGTGTCTCCAGCCAAAGGCAGCTGCTGCCACGGCAGAGAGCGACACTGCTACTACGCATGTGATTATTATTCCTCTCTCATCTTAGCATTGAATGTTTGGCAAGGGTTGGCACTGATCAGCGCTGACACACACTGCATCACTTCATTCGCCAACAGCCTTCCAAGGGAAGCATTAGGACAACCTTTGGAAAAAGGTAACTTTGGCAATATGCCCAAGGGCATGCTGCGGAGGGTCAGCCAAGGCGGAGGACTCCAGAACTGGCACTCTGGACCATGCCACTGTCCTCCCCAAAGTGTGACGTGCTGTGGGGAACAGGAGAAGTGGCGACTTACCTTACAAGGGACTTCTCAGTAAGGTCACCAGGTAACGATTACAAAACCCAACAGACAGGTGGTGTGGACAAGATGCCCAGTCACAGGCTCCACTGAGGAGACACATTTGCACGCACATTTCTGAACTTGACAGTCACATGGGAAACCTACCACTGTCACGCTCTTCAACGCTCATCCTCCAAAGATGAAGAAATGGTTCTCTAATGGTATCAGCTAAGAAAGAGTTCTCTAATGATCTTAAATTGTGACCTTAAGTCCTGAAGACTTATCCAAACTTACTGGCACAATTCTTATATCCTAGATATAGTGAAAAATTCAAACATTCATTTGTTCATATCATTCATTCCAAAGCTCTCTGGCAATACGGGACTGAGTGCAACAAACTGGCAAAGCATGTGTCCTAAGACTCTAGGGCACACAGAATGGGCAGGTCCCCAGCACACGTTTATCTCCAAACACTCAGCTGATTATAAGACTGAGCAGCCCAGTGTGTTTCTAAGATTCAGCTGTTTCCACAGGGGCAGAGTTGTGTTAGGAAGCAAACTGTATTTGTCAGTGCTCACTAGGGAAACAGATTTAGTATAAGATATATAAATATATATGGATATATGAAGTAGGCGTACAGTGCCCACCTGCAGAGTCAGGCATGGAGGGGTCCAAACGGGATGCCTGTGCCTGGAGATCCGAAGGATCAGGTTAAAGGTCGGAGGCCTGGAGCTCACTGCAAAATTCCATGTGAGTCGGTATCAGGAGGCTGAAGAGTCAGTGAAGCCAGGAGAGGACGTCTAAGGCAAAGGTGAAGACTGGAGCCTCTCCAAAGAAACAGCAGCAAGACTTCCTTCTTTCCCTGTTTAATCCACCCTGGCTGCAAGCCTTTTGGGTGGTGCCTCTCACATCCAAGGCGGGTCTTCAATCTTCAGTAAATCCATCCAGCCACACCCAGAACTATGGTGATCCAATCAGCTGTGAATTTCTTTCTCAAACTGATACAACAGTGAACTATTACATAAACTCTGGAGTCAGACAGAACTGGATTCAAACCCTAGCTCTGCCATCACTTTCTACCAGCCACAGGACCCTGGATTAACCCTCCTGGGCCTCGGGCTCCTCACCTGCACAGTGGGCCTCCATGCAAGTGGGTGTTGTGAGGATTAGGACCAATGGTATGGCTGAAGTGGCTCCTGTCACCTGGCATATAGTAAGCGATCCTGTACACTGGCTGCTACTCTTACTGCATTCTTTTCCTTTATCCTCTTTCTGCCTCCTGATAGAGGAATAATCAGTAAGTACAAGTTTTCCCCCAAGTGAAAGAAGTGGCTGGATTGTACACAAATCACATATCCTGATGTTCCTTTTCTAAGGAATGAGAAGTTCTCATTCTGATTCAGTACAGTGATTCATGGTTCTCTTCCTTTTCTCTCACCACCCCCTCCACTGAAAACACAAAAACACAACTGAGAAACAGCAGGGCTGAATGCTGCAGATTCACTGGAAGTCAAGATGTGGGCCATTTTCACTCAGGACTCACTGATTTCTGAACCTCAGCAGCAGCCCTGGAAATGCAGGCAGAGGGTCTGATTCAAAACACATTCTGGGGAACAGGCTGGGAGAGCTGCCTGGGGTTCTGCAGCGGAGGTCACAGGTGGGTACGCTGCTGGTGGCTGGCAGTTCATTCTCCTCTGAAGGGAGAACCAGCCTGCGGCAGAACTTAGCTCAAAACACATCCCCTCAACCTTCCTGTCCCAAACGCAGGAAAATGTCAGCCTTGAGACACTCACCATTATTCAGTCGCTTTAGTGAACCTTTGGGAGTAAAAACCATGGGACAGAACAGTGGTCATGAACCTCCCTGGGCCAGTGTCACCAACAGGGAAATCTGTCAGCACTCGCCCCATTTCCTGCCCCAGGAGCAAGCATGCACACAATTGTCAACTTACTCCATCACTGCCCAACCAGTTCCACGGCAAGGAGGGTTACAGCACCCTGTCCTCCTTGATGGCCCCTGCCCTTCCTCATCGCACCATGGCTCTGTTTCCCACCCACAGAGCACCTCGACATGCATTGCAGGTGACACCCATGCTCCACGCTGGGTTTTACTTAACATGTCAGACACTTGTGTGCTTACTACCAGAGATTCCTCCTGCAAGAGAGAAGGCTGTTGCCTTGGGCCACAGGTAGAAATAAGAAACGTCTACTAGACACGAGGCTTTGGGAGAGACCTGGCTGTCTCACCGATCACTGCACACCAGGACACAGAAGATGTTCACCAAGTATCTGCTGAGCAAGGGCTGCCCATGCCCTCAGAGCACTAGTGCTGTGTTCACACACACTAACACCAGACACGGAAACAAGCCGTGTGCTGAGACACAGGCAGTGGGAGAAATGCCAGAAATGCCAGAAAGTCTACACCTTTCACAAAATGCCAAGCTTCTGGACCCTTCTTAGATAGCAAAAATGAATAAATAAAATAAAAAGGTTATCTCTAGTGAGTGCTTACAGCATACTTGGCATTGAGTTAAACATCTTATAGACAGGACTGCAGTTTTCATTTCTTGTGAACACCCTTCTTGTGGAGAGGCGGAAACCGAGGCTTAGAAAGCTTTGAGTCCCAGGTGACACTGGTAACAAGCCACATGGAAGCCAGATCTGTCCCCTGAGGGTGAGCCCAAGGACAGTGGGTCTGTAGTCCTTGCAGGTAGGACAGACGAGAGTTGGTGAAGGTCTACGGGCTGAAGTAAGGCAGGAGATGCTGGGGATACAGAAGGAAGGAACCAATTCTGGAGACTGTCACCAGTAGTGAGATAGATGGGAGAGCTGGTACTCAGGATGAATAGCAGTTCTTATTAATGGCGGCACCAACAGAGTGGGGGGAAATATTCACTTTACGTATTGATTAAAGTAGCTAACATTTGAGTGCACACAACTGTTAAAAAATTTTTTTTACAAACACTTCTTATTTAACACTTAGTCATTCCCTGAAGAAAGGACTCTTTTACAGGGGCATAGCTGGTGGTTCAAAGAAAGGTTTTCTAGGACCTTGGCCAGTGGTCATTCAGTTGGGAATTGTGAAGAGCCAGAACAAGGTTCAAGGTGGTTTACCCCAGAGCCCCAGCTGACCACAGCTATGGCCAAGTGGTTAAAAATGACCCTCTGAACCCTGAAAAGGAGAACCAACTAACAAAAATTCATTCAAACACAACTGATTAACAAAACCAGTTACCTTATAGAAAACAGACTGCCTGGATTCTTTAAAAGATGATAGGCTTTAATTATCTAGGACATGAAAAAAAAAGTAGGATTCTAATTATATATACTCTCTTTTAAACCAGAGAGATGTTATGTCAGGTTAACAAGCTCCATTTCTGAGTTTTACAAACATGAAGTTCAAAAACATACACAATACTGACTTGCGAGCTTAGAGACAATCACAAAATTCACTCATTCCATTACATATTTGCTTGGGAGGGGTGGAAACTAGGTTAATTCACCTAGCTATAAAAATAGACTCTTGCAGTGTTAAAATAGTATACTGCTTCATTGTTATTCCAGAATCAGAGGTTTCAACAGGCCTAGCAAGAGACTGTGTTTTCCTGTTATCTCATCACAGTAGTAATTTTGAATTTGAAAAATGACCAGTCAGTAACCCAACAACATGTTCTCAAGGAGCACTGGGAAGAAACTGCATATTCCTGAAAGGTTAATCATCGCCTTTCATTATGCACCTCCAGTTGTTATTAGTGCTGTAAGTGAGGTAATTTACTAAATGAGTTTTTAAACCCTATACTAGTTTATTCCCAAGAAATTAAGCCCTGATACCATTTGATGTTTTCCTTTGTATCACATACTTTCTGGGTGTAAGAATAAAATGTCATTAGAGCTGTACATAATGAAGTTCCACAAAACAAGAGCTAGAATCATTAATGCGGTGAATACTTTCTGCACAGGAAAATTATTTTCGCTTTCCCTTTATTACAGCAGACTTATTGTAGCCTTAAGCACAGGCTGAAAATTACATCAGCCCCACATGAGAAAAAGTTCTTATAAGTCTGCAAAGCATTCTCTAGTTCTCCCCATTCCCTGCAATATTAACAATAAACTCTACAGCACACAGTGAGGAAGTCTACACTGGGCTCTAAGGATCCAGTATTCCTGCGGCGGAATCTGTGATCGAGGTCTACTAAAGTTCTAGCCATCCTCTCCGTCCTTTCAGCCCTCAGTAGATCTCATTTACACAAGTTAATTTAGAATAATCGCTACAGTGTCTGATTCAGTTTTAACACGTGGTCTCTTTACAAATCGGGCATCCCCCACCCTAACAAAACAATGTAGCAGGTATAAATTTGTCAACAGACGAAAGAGAAGGGAGGGAGGGACGGATCCTTCACAGAAGATCCTGGCATTTTCACAGAAAGACAGGTGTGGAAATGGAACACTGCCAGGCACAGCAGAGAGGAATGTAATTCGTACATTTTCCACCTAAGCAGCTGAGGCAGGAGTTTATCCACTTTACAGGGGGAGTTTTGGAAAGTTCCACAAATTTGGCCAGTCGTCCCAATGCTCTCACAGTGAGCCGTCCACCCCTCAAAGATTACTAATCTCATTGCTTACACACAAATCATCACAGCTGTGACAAGACAAACCCAGCTTCCACAGTTTTCAAGCCTGAAACCTCTTCCATCAAGTGCGACACTAACTTTATGGATCCCAGGCCCCAATTACAAGCACATTACAAAAAGGTCTTTGCATCAGTTACCTGTATGAACTACCGGGCATCTGTTCTAACAGTGGGTAACCAAAAAATCTTTGTACTCTCCCAAATGGAGTTTCTGGTTACTTTCATAACAAATTGCTATGAAACTTTTTTCACAAGTGCAAAACTAAGGGAAACTGGACGAGTGCAAGGGATATTATTCCACCAACCTATTCAAACTGTGAAAACTTAAATCATTCGGTGAAAATGATTAACTGGTGCTAAAGGGAACACAAGCCAAGGATTCGCCACTTCCTTTCTGGGACAATCGGCTGGAATTAAGACTGAGCACACAAATCGTGCACGAGGGACCAGACACATTCTATCACTATTGCCACTTCCACCCGGTCATCACTGGATCTTGACAGAAACCGATCTGGTTCTACCTCAGTGAACTTTATACAGGTAAGCTGACACCTCAACGTCCAGGCCTGGGACAAGTCAGGAGTTGGCTGCGCAGAAGCCACTACAGGTTCGGCTGCCAGAAGAGATGCCGGTGGAGGAGGTGATGTTTTAAATGGCACCGGATCAGCCCAGGGGCGAACGGATCGCGCAGCCTGGCATCCGCCCCCCGTTAAACTGCCCGGGAGGCGAAGGTGGCCCCGGGATGGTGGCGGCCCCTGTCCCCGGGCCCCGCGCTACGCTGCAGCCTCGGTCTGTGCGTGGAAGCGCTACTTGCTCGTCTCCGCAGCTTGCTCAGAGGAGCTATTTTAGCCCACAGCCAAAATCAGCAACAGCAAATTACACTGCAAACAATGGCTAGGGCGCCGGCCCGCTTCGCGCGGCTGCAACTCTGGAGAGACAGCGCCGGGCGCACCGACTTAGCACGCGGGCGCACTGCGCTCCGGCTCCGCGCCGCCCCGGGGGGCGCGAGGGGAGGCGCCCGGGCCCAGGGAGGGGTCCGGGGCCGCGGGCTTCCCTCACATCCGCACGGAGGGCGTTCCCGGGCAGGGAGCGAGCTGTCGACGACCCCGGGCGCCCGATCCGGGTTCCGGAGCTGCGGTCGGGGCTCCGAAGCCCCCCGCCTCACACGGCCCCGGCAGCCGGAGGGGCGAGCGCCGGGTCGAGAGTGTGCGCGGAAGCCGAGCCGCCCGCCCGCCGCCCCTCCCGCCGCCCCTCCCGCGCTCTCACCCGGCTCTTGCAGCGCTGGTGCCGGCCCGGGTCCGAGTAGGTCCGGTCCACGGTGAGCGCCGTGTCGCTGCCCGGCATCGCGCCGTCGCTCGCACCGGGAACTTTGCTTCTCCCGCGGCCGCCGCGCCGCCGGCTGCCCGAGCGCGCTCGGGGTCGCCCCGG